>VZQC01007366.1:0-35086 GCA_009823505.1 Rhizomys pruinosus | reverse complement strand
TTTTTTTTTTCTTTTTTTTTTTTTGTCTTTTTGAGACAGGGTCTCCCTGTAGCCCCAGCTGTCCTGGAACATACTCTGTAGACCAGGCTGGCCTTGAACTCACAAAGATCCGCCTGCCTCTGCCTTCCAAGTGCTAGGATTAAAGGTGTACGCCACCACACCCAGCAATGTCTTCTTTCTTTTATTTTTATTAATTTTATTTATTTATGTATGTGTATGAATGTACTGTCTGCATGCAAGTTTGTGCACCCGTGTCGTGCAATGCCGCGGAGGTCAGAAGAGGGTTTCGGATTCCCCTAGAACTGGAGTTCTCCTGGAATTGGAGTTTCAGATGGTTCTCAGCTGCCATGTGGGTGCTGGGGATCGAACCCAGGTCCTCTGTAAGAGCGGTTGAATGTCTTCTTTCTTTACTGCTGCAAAGAACTCCACTGTGTCGATGTCACAAATTTTTGCCCTGCTGAGGGACATTTGGGTTGATTCCAGCTCTTTGCTATTATGAAGAGAGCTGCAATAAATATAGATGTGCATGTATCTTTGCAGTAGGATAAGTCTTGTGGATATATACCCAGAAGTAGTATGGCTGGGTCAGATGGTAAGCTCATTTTGAGGATTTTAAGGGTTCTCCACACTGCTTTCACGGTGGTTATAGGAGGTTACATTCCCACCAGCAGTGGATGAGTGTCCCCTTTTCCCCACAACCCCTCTGGCGTTTGGTGTCCTTTGTTTTCTTGATCTTACACAGTCTTATCAGAGGTAGATTGTATCTTAGAGTGGTTTTAATTTTCATTTCCTTAATTATTAACGATGTTGAACACTTTTTAAGATGTTTCTTAGCCATCTTTATTTCCTCACTGGTGAAATTTCTGTTCAGATCTTTATTCCATCTTTTGAGTGAGTCATTTGTTTTCTTACTTCTTTGTTTTTTGAGTAGTTCGTATATTCTGGATGTTAATGCTCTATCTGATGTATCACTGGTGAAGGTTTCCTCCCACTCTGTGGGTTTTCGCTTCACTTTCTTGATTGTTCATTTCCCTGTACAGAAGCTGTTGAGTTTGATGAGGTTCCACTTGTCAGCTGTTGACCTTATTTCCAGCCTGGCTGCTGTTTGACTTAGAAAGTCTTTTCCTACTGTTATGTCTTATAGATTGCTACCAACATTTTCTTCTATCACCTTCAGAGTTTTGGGTTTCACTGTGAGGTCTTTCATCTGCTTGGAGTTGATTTTTGTACAGGGTGAGAGGTAGGGGTTTAATTTTTTTCTTCTACAAATGGTGATCCAGTTTTGTGAGAACTATTTGCTGAAGATGCTGCCTTTCCGCCAATGAAATTTTGGGCCCTTTTATCGATTAAGAGGTGGATGAAATTGTATGAGCTCTAGTATGGATCTTTATTTTTGTTTCATTGGTCAATGGTTCTGTTTTTATGCCCGTACCAGGCTATCTTTATGACTATAGCCCTTTAGTATAGCTTGAAGTCTGGTAAGGTGGTCCCCATTTTATTTTCCTCTGATAATATCAGTCTTTATGGTACCTCCTCTCTTGAATTATTTCTTTCCTTTTATCCACACATTTCCTTGTATAACCCTTCATTTTCCTTCTATGTAAATACATTTTATTCATTTCTCCCTTAGTAACACCTGACTCCTACTGTTCTCTCTCAGGTCCTTTTTCCCCTTTATCTCCCTTTGGTTCCTTTCCATTTTCCTGATTCCTGCAGTTACATCAGAATACATACTTATATATAAAGTTTTGGTGCTAGGATACACAAATAAGGGAGAACATAAGTCTTTGTTTATCTGAACATGTCTTACTTCACTTAGCATAATGTCTCTAGTTTCATCCATTTAACTGCAAGTGTCTTGATTTTATCCTTCCTTACTGCTGAATAGAACTCCATTGTGCAAATATAACACATTTTCATTATCATCAGTTCAGGGACACGCAGGTTGCTTCCATTTCTTAGCTATTATGAAAAGGGCAGCAACAAATAGGCTGTATAAGTATATATGCAATAGTATGCATCCTTCAGGTATATGACAAGTAGGGCTACAACCAGGTCAAATGGCAGGTTCATTTGTAGTTCTAGAAAACTTTTCCATACTACTTTAAATAGAGATTCACAAGTTTGCAATACCACCAGCAGTGAATGAGTGTTCCCCTTTCCCCACTTCTTTTCCAGTATTTGATATCATTTGCTCTCTTGATCTTAGTCAGTCTGACAGGTAAGATGGAAACTTAAAGCTGTTTTAATTTGCATTTTCCTGATTATTAACAATGTTAAACACTTTTTAAGATTTATTTAGGCATTTCATTTCTTCTTTTGAAAACCTTCTGTTCTGAGCCTTAGTTCAACTTATAATTGGTTCACTTGTCTCCTTGATTCTTTGTTTTTTGTTGAAATGACTACTATACAATGAGTCAAACTAAATTTAAATTTACTGCTTGTGCTGGATAGCTTTAGTGTCAACTTGACACACCTGGGTTGAGGGAGCCTCAACTGGGGAATTGGCTCCATTGGATTGGCCATGTGGATCTGATGTCCTCTCTGGACTCTGAAATCTAGAATATCTAGTACAGACTTACACATAGACACACATCGCTGCTCATACCTAAAAATACAATAAATATATATTTTTTTAATTTCAAGAATGAGAAGTCAAGTTGAAATAAAGAAACTTTTAGCAACAGGGACAGATTTTTTTTTTAGCAAAGTTCATTTAATATCCAAACTTCTACAATCAAAACAGCTGAAATTACTCATTGATATTCAAAGTAAGGGTTTTGTACCCAGATGCATGAATGTTTTTGTGACCCATTGAAAGAATTTTTCAGTCAGGACACAGAGGAAGGGAATCTAGCAAGGCTGTTGTGTTTTTCTCTCCTTTTTTCTTTCTTTCCTTCTTTCTTTCTTTCTTTCTTTCTTTCTTTCTTTCTTTCTTCCTTTCTTTCTTTCTTTCTTTCTTTCCTGTCTTTTTTCTCATTATTCCAAGATGAAAAACCAAGCCCTGAGAAATCAACAAGAAGTGAGAAAAGTTTCAGTTCCCATTGCTTTATATGACAGAATACATGAAATCTTGTGGTCTGGCTATAGAGGGATGCATATGGGTGAAAGGGTCTAAACACAATTAAGATATATTGCTTCCAGCCTGGCGTGGTGGTGCACGCCTTTAATCCTAGCACTTGGGAGGCAGAGGCAGGCGGATCTTTGTGAGTTCAAGGCCAGCCTGGTCTACAGAGTGAGTTCCAGGACAACTCGGGCTACAGGGAGATCCTGTCTCAAAAAGACAAAAAAAAAAAAAAAAAGATATATTGCTTCCATTGGAATACCAGGCAGAACTGACTTAAAAAGGGGAAGGAAATCCTTTTTAAAAAAGGAAGGAAAAAAAGAAGCATCATAATCCTTTTGTCATGAAATGAGGGAAGAGAGGCACAGATGTTAAATACATCATGGACATATCAAATTCCAGTTCTGAGGCTAAAGATTTTGTTATAGACATTCACAAGGTTAGGGTATGAAAAGATGCATATCCAATATATTTGTAGAGGAAACCTAAAAGCAAAGAGACAATTACATTGCCTTCTTTATTGCTTGTATACCTGAAGGATATCTCATTCATCTCATAGCACCAATGAGGTGCAGGCATCCATGCACCATGGCTGGTTAGAAAGACTGAAAGGCTACCACAGCTCTTTTCTTCCTCAAGAAAAATAATAGAAATAAGAGTTCTTTTTCAAACAACTGGAAACTGAAAAACTGTGGTAAGTCCACTCGTAAAGATGCCAAGTGTCTGCAGAGTCTGAAGACTTTGGAGTCTGTAACAAACTATACTTTGATTCCAAAACCCATTTAGGGATTCACATTTTAACAGTAAAATTGTATGAAGGTGTTCCAAGTTCTAAATGACTATTAAATGCCAACCCAGAATACTTTACCCAGAATAAAAGGTCTATTACAGTTGAAGAAGAAAGAAAAATCTTTCATTGCAAGTGAATTTTTAACCAATGCTCACAAAATAAATGTTAAATGCCAAGAAGAAAGAAAATGGGTTTTAAGATTTGAGAAGTAAGAAAAATACAAGAGAAAATAAATTAAAATTCAAGAGCAGTCATAGAAATTTAAAACTTTTTAAATGAATAAGAAAAATGAGAGTTCTAACATGGGTAATCTAGGCAGCATCCACCTCAACACAGCCTCCCCCTAGTCAACGGCAGAATCTTAGCATATGTATCAGTGATAACACACATGAGTGGGAGTGATTTGATGAAGAACTGTGGGGAAAGGAACAGTTTAGCACATATTAACAGCTTCCTGTGGGAAGAAAGCTTGTTCAGTATGTTTTAGTGTATGATAGACAACGTTTTTCTAGAAAGAAGAGTTTATTGGGCTTACAGTTGAGGCAGAAAAGAGTCCCTCATGGTGGGAAAACATGACAAGAGGCAGTGCCACAAATTGGTGACCAAATGTTCAAATGCTAGGACCCTATGGGGGACACTTCCACTGAACCCACAACATTCTACTTTCTGGACTCCACATGCTTAGAATCATACCATAATCTAAAATGAATTTAGTCCAAATTTGAAAGACTCTATAGTCTTTAACACCCTCAACACTATTCAAAATTCCAGTTTCCAAAATCTTGATACTCATGGCAACCTCTTAACTGTAAACCCTTAAACAATCAAAAATACAAATTATTTCCTACATACAATGACATAGAATACACATTCCCATTACAAAAAAAAGGAATAGAGACATATTGAGAAAATACTTCACCAAAACAAGACTGGAATCCAACAGGGAAAGCACAAAATCTTATAGTTCCAGGTCTCCTGTCTGAGACTTAGTTTCAAAAATACTTTTTAAACTTAAAACTTTAAAAAGCAGATTGCAACAGTCACAGGGAAACAGAATTTTCCAGATAGCTTGGAAGTTTCCTGTATGAACTCACAGCAATGGTGAATGGCATTCATAATTCGCACATAAGATCAAGCCAGAGAAAATTGCAGCACAGATGTGGGGAAGTGGGAAAGAATCCCCGACCCTAACTGGGGAACTATTAGAAACTGATGCTTCCTAGAAAGGGCATCAGTCTATTTTGTAGGTGTGACTCTTTTAGTAAGTTAAACAGAATTCAGTACATGGATCCATACCACAGAACATTTGGGGACACAAATACGATTCCATGGGCATTTACATACATATATTACATGAAATTGGGTGGAGTAGTAATGGGTAGTTCAGATAGGGGTCAAAATATATTATATGAACTTCACTACAGTTCAATAAAAAGGGAAAAATCAAAGCAAATAAATAACTAATCGATTTTAAGGGGAAGATTGGACATTTAGACAACAATTTGCATGAACAGAGTAATGAAGAACAAATAACAATATAGAAACAACTTAAAGCTTTCCCCAGCAAGTCATAGTCATAGAATGAAAAACATTACTATAGAATAACTTGTTCTACTATAATACTGGCTCAAAAAAAGAAAGAAACAAATTGATGGTTTCTTAAGTTTTTTTTTTTATCTTACCTGGAAAGGTGCTATTAAAATTTTAAGTTTCAGCATACATAACCTTAGCAATAAAGAAAAGAGTAATGAAGAAATAGAGTCTAAGTAAAATGAAATACTAATATCCCTAGTAAAAATGATAATTTGAAAGTAAATTGGCCTACACTTATTCTGGAGTAATTTAAAACATTCTTTCTCAGTGTGTTTATATAGAAAAATAAACGCTCATTATTTACTTCACAGAATTGTGCTGAATATTAGTAGTGGAATACAAATTACATTTCCTGGGGATCTGGTTTACAAATATCATCAACTGGTATTACTAAGATTACCATTATTATTCTTCTGTGTGGGTTTTCATTAATAATACTAAAGATAAAACCTTTAAAATAAGTGCTATTAGTGAAAGTGTATTATAACTATCCAGTAGCAATATTTGTAAGTGAAATAAGGCATAGAGAAAAAATATATTATACTTAATTTACATGATCTTATATAACATTGAAATTATAAGATTAAAATTAGTAAATGTCATGAATTTGGTATAGTACAAGAAATGGAACACTGTGTCACATGTTGTAAATATTCTTTATCTTGATAGTGTATTCATGACTCTAATAATTTGTATTCATATATTCCTGAAAGCTTATCAAATAGTATAAATAAAATGTATAAGAATCAAATATTTTTGTAATAATACTTTGATAATCTGCTTTAAGTTACTTAGTAAATTTTTTATGTTATATGGTTTAAATATTCTAAAGAAAGTCACAAAACAGTCTCAATTTTTGTTGTACATTTAATATATAACGTTTTATGCTGGACACCAAATCAGTCTGTATTGAAAGAAGGACACAAGGGAAGCAGGGAAGTATTAATATATGACTTGAAATTAAATAAAGGAAAGAATATGCCCAAATTACGTTTCCTAAAATTTGTCATATCATTTAAATTATTGCCAGTTTAAAAATACAATTACAAAAGAGAAATGGTATCTACTTCAGAAACTTTATGGGGATATTAAATTAGAAACTTATTTATATTACCTAGTCATAGAAATATTTTAACTGTGATTGGAGAATAAAGTGATAACAAGAACTGACAAAATATCACCAGGTAACTGAAGTCTTCTTATGATATATATTATTTTTATTGGCATGTGGATGAGTGGCGAAGTCATGAAAGTCTTAATTACCATCTATAGAGTGAGGGCCATGGAAAAGTTTGGATTGGTGGAAGATACAGCACTGTGATTACTTCTTTTTTGTTCACCTAACTACTTTTAATTGATTATATACAGTCCAGCTTTCATAGTATGCTAATCTATTGTATAGCTAAATGGCTTAAGTGAGTAGTGGGACCTTGGATATACCCAAATACATTGTTTAACTAATAAAAGACCTAGATAATGGCTAATCTTTATTAAATATTTGGTAAACAGCTTTAAACAAAAGTTGTCAGGTTCAGAGAAGATAGATACATAAATACATACATAAAACTGGCCATATAAGGTAGGAATTTTCCAAGTAAATCTACTTGATAATGTGTTTCTCAGTGTACTGTCCATGCATATTCCATTTTACAATGTGTGTAAGATGTCAGTTGCATTGAACTTAATGCAATGATAAAAGGGAGAAGAAAAAACATTGTAATATGTAAAGCAACATTAAAAACTTTGAGTAAATCTGCTTATAGTCACTTACTGAGTTTTTTCTTTTTTGTCCATTTGTTGACTTTTAAATATAATCATAGTAGATCCCAGGACTTAAGTTCCTTTCAAGGAGAACAGTCTCTGTATTCTCACCCGTATCTGTTGGGTCTTGATGCTGTATATGATGGGGTTCATCAAGGGTGGAAAAAGGATGTAGATGTTGCCCATGAGGACATGAACCAGTGGGGAGAGGTGCTTCCCAAAGCGATGCACCATGGTCAGACCAATGATCGGGATGTAGAAAACCAAAACAGCAGAGATGTGAGACACACACGTCTGCAAGGACTTGACTCTCTCCCCCCGGGATGCAATGGATAGAACAGTGTGAAGAATCAGAATATAGGACATTAATATGAGCACTGCATCCAATAACAGGTTACTGATCACCAGGGCTAGACCATAGATGCTGTTGAAACGTATGTCTCCACAAGCCATTCGAATTAAGTCTTGGTGCAGGCAAAAAGAGTGACAGAGGAAGTGAGGACGGCAATAATTTAAGAACTTCAGGCGGATGATGACTGGAGGAATGAGCATAGAACTCCTACATAAGATTGCCACCCCGATTTTCATGATTCTGTCATTGGTTAGGATGGAGGAATAGCGCAGAGGATTGCAGATGGCAATGTAGCGGTCAAAGGACATAGCAAGCAAGACAGAGGACTCCATGAAGGACAGTCCATGAATGAAATAAGACTGTGCAATGCAAGCATCAAGGCTGATCTCTTGAATGAAACCCCACAGGATGCCCAGGACCGTGTGCACGGTGGACAGCCCCATGCACAGGTCGGTGAGTGCCAGCATAGCCAGGAAGTAGAACATGGGCTGGTGCAGGCTGGGCTCTGTCCGGATCACGTGCAGCACCATGCAGTTTCCCAGGAACACTGTCACATAGATTACAGAGAATGGGATAGAGATCCAGAGGTAGTAGCCCTCCAAACCAGGAAAGCCTGTCAGAGCAAATCTGGAACTAGTGAAATTTGTGATAGAGGTAGTAGACATCGGATGAAGAGGGAAATATCTCTGAAGACAGTTTGTAAATCATGTATCTGATGCTCTAATTTCTAATTTCCATAATGTCTATTTTTTTAAAAGAAATGAAAATATAATAAAATTACCCCAAGCAGCAGCAAAAGATAGACACGATCCTTTGTTGTTTATAATTGTAAAAACCCTTGCCTGGCCATGGAACTTTCAGAGCAAGTGTGGGGGGACTTAGGAACACAAGGAGTTTATGTAGAAATAGTAATACCCATGGGTTCATCTAATTTAGATTGCAGAATAGATTTAGTCATGTCTGCTCAGCTCTAACTTATGACCATGCTTGTTTACAGAAGCACAGTGTTGTCAGAGTTGGTGTGTGCCTCAGGAGACTGTGAGATGTGTGGGCAATTTTTCCCTCCTGAACTACCATGGTTCAAATGATCTCTATGGAAATGGGTTGGTTGAAGGATCTTTTAAGATTATAAACAACTAGTTAAAGGAAATCAAACAATATTGGTGGAATCTGAACTTTTTGTGTGTAAGAATAGTCAAATGATAGGTTAGCTGTTTATGCTCATTTTACAATACTTTGTCTAATTTTCGTAAAACTTTTCTGTATGTGAAATTTATGCATTTTCAGAATATCACAATATTATCAATTGTTAAATTTTCACATAGAGCATGACATATTTCTAATATATTTTAAACTGAGTTTTTCCAAACAAATATTTTATAATGGGTACTTTACCTATAACTTTGTTAGTTATCTGTTTAGCAATAAGATATAGTTGGTCCTTGGAACATGCCATATATTTACAATAGCTCAATCAGAATATAGATGATGATGAATGATTATATAGTTGAAAGTATGAGATACAATGTGACACTTTTCTGTGAAGCTTTTTAATAAAATATATTATTGATGTTTTGTGTATTTCATACATCATTTCTCAGTCCAATTTAGGCATATTCCCCTTTCCATGTCCCCACCTCACCCCAATTCATGCATTCTGCCATACATGTCTTGCACATTTTTCTCAGTATTTTTAAAGTTTTTATCTGTAGAGGTTTATTATTTTGGGGAGAAGTTAACTCTGTTTTAGACAGTTCTTTGACCCAGTACTTTTGTCATTGTTGTTCCCTCCCATTTGTATTGCTCCAAAGTATGCCTATATATATGCCACATATATACCAAAATTATGACCTTTGAAAATAAGCTGTATGCTAATTCCAAAATGTTTAGGATTTCACATTTTCCATTTAAATTTATATTACTCTAAAATATGAATACACACCCTCCAACCATATAACACAGTTACGAACTCTGAAAATAACATAACAACACAGTTGCTTTCAGATAAAAAGAAATATAACATTAACATTGCTCAACTTGCCTTTCAATTGGGTGATTTGGTACTAGCATCCACACATGAGAAATACAATTCATCATTTGTTTTTCTGGGACTGTGTTACTTCATTTAGCATAATGGCTTGAGTTCCATCCATTTACCTGTAAAGTTCATGATGTCATCTTTCTTTACCACTGCATAGAATTCCACTGTGTAGATGTACCACTCATGGGTTGAGGGGCACTTGGGTTGTTTCCAGCTCTTTGGTATTGTGAAGAGAGCTGCAATAAATATAGATGGCATGCTTCTCTGCAATAGGATGAGTCTTGTGGGTATATACCCAGGAGTGGTATGACTGGGTCAAGTGGTAGTCTCATTTTGAGTATTTTAAGGGTTCTGCACACTGCTTTGCATAGTGGTTGTATGAGTTTACATTCCCACCACCAATGGATGAGTGTTCCTCTTTCCCCACAACCCCTCCAGCATTTGGTATCATTTGTTTTTTAAGATGTTTCTCAGCCACCTTTACTTCTTCATTTGTGAAGTCTCTGTTCAGCTCTCTACTCCATCTTTTGAGTGAATCATTTGTTTTCTTCCTCCTTTGTTTTCTGAGTAGCTTATACCGTCTGTTAATGCTCTATCAGATATATCAACGTTGAAGGTTTCCTCCCACTCTGTGGGTTTTCTCTTCACTTTTTTTATTGTTTCTTTTGCTTTACAGAAGCTCTTGAGTTAATAAGACCCCATTTGTCAATTGTTGAACTTATTTTTTTATGCAGGTGCTGTCTGATTTAGAAAGTCTTTTCATATGCCTATGCCTTATAGGTTACTTCTATCATATTCAGAGTTTTGGGTTTCACAATGAAGTCTTTCATCCATTTGGATTTTATTTTTGTACATTGTGAGAGGTAGGGGTTTAGTTTTATTCTTCTACAAGTAGTGATCCAGTTATGTGAACACTATTTGTTGAAGATTCTGTCTTTCCTCCATTGAGTCTTCTTGGCCCCTTTGTCAAATATGAGGTGGCTGAAATTGAATGTTCTCAGGTTTCGATCCTCAATTTTGTTCCATTGATCTACAGGTCTGTTTTTGTGCCAATAACAGGCTGAAGCTTTTTTTCAAATGGCAAAGACAAAATGAACCTTTTCTTCTCTTGATATGTTACTTGTGTGCCTAACAGAATCCTTAATTTTGTACGTTTCATTTCTTTTAATATACAATGTCTCTTTACTACATTGTGAACACCTGTTTTCATATAGTTTACACTTTTATCTATCAATTATAATATCCAACATTAGTAGGTCTATAATCCACAATTAATAGATAAACATAACAATAGACACGGTGTGCACACATACAAATGCTAACAATGTAAATAATAGTCTTTTCTTTCTTTTTTTATTTTATTTATTTTTGTATGTGTATAAATGTACTGTCTGCATGCAGGTCTGTGCACCCATGTCGTGCAATGCTGTGGAGGTCAGAAGAGGGTCTCAGATTCCCCTGGAACTGGAGTTCTCCTGGAATTGGAGTTATAGATGGTTCTCGGCCGCCATGTGGGTGCTGGGGATCGAACCCAGGTCCTCTGTAAGAGCAGTCAGCGCTCTTAACCTCTAGGCCATCTCTCCAGCCCCAGTCTTTTCTTTCTTAAGAGTAATAGCATCTAATAGTTCAAGTGGATCTCAAACTTAAATAACAATAAATCATGTTGAAAATATACAAAAACAAAAAAATTATAACATTTGCTTATCTTATGAAATTGGACTGGGGTAACATGAAATGTCGAGTATTTTAATTTACATTTCTCTGATGGCTAAGGAAATTGAATACCTTTTCATAAATATTCTCAGCCATTTGTAATAGACCTTTTAAGACCCACTGGTTTAGTTTTATGCCCCATAATTTAATTTTTTTCTTGATATTAATTTTTGGAGATTTTGTTTATTCTAAATACTCTCTATCAGATGTAAATGTTTTCGTATTGTGTAGGCTGCCTCTTCCATTAAGTGATAGTAACCTTTGCTTTCTATGAGGTATTTAGTTTCATGAAGTCTCATTAGGATTTGTTTGTCTTAATGACTGTGCTACCAGCTTCCTATCTAGGAAGATGTTTACTGTTCCTATAAGTTTAGGTATATTCATTACTATCTCCTCTAATACATTTGGCAGAATGTCTAATGTTAAGGCCCTTGATCAATTGGTAGTTGAGTTTTGTCCATGGTGAGAGATAATGATCTTGTTTCTACTTATAAGTATCATACTGGCATAGATGTAGAGAAAGGGGAAATTTTACTGTTAGTGGAAATACAAACTAATATACCCAATATGTATATGGCTAAATATAGTCCTGGCCATATTCTCAAAGCCTCTATATCATAGGATAGAGATATTTGATTATCTGTGTTTATTGTTGCTCTATATGCTATAGGTATGTAATGGAAAGAGTTTAGATGTCTATGAACAGAAAACAGAAAGGAAATAAAAAGGAGTTATATATAGAATGGAATATTATGTAGCCATAAAGAAAATGAAATTTATAGAAAAATGGATGGAGCTATAAATAAACATTCTGGGTAATATAATTCAGTCCCTGAAAAACAAGCACCATATATTCTCTCTCAAGTGTGAACATTAGCTTTGAATCTTTAGATAATTATACTCACTGGTAGCAAGTAGCTAGTAAGAGGTCATATGTGTAGAATTCAAAGGGAAGGGCATAGAACGCAATTGATATGAATGTGGAAGTGGAATTTTGGAACAGGAATGGTTAATGGAGTTGACGATTGGAGGGTTGTGTAGAGGAGAACGTATGGGAGGGAGACCTAATGTTAAATATGTTTAAAGGGTCACACAGAAGCCTACTACTTTAGAAGCTACCTAAAATATATACACATACATATATAAAAGGAGTTTGTATTAATTTGGCCTACAACAGGGGACAATGCCTCCCACAGATACCATAGGCTTTCATGTTCAAAGCCTAATTGCACATTTAGTTAACTCTCTTTAAGTTGTTGTGGTCATCAAGGAGCTCACATGGTTTCCCTCCAAACATTGTGGGGTATTGCCATGGCTCTTGGTCACCTTCTAGGACTTGATGGTATGGCCCTTTACTTAAGACATCATGTAGTTGAGTCATAGGATGTGGAAAAATCCAACTGGTACCAACATGATAGCTTTGTCCATATTGGCTAGCTTACACAGAAAAAAAAAATGTTTATGATTGCTACTGGGGGATCAAAATGATCAGCAGTCTCAACCAGTGTGAACTATCAACTGTCGAGGCAAACTATGCACCCAATGTAGCAATAGTGGTATGATATTATGGAAGTAACCAACTACTTTCTGTTTGTATATAAAACCTGCTCTACAAGAATGAATTCATGTCCCATACATACACAATCCTGTGGGACAGGTCATAGGCTTTAGAGGAGAGCTTAATACTGTTATTCTGATAAATGGACATACTATTAACATGTTTCTGAAATTTTATATTTGTATAGATAGATAAGCATATTTTTCTTTTTTAAAATTATTTTTTATTAATTTTTATTTATTTCTGTATGTGTATGNAAAAAGACTGAGAGAAAGATACAGGACATGTATGGCAGACTGTATGAACTGGGGTGGGGTGGGGGGAAGGGAAAGGGGAATATGTCTAAATTGAAAAATGATGTATGAAATACACAAAACATCAATAAAAGTATTATATTTTTTAAAAGAAATCACAACAATAATAAAAATGTATTGTTTTAGAACTTGAGGGGCCAAAAGATGCTTCCAGAACATTTTACCTCTTAAGGGTTCAGGGGAGATGTGCTACAATCTGCTTTCTTGAGTTCTAGCAGTTTGTGGACTTGTTACAGAATAACTTGAGCTTTCATATGCTGTTCTTCCTGCTTCCTTGTTGAAATTTCCCTTTTGAAAATGAGAGAACTAATCATCCTGAATGAGAGCTTTGGGAGGTGTAAACACCATGTAGGATGCAGCTGTATTTAACATTGCTTCAGAGAGATCCTGGTCATCAGTGAGGTATTACCTAATGAATTGTCAACAGATAATTTTTATTGAATAATTTTTATTGAGTGTTAATACAGCTCATACAGTGGTTCCCAATCAAGCACAGAGTCCCTGTACCCCATCCCCACCACCAGAACTCATACATTACAATATCCGAGGTAAACCCTATTGAGTCAAGCTACTGAACCCAGACACAAATAGGTCCACTGGAGTCTAGTAGGCACATCTAGAAATATTAGGTAAGGCATGTTCTTCCTCACCCAACAGTACTCAGTCTCCTGTAGTTCTCAGTCCAAGGCCAGTTCCCCACCCATTTCTCTAGCTTCACTCAGAACTTTTCTGAGTTGTCATGAGACCCTGCCTGATGCATTCATTGCCACAAGCTCACACGTGAAAGCTTACTGTAAGCCACTGGCATTCAGGCACCAGCCCTGGCTCTCACAATCTTTCTGCCCCTCTTCCACAATGATCCCTGAGCCATGGGTGGGTGAGGTTTAATAGAGGGATCCCATCCAGGGCAATGCCCTATGGAGGTTCCCATTCTTTGAATCTTGATTAGTTGTGGCCTTCTGTTTGCATCACTCTATTGTGTAAGGAAGTTTACTGGTGAGAATTCAGGGATGTATTCGTTTTCTCTCCACTCCTCTTCCAAGTGTGGAGGTTCAAATGTAGATGTGTCTCCTAGGAATGGGGATCTTTCAGATTTATATTTTCTGTGTCTGACAAGTTGTTGAATTCTGCAATAGCCTCCATCTGTTTCACAGAGTAACTTTTTTGATGAATGTTGTACGATATGCTTGTCTGTAAATATAAGATTCCATAGTTAGTATGTGGTAAGACATTTCATTTGTCTAGGGATAAGATACTGATAGGGTTTTCTCTAGGCTCTATGTCTTCTCCAGCCTTGTGCATTTGGCTTAGTTTATAGTAGCCCTCATGGGTTCACTCCCACTGAGAGGTTTCCAGTTAGAAAGCTGTTGACCTTCCCCAGATAACAATGATACTACTGTGCAATAGAGGTAGCTTGCTGGGCAGCTCATCATGTTGTTAGGCTTTAGAGCTAAGTTGTACCATTGATTAACTTTTTTTATTTATTTTTTTACTATTTTTGTTTTTTTATTGTTTTGTATATATATTTTTTGTACAAGGTTTTGTTACAAATCAAATCTAGACCTGTGTCCCCCTCCCTACCCCTCCACCCCACCAGAGCTCATGCATTCTGCCAGACATGTTTTTCGTCTTTTTCTCAGTCTTTTTCAAAATTCTCCATATAGAAGTTGACTATTTCGAGCAGAAGTTCACCATTTCAGTCAGTTCTTTTCTGTTGTTGTTGTTGTTGTTGTTGTTCTTTCAAATATGTGCCACTCCCAACTACTTGGACAAAAGCTCAAGGATCCCTGGACAAGAAATACTAACTACCAGGTAATTGGATCTAGCATCCACAGATAAGGTATACCATTCGTCATTTGTTTTTCTGGGACTGTGTTACTTCACTTAACATAATATCTTCTAGTTCCACCCATACCTGCAAAGTTCATGATGTCATCTTTCTTTACTGCTGCATAAAACTCTATTGTGATGTACCACATTTTCTCTATCCACTCCTCAGTTGAGGGGCACTTGGATTGGTTCCAGCTCCTTGCTATTGTGAAGAGAGTTGCAATAAACATAGCTGTGCATGTATCTCTGTGGTAAGATGAGTCTTGTGGGTACATACCCAGAAGTGGTTTGGCTGGGTCAGGTGGCAAGTTCATTCCAAGTCTTCCAAGGGTTCTCCACACTGCTTTCCATAGTGGCTGTACCAGTTTACATTCCCACCAGCAGTGGATGAGTGTTCCTCTTTCCCCACAACCTCTCCAGCACTTGGCATCATTTGTTTTCTTGATCCTAGCCAGTCTTATTGGAGTAAAGACCACATCTTAAAGTAGTTTTGATTTGCATTTCCTTAATGATTAATGATGTTGAACACCTCTTAAGATGCTTCTCGGCCATCTCTAATTCCTCACTTGTGAAGTCTCTGTTCAGCTCTTTGTTCTATCAATTGACTGGGTCATTTGTCTTCTTATTCTTTGTTTTTTGAGTAGTTTATATATTCTGGAGATCAGTGCTTTGTCAGATGTTTCTGTGGTGAAGTTTTCCTCCAACTATGTGAGTTTAATGATGTTCTATTTGTCAATTGTCAACCTTAATTCTTGGGCAGCTGCTGTCTGATTTAGGAAGTCTTTTCCTATGCCTATGTCTTGAAGTCTGCTGACAAGTTTTTCTTCTATTGCCTTCAGAGTTTGGGGTTTCACGTCGAGATCTTTAATTCATCTGGAGTTGAATTTTGTACAGGGTGAGAGGTAAGGGTTTAATTTCATTCTTCTAAAGTGGTAATCCAGTTTTGCCAACACCACATGCAGAAGATGCTTTCTTTTCTTCATTGTGTCTTCTTTCCCCCTTTGTCAAATATAAGATGGCTGAAATTGTATGTGCTCAAGTTTGGATCTTCAGTTTTGTTCCATTTGTCAACAAGTCTGTTTTTGTTCCAGTACCAAGCTGTTGTTATGACTATAGCCCTGTACCCTGTAGTATAGTTTAATGTCTTGGCTATTTGGGGTCTTTTGTTCCAGTATCAAGCTGTTTTTATGACTATAGCCCTGTACCCTGTAGTATAGTTTGATGTCTTGGCTATTTGGGGTCTTTTGTTTTTCCAAATGAAATTAAAAACTATTTTTCAAAGCCTGTGAAGAAACTCTTGGGGATTTTAATTGGGATTGCATTAAATCTATACAATAGTTTGGGTAGAATGGACATTTTTACTATATTAATGTTCCCAATCCATGAGCATGGAAGGTTTTTCCATCTTCTGATGTCTTCTTCAATTTTTTTCTTCAAGGGCTTAAAATTTTTGTTGTAGAGATCTTTGGTGTCTTTGGTTAGGTTTGTTCCTATGTACTTTATTGTTTTTGAGGCTATTGTGAGTTGGAAGATCTCCTCAAATTCCTTCTTCAGTTGCTTGCTGTTGGTGTAAAGAAAGGCCAGTTCCAGGGGAATCTGACACCCTCTTCTGACCTCTGCGGCATTGCACAACACGGGTGCACAAACCTGCATACAGACAGTACATTCATACACATACAGAAATGAATAAAATTAATAAAAAAAGAAAGGCTACTGATTTTTCTAGATTAATTTTGTATCCTGCCACTTTACTGAAGCTCTTAATCATTTCTAGGAGTTTTCTGGTGGAGTTTTTAGCATCCCTTAAGTAAACAATCATATCATCAGCAAAAAGGGATAGGTTGACTTCCTCTTTTCCAATTAGTGCTCCTTGAATTTCCTTTTCTTGCCTTATTGCCCTAGCAAGTGTTTCAGGCACTATACTGAAGAGAAGTGGTGACAGGGGGCAGCCTTGCCTAGTTCCTACCTTTAAAGGGAATGCTTCTGTCCTTTCCCCATTTAGGATGATATTAGCTGTGGGTTGCCTATATATGGCTTTGATTACATTGAGGAATGATCCCTCCAATCCAATTCCCTCTAGGACTTTAAACATGAAGGGATGCTGGATTTTGTCAAAGGTTTTTCTGCGTCAATTGAGATGATGGTGTGGTTTTTGTCTTTCAGTCCATTTTTAAGCTTGATGATATTTATTGATTTTCGTATGTTGAACCATCCCTGCATCTCTGGTATGAATCCAACTTGGTCATGATCGATGATCTTCTTGATGTGGGTCTATATGTGATTTGACAATATCCTGTTTAGAATTTTGGCATCTGTGTTTATGAGTGAGATGGATCTGTAGTTCTCCTTTTCGGTTGTATCTTTGCCTGGTTTTGGTAATAGAGTGATGCTGGCTTCATAGAAGGAATTTGGGAGAAATCCCTTCGTTTGTATCCTTCTAAACAATTTGAGTAAAAATGGTTGTACGTCTTTTTGAAATGTTTTATAGAATTCTGCTGTGAAACCATCTGGGCCTGGACTTTTTTTAGTTGGGCGGTTTCTTATTACATCTTCAATTTCTTCATATACTATGGGTCTCTTTAAGCTGTCGATCTCTTCTTGGTTGAGCTTTGGTGATTCCCAAGAGTTCAGATATTCATCCATTTCTTCTAGGTTTTCAAACTTGGTAGAGTATAGGTTTTTGAAGTATTCCCGTAAGATTTTCTGGACCATTTCATTGTCTTTTGTGATATTTCCTTTTTCATCATGGATTGTATTGATCTGGAGTTGTTCCTTCTTTCTTTTGGTTAACTGGGCTAGAGGTCTGTCTATGTTGTTTACACTTTCAAAGAACCAAATTTTGGATTCGTTGATTTCTTTGTATTGTTTTCTTTGTTTCTAATTCATTGATTTCTGCTCTGATTTTTGTTAGTTCTTCCTGCCTGTTGCATTTAGGGCTCATCTGTTGTTTTCTCTCAAGTGCTTTTAGCTGCAGTGCTAGATCGTTCACTTGTGCTCTTTCTGTTTTTCTAATGTAGGCACCCAGAGCTATAACCTTACCTCTTAGGACTTTTTTTTTAGGTTTTGTTGTGTTGTATTATCATTGTCATTCAGTTCCAGGAAGCGAGACAGGGTCTCTCTTTAGGCCCAGTTGTCCTGGAACTCGCTCTGTAGACCAGGCTGGCCTTGAACCCAGGAATGCTTTTATTTCTTTCTTTCTCTCTTCCTTGACCCATTATTCAAGAGTATGTTGTTTAGTCTCTATGTGTTCTTATAGATAGTCGGGCTTATCCTGGTGTTGATATTTAACTTTATTGCACTGTGGTCTGATAGAATGCATGAAATTATTTCAATCATTTTGTATTTGTGGAGGTTTCTTTTGTGACCTAGCATGTGGTTGATTTTGGAGAATGTTCCATGGGGTGCTGAGTAGAAAGTGTATTCTCTGGTATTAGGGTGGAATTTTTGGTAGATGTCTGTGAGGTCCATGTGGTGTATCATATCGTTCAGTTCAGATGTCTCTCTGCTTATTCTTTGTCCTGTTGACCTGTTCAAAGTGTTCAGTGGGGTACTGAAGTCCCCTACTATGAGTGTACTGGGGTTAATCTGTGCCTTGTGTTCTTGGAGAATTGTCTTTATCAAGTTTGGTGCACCAGAGTTTGGTGCATATAAGTTCATAATTGTGAAATCTTCTTGGTGAATTGTTCCTTTGATAAAAATGTAATGGCCAGCCAGGCATGGTGGTGCATGCCTTTAATCCTAGCCTTGTGAGGCAGAGGCAGGCAGATCTTTTTGAGTTCAAGTCCAGCCTGGTCTACAGAGTGAGTTCCAGGACAGCTGGGGCTACAGGGAGACCCTGTCTGTAAAAGACCAAAAAAAAATGTAATGGCCTTCTTTGTCCCTTATGATTTCCTTTACATTGAAGTCTATTTTGTCTGATATAAAATAGCAACACCTGCTTTCTTTTTTTTACCATTTGCTTGGAATATTTTTTTCCATCCTTTCACTTTAAGGTGGTGCCTGTCCTTGAAGGTAAGATGCATTTCTTGTATAAAGCATATTGATGGGTTCTGTTTCCTAATCCAATCTCCCAGTCTATGTCTTTTGATTGGGGAATTTAGTCCATTAATATTTAAGGTTATGACTGACAGGTTTGCGTTGCTTCCTTTCACCTTAGCCATTTGTGGTTTTGGTTTAGGTTTCTACTTCTGTAGTTATGCTTTTATTGATTTATCTTTCTAGGTGCCTAGGGATGGTTGTTCCTTTCTTCTGACCTTTGAATTCTTCAAGTATTCTCTGAAGGGTTGGTTTTCCGGACATGTATTCTTTCATCTTGTTTATGTCATGGAAGATTTTTCTTTCTCCTTCAACTATAATTGACATTTTTGCTGGGTATTGTAACCTTGGTTGGCATCCATAGTCCTTTAGCACTGGGAATGTTTTACTCCACGTTCTTCTTGCTTTCATAGTTTGCACTGAGAAGTCGGTTGTAATTCTGATTGGTTTCCCCTTATAGGTCACTTGTTTTTCTCTTGTGGCTTTAAGAATTTTGTCTTTGTTTTGTGCATCTAGCATTTTAACTGTGATATGGTGTGGAGAGTTTATTTTCTGATCTTGTCTCTTGGTTTGTCTTTTTTCAGTTTGGGGAAATTTTCATCTGTTATTCTGAAGATCTGATCAATACCATTCTCTTGGGTTTCTTCTCCTTCCTCTATTCCTATGATGCGTAGGTTTTATCCTTTCATAGTGTCCCACAGTTCCTGGTTGTTCCATTTTTGTGTATTTTTAAATTTTTCATAATCTTTACTTGAGGTTTTTAGTTGTTCTGTGTTATCTTCCAAGTCTGATAGTCTTTGTTCTGCTTCCTCTATTCTGCTTCTGAGCCTTTTTCCATTCCTTTCCTCTTGATTGGATGAGTTTTTGATTTCCTTTTTATTTCCTCTTCTGATTTCTTTAGTATTTCCACTTCCTTTTGGAGCTTCTCAATCTCTTCCTGTAGCTCTTTGCTTCGCTGGTTGGTTCCTTATCTTTTTCAATATGGGATCTTTTCAATGTTTCCACTTCCTTTGGAGTTTTTCATTCTCTCTCTATAGGTCCTTCTTGAGTTTTTCATTCCCTTTTCTTAATTGATTTATTTGCTCTTTATACTCTTGTACTTCTTTACATGTGCTCACAATTGTACTTCTAATATCTGTGTCCTGGGCGATCTCCAGGGTGATCCCACTGTAGGAAACTTCCACAGGGTTTATAGAGCTTGGTGTGGAATTATCCTGCACCTTTCCCATGTTGTCTCTTCTTTGTGTCCCTGGCATATGGGTTTCTCTTTGCGTGTATTCCAGTGTGAATCCCATTTCCCTCTTCACTGTGTTGAAGTCTTGCTTTGCTTGCCTCTTTCAGATGCCTTCATTGTTTGCTGTTTGTTTAATTGGTTTTTCTCCATTTCTCCTTGCTTATGGAGTTTTGACTTGTCTAAGCTTTAGGCTTTCTATTGGAAGTCTAAATCATTCTTCCCTTTCCATTCTGAAGATTCTCCAAAGAATAGAACCCACTTGGACACTCCTGTGCTTCAGGTGGTCTTGGGAGATCCCCCTGGTTCAAATTTTCATTTTATGTCATTAACCTTTATAGTGTATGTGTGCGTGTGTGTGTGTGTGTGTGTGTGTGTGTGTGTGTGTGTGCATTTCTTAGGGGATTTCAGGGGGCATAATATTACCCTCTAGCTACCCATATGATCCAAGATTGATGCATTTCTGCTCTGTTCCCAACTATTCCCCTCTTTCATGTTCTTCTTTTCCTTCACCTATGTGTATCCTTTTCATTTTCTTGGATCCTGGTATAACATCAGGAAATATGCTCATATGTAAAGTATTAGTGCTACAATCTGCAAATGAAGTAGAACAATGCCAAATGTTTTTCAACATTTGTGTTACTTCACTTAGTATATCAGTCTCTATTTTCATCCATTTACCTGCACAGTTCATAATTTTATCTTTCCTTAAGGATGAGTAGAACTCCATTGTGTAAATGCACACAATTTCAATCAATTCATCAGTTGAGGGACATTTAGTTTGTTTTCATTTCTTAGCTATTGTGAAAAGAGCAGCAACAAAGATGCATGTACAGGTATCTCTACAATAAGAAGACTCCTTTGGGTATATGCCAAGGAGTGGTATAACTGGATAATATGGCAGATTCATTTGTAGCATTTTTTTTTGAAATGGGGCCTCCCTATAACTCCAGTTGGCCTGAAACTCACTATGTAGAACAGGCTGGCCTTGAACTCACAGAGCTCCACCTGCCTCTGCCTCCTGAGTGCTAGGATTAAAGGTATGTGCCACCAATCTTGGCATCATTCTTAGCTTTTTAAGAGTTCTCCACTCTGCTTTACAAAGTGTATGCCGGGCGTGGTGGTGCACGCCTTTAATCCTAGCACTTGGGAGGCAGAGGCAGGTGGATCTTTGTGAGTTCAAGGCCAGCCTGGTCTATAGAGTGAGTTCCAGGACAGCTGGGGCTACAGAGAGACCCTGTCTAGAAAAGACAAAAAAACAAAACAAAACAAAACAAAAACAAAAACAAAGTGTTTGCACGACTTTGGTTTCCCACAAGCAGAAAATGAGCACTCTCCTGTTTGCACTTCCCTGCCAGAATTTTATGTTTTTCCTTCTCTACAGCTTAGGCAGTCTGAAGAGAGAAAGGTGGAATCTTAATGTGGTTTTTAATCTGTATTTCTTTAATTACTAAGTATGTTGAATTTTTAAAGTTTTTTCCTAGACATTTTTATATCATTGTTTGAGATCTATATTTTCAGGTCTACAGCCCATCTATTTATTGGGTTATTTATTGTCTTGATTCGATTTTTTTAGTCGTTTGTATATCCTGCATGTTAATCTTCCTTCCAGTGTGGAGCTGGTATTTCCTCCCATTCACTGGGTTTCTTTTTCCCATACTTGTCTTTTTTTTCTTCTTCTGTACAGAACCTTGTAGCTTAATAAATTAGTCCCATTTATTTATTGTTGACCTTAATGCCTAGGAGCTAATAAATTTGATTTAGAAAATCCTTTCCTGCTTGCTCGAGTGCCATAGTCAGGTCGTGTGTCTGGGGCTCAGGTTTCAGACCTGCTAGGATCACCTGGAGCAGCCAGCCCCTGCTCCAGGCAGGTAAAAACTTAGGACATTGACTCTCGGGGTGCTGGATAATTGATTTGCTGGTTTGTGGCAGAGGTGCTAGTGGTTGGCAGGCCTAGATTGGAGTCCTAAGCCTGGCAGAGTGTGGCTGCCTGGCTGGGTTGCCCCTCACCCTAGGGAGGGGGGAGGGATCCTAGGTTTGGGTCTTGTTCGGTGCCATAGTCAGGTTATGTATCTGGGGGTCAGGTTCTGGACCTGCTAGGATCACCTGAGCAGCCCACCACTGTTCCAGGCAGGTACCGGGGCATGGGCTAAGTCAGGAATCCCCCCCACACACCCGACCAACAACTGGAATTGAGGAGAGAGTACCCAGTGGATTAGGAGAACCTTCAGAACAGGAAAGGAAGAGTGACTTAGACTTCCATTATCCGATATATAAACAACAATGAAAGCCTGATACCTAGACAAGTCAACACTCCATAAACAAGGAGGGTGGAAAAAAAGAAAAAAAAAAAAGAAAAAGCAATTGAAGTGGCCTTCAACCACACTGAAAAGGGCATTGAATTTTGCAGAGATTGTGAATTCAGAAAGGGAAGATCCACATGCCCGCACGGTGAAAGGGAACAACATGGGAAGAGTCGCACGGTATAATAATCCACACCAAAGACTCTACAACCCAGTAGGAGAATAGCTACAATGCGGTCTCATGGAGTGACAGCATGGATAAACAGGACAAGTTAACGAAGGAATAATTGCAGACCTATGCAGAGAAATTAAAGAAAATAAAGAAGAATTCAGAGAACTAAAGAGAGATAATGAAAAACTCAAAAAGGACCTAGAGGGATACAATGGCAAAGTTCAAAAAGAACTAAAGGAAGGGATTGACAAACTCTAGAAAGAACTAGAGAGAGAAAAAGACAAACACTTTAATGAGGTAGAAACACTGAAAAAGGAAGCCAATCAACGAAGTAAGGAGCACCAAGAAGAGACTGCGAAACTCATAAAGGAAATGGATATATTAAAGAAATCACAGGATGAAATGAAAAAGGAAATAGAACACTCATCCAAACAAGAAGAAAAGAAAGGAAAAAGCCTCAGAAATAGAATGGAGGAAGCAGAACAAAGAATATCACAACTGTAAGTTAACACAGAGCAACTAAAAAACTCAAATAAAGATTATGAAAAATTTAAAAATACACAAAAGTGGAACACGCAGGAAATATGGGACACTATGAAAAGATCGAACCTCCATATCATAGAAATAGAGAAAGGAGAAGAATCTCAAGAGAATAGTATTGATCAGATCTTCAACAGAATAATAGATGAAAACTTCCCCAAACTAAAAATAGAGAAACCCATTCAAATACAAGAAGCACATAGGACTCCAAATAGACAAGATCAGAAAAGAAACTCCCCATGCCATATCATAGACAAAATGCTACATGCCCAAAATAAAGATAAAATTGTGAAGGCCACAAAAGAAAAACAAGTCACATACGAAGGGAAACCCATCAAAATTACAAATGACTTCTCGGTGCAAACCATGAAAGCAAGAAGAACATGTAGCAAAGCATTCCCAGTGTTAAAGGACTATGGATGCCAACCTAGAATACTTTACCCAGCAAAAATGTCGATGAGAGTTGAAGGAAAGAGAAAAATCTTCCGAGACATAAACAAGATGATAGAATACATGTCCAGATAACCAACTCTCCAGAAAATACTTGAAGCAATTCAACAGGCAGAAGAGAGGAGCAACTATTCTCAAGCACCTAGGAAAGGAAACCAATAGAAACATAACCGTAGGAGTAGAATCAGAGATTAAAAGTCCAAATGGATAATAAGGTGAAAGGAAACAATATCCATCTTTCAATTATAGCCTTAAATATTAATGGGCTGAACTCCCCAATCAAAAGGCATAGGCTGGGAGAATGGATTAGGAAACAAAACTCATCTATATGCTGTCTACAAGAAAACCATCTCAATTTCAAGGACAGGCATAAACTTAAGGTAAAGGGATGGAAGAAAATATTCCAAGCAAATGGTACTGAAAAGAAAGCTGGTGTTGCTATTCTAATATCAGACAAAATAGACTTCAAAGCGTAAGAAATCAAAAGAGACAAAGAGGGCCATTACATCTTCATTAAAGGAACAATTGACTATGAAAATCTCACAATCATGAATATATACGCACCAAATGCCGGCACACCAAACTTTGTAAAGACAATTCTTCAGGATCTCAAGGCTCATACTAACCCCAGCACACTAATACTAGTGGACTTCAATACCCCACTAAGTCCTTTAGACAGATCAACAGGACAAAGGATAAACAGAGATACATCTGAACTGAATGACACAATACACCAAATGGACCTCACAGATATCTATCAAATATTCCACCCAAACACCAGAGAATACACTTTCTACTCAGCACCTCACGGAACATTTTCCAAAATAGACCATATACCAGGACACAGGGAAAAACTCAACAAATACAAAAAGATTGAAATAATCTCATGCATTCTATCAGACCACAGTGCAATAAAACTCAATATCAACACCAGGATAAACACTACAGCCTACAAGAACATATGGAGACTAAACAACACTCTCCTGAATAATGAATGGGTCAAGGAAGAAATAAAGAAAGAAAGAAAAACATTCCTGGAACTTAATGACAGTGATAATACAACACAGCAAAACCTATGGGACACTTTAAAAGCAGTCCTAGGAGGGAAGTTTATAGCTCTAAGTGCCTACATTAAAAAAACAGAAAGAGCACAAGTGAATGATCTAACATTGCAGCTAAAATACTTGAGAGACAAAAACAAATGAACCCTAAACACAGCAGACAAGAAGAAATAACAAAAATCAGAGCAGAGATCAAAGAAATAGAAACAAAGAAAACCATACAAAAAAATCAATGAATCCAAAATTTGGTTTTTTGAGAGAATAAACAAGATAGACAGACCTCTAGCCCAGTTAACCAAAAGAAAGAAGGAACAACTCCAAATCAATAGAGTCTGTGATGAAAGGGGAAATATCACAACAGACAATGAAAAGATCCAGACAATCATACGGGATTACTTTAAAAACCTATACTCTACTAAGTTTGAAAACCTAGAAGAAATGGATGAATATCTGAAATCCTGGGAACCACCAAAGCTCAATCAAGAAGAGATCGACAGCTTAAATAGACCAATAATATATGAAGAAATTGAAGATATAATAAGCAGCCTCCCAACCAAAAAGTGCCCAGGCCCAGATGGTTTCTCAGCAGAATTCTATAAAATATTTCAAAAAGGCTTACAACCATTACTACTCAAGTTGTTTAGAAGGATACAAACTGAGGGAGTTCTCCCAGATTCCTTCTAAGAAGCCAGCATCACTCTGTTACCAAAACCAGGCAAAGATGCAACTGAAAAGGAGAACTATAGACCCATCTCCCTAATGAACACAGATGCCAAAATTATAAAAAGGATACTGGCAAGTCATATACAGACCCACATCAAGAAGATTATCCATCATGACCAAGTTGGATTCATACCAGAGATGCAGGGATGGTTCAACACATGAAAATAATAAACATCATCAAGCATATAAATGGACTGAAAGATAAAAACCACACCATCATCTCAATTGATGCAGAGAAAGCCTTTGACAAAATCCAGCATCCCTTCATGTTTAAAGTCCTAAAGGGAATTGGATTGGAGGGATCATTCTTTAATGTAATCAAAGCCATATACAGGAAACTCACAGCCAATATCATCCTAAATGGGGAAACGACAGAAGCATTCCCCTTAAGGGTAAGAACTCAGCAAGGCTGCCCCCTATCACCACTCCTTTTCAATATGGTGCTTGAAACCCTTGCTAGGGCAATAAGGCAAGAAAAGAAAATTAAAGGAGTTCTAATCATAAAAGTGGAAGTCAAGCTATCCCTTTTTGCTGATGATATGATTGTCTACTTTAGGGATTCTAAGAACTCCACCAGGAAACTCCTAGAAATGATTAACAACTTCAGCAAAGTGGCAGGATACAAAATAAACCTGGAAAAATCAGTAGCCTTTCTCTACACCAACAATAAGCAACTGAAGAAGGAATACAAGGAGACCTTCCCACCCACAATAGCCTCAAAAACAATAAAATACCTAGGAACAAACCTAACCAAAGACACCAAGGATCTCTAAAACAAAAATTTTAAACCTCTGAAGAAGGAAATTGTAGAAGACATCAGAAGATGGACAAACCTCCCATGCTCGTGGATTGGGAAAATAAATATGGTAAAATGTTCATTCTACCTAAACTCATATACAGATTTAATGCAATCCCAATCAAAATCCCCAAAAGCTTCTTCACAGGTTTGGAAAAAAATCCTCAATTTCATTTGGAAAAACAAAAGACCCCAACCCTGGGTGAAAAGAGCAATACAGAGGGGATTGCTCTACCAGACATCAAACTATACTACAGGGCTACAGTCATAAAAACAGCTTGGTACTGGCACAAAAACAGACCAGTTAACCAATGGAATAAATCTGAAGATTCAAACCTGAGCACATACAATTTCAGCCACCTCATATTTGACAAGGGGTCCAAGAAGACACTTTGCAAGAAAGATAGCATCTTCAAAAAGTGGTGTTGGCAAAACTGGATCACAACCTGTAGAAGAATGAAATTGAACCCCTAACTCTCGCCCTGTACAAAGGTCAATTCCAGATGGATCAAAGACCTCAATGTGAAATCCAAAACTCTGTACGTGATAGAAGAGAAACTTTGCAGCAGACTACAGGACACAGGATTAGGAAAAGTCTTCCTAAATCAGACAGCAGCTGCACGGGAAATAGGATCGACAATTGACAAATGGGACCTCATTAAACTCAAAAGCGTCTGAACATCAAATAAAACAGTAAAAGAAGTGAAGAGAAAACTCACGGAGTGGGAGGAGACCTTCACAGCGGATACATCTGACAAAGCATTAATTTCCAGAGTATACAAGCTACTCAAACAACAAAGAAGAAAGAAAACAAATGAATCACTCAAAAGATGGAGCAATGATCTGAATAGCGACTTCATAGAGGAGGAATTGGAGATGGCTGAGAAACATCTTAAGAAATGTTCAACATCACTAATAATTAAGGAATTGCAAATTAAAACTACTTTAAGATACCATCTTACTCCAATGAGACTGGCTAGGATCAAGAAAACAAATGATAACAAGTGCTGGAGAGGTTGTGGGGAAAGGAGAATGCTCATCCATTGCTGGTGGGAATGTAAACTTGTACAGCCACTGTGGAAAGCAGTGTGGAGAACCCTTGGAATACTCAGAATGAGCCTGCCATTTGACACAGTCATACCACTCCTGGCTATATACCCACAAGACTCATCTTACTGCAGAGATATATACACAGCTATGTTTATTGCAGCTCTGTTCACAATAGCGAAAAGCTGGAACCAACCCAAATGCCCCTCAACTGACGAGTGGATAGAGAAAATGTGGTACATGTACACAATGGAATTCTATGCAGCAGTAAAGAAAGACAACATCATGAACTTTGCAGGTAAATGGATGGAGCTAGAAGACATCATGTTAAGTGAAGTAACACAGTCCCAGTCGGAGTCCCCTGGAACTGGGAGTTCCTCCTGGAATTGGAGTTTCATAGACGGTTGTCAGCCGCCATGGGGGGGGGGTGGCTGGGGGAATCGAAACCCGGGTCGCCTCCCTTGTTAAGAGCGGTCCCCGCCGCTCTTTAAACAAACTAGGCCATTCTCCACCCCCAATTTTGCCCAAAAAAAAAAACCTTTAAGGGATGCCTAAATTCCATGTTTAGCCTTTTAAGTAAGCAAAGTACTGAAAATGCTTAGATGGATTTTTTTATCCTCTTAAAACAAAGGTTTGGTCCTGGCCCTATTATTAGTTGTAGGTAGACTTACACTTGCCAGACTCCACGCTCCGGTTTAAAATCCCTTAGAATCTATTTTTTAGACAAAAAGGAGAGGGAATCAAGCACACTAACCGGTGCTAAAAGACATCTTGGTTTTAGCCTAAACACAATGACAGGCCCACACAACTAAAACAGTTACAAGCAGTGATAAAAAACTTAAGCAATAAAAATAAAGTTTTTGACTTAGGTTATGTCCCTTTTAAGGGTGGTATCCCTATCAGTGCCATCCACCTCGCAGATCAGACCAATAACCCAACAACTAATAATTATCTGATGTTAAGGTGTATAAAAAAGGCCCCCTAAAAGGTAAATAGGACAGCAAAAATGGCCCTTTAAAGTAAAATTTTTCCCAGCCCTTATTAAAATCAGTGAGTTTTGGCGGGACACGGGGTGCCGGGCCAAGAGGGTTCAGCAAGAAATTTTGGCCATGGCCACAGTAGGCTCTGCACCTTGGTCGGGCCCCCTGCCGGGGCACGGGCTAGATCAGGCAAAAAAAACCCCCCCCCCCAAAAAAAAAAAAAAAAAAAAAAAAAAAAAAAAACCCCCCTTTTTTTTTTTTATTTTTTTTTGGAGAAAACCTTCAGAACAAGAAGAGAAGAATGCTTTGGCTTCCCAATATCCAATATATAAACAAAATTGAAAAGGAGACAAGTCAATATACTCAATACTCCATAAAAAGGAGGAGGCAAGGAAAAAAAAAAAGCATCTGAAGAAGGAAAGCAAAACCGTCTGCGTAAAAATTTGTGATCTGAACAACAAAAGGGAAGTCCACATGTCAGGGACATGATGGAAGGGACAACATGGGAAAGGCAAAAGATAATCCTGCACCAGACTCTACCAAACCTATAGAAAATTCCTACAAAATGGGAACCCTTGGAGGGACCCAAAGAAACATATCCTTAAGAGGAATAATGTGGCAGACCTATGCCAGAGAAATTAAAGAACATAAGGAGGAATTTTCAGAGAACTAAAGAGAGAGAAAATGAAAAAACTCAAAAAAAATGAACCTAAGAGGGATACAATGACAAACAATCCAGAAAAGAACTAAAAAGAAAAAAAAAAAAAAAAAAAAAAAAAAAAACTAGAGGGAGAAAAAAGTAAAGAATATAGAGAACTAAAGAGGAGAGAAATGAAAAAACTCAAAAAGGACCTAAGAGGGATACATGACAAACTTCGAAAGAACTAAAGGAACAGAATGAAAAACTCAGGAAGGATCTTGAAGGAAAGAATGATTAACTCCAGAAAGAACTAGAGGGGAAGAAAAAAAAAAAAAACAACAAACTAAAAACTCCGAATGGAAGTAGAAACTGAAAAAAGGAAGCCAACCAAAAAAGAAAAGAGAGGAGCACCAAGAAGAGATGAGAAGCACCAAGAAGAGAATTGAGAAGCTCCAAAAGGGAAATGAATTAACTAAAGAAAACACATGATGAAACGAAAAAGGAATTAGAACAACTCATTTCAAAATTCAAGAGGAAAGAAGGAAAAAGCCTCAGAAAGTTAGAATGAAAGGAAGCAGAACAAAGAATATAAGATCTAAAAGATAACACAGAACAAATTTAATAGCTCAAATTAAGAACTACAAAAAAATTTAAAAAATACAAACAAATTGGGGAACAAACCAGAAATAGGGACACTAGTGGGAAGGTTTCAAAACGTCCATAATCATAGGAAAAATAGAGGAAGGAGAAGAATTTCAGTTTTTCCAAGAAGAATAGTATTTAATAGATACTCGCTTAACAGAATAATAGATGAAAATTTCCCCAAACTAAAATAGAAGAAAGCCCATACAAATACAAGAAGCCCACAATAGGGACCCCAAATAGAAACAAGTCCAAAAAGAAACACCCCATGACCATTATCAATAGTTTTAAAAATGCCTTAGATTGCCAAACAAAGGAAGACAGAAATTTCTTTGAGGGCTACAAAGAAAAACAAGTCACATACGAAAGGGAAAACCCCATCAGAATTACAAGTGACTTCCCTCCCCCCTCAAGCCAATGAAAGAAGCCAAGAATAACCATGGAGCAAAAAAGCATTCACAAGGTTGAGGGACTATGGAGCCAAACCCAGAATTATAAACTTTTAACCCCAGACAAAAATGTGAGTCGAACTTATAAACTTGAAAAAGAGAGAGAAAAAAATCTTCCATGACATAAAACAAGATGATGGAATACAAAAAAATTTCTGGACAACCAACATCTTTCATAAAATACTATGAAGCAATTTATAAAAGGAAGAAGAGAGGAGCAACAATCCTCAAACACTAGGAAAAAGAACGTAAATAAAAACATAAAACCATAGGAAGCAAAAATCAGGGCCTAGAAGTCCAAATGGATAATAAAGTGAAAGGAAGCAACATCCCATCTTCAATAGTAAAAAGATTATTAACCTTAAATATTAATGGGCTAAAACCTCCCCCAATCAAAAGGCACAGATAGAACTTGGGAGAATGGATTAGGAAAACAAAACCAATCTATATGCTGTCTACAAGAAAAACCCAATCTTCGATTTCAAGGAATAGGCACCAACTTAAAGGTGGAGGATGGAAGAAAGTATTCAAGCCAAAATGGTACAAAAAAGAAAGTGGGTTGTGGCTATTTTCGCTAATTATCCAGACCAAAATAATTTTCAAAAAGCAAAAGAAATCAAAAGGACAAAGAGGGCCATTCTGCAATCTTTATTAAGGAACAATTGGATGATGAATATTTTCACAATCAATAAATATATATGCAAAGAAACCAAACTCTGGTGCAGTAAACTTTATAAAGACAATTCCCTTCAGGATTCTCAAGGCAACAGATTAACAACCCCAGTACATTAATACTAGGGGACTTCAATACCCCCAGTAAGTCCTCTAATACAGATCAACAGGACCAAAGATAAACAGAGATAACAATCTGACGTAATGACACAAATACACCAAATGGACCTCAACACAGACATCTAATCGAATTATTCCACCCAAACACCAGAAGAATACACTTTCTACTCCAGCACCTCCCCAAATGGAACGTTCCCCAAAATAGACCATATACTGGAACACAGGAAAAAAACGTCAACAAAATATAAAAAGTTGAAAAAAATAACCTCACGTATTCTTTCAGACCACCGTGCAATAAAACTCGAAATCAACACCAGAATAAACCCTCAACGTACAGGAACACATGGAAACTAAACAAAAGACTACTTCCCGAATAATGTTGTGTCCCAGGAAGAAATAAGAAAGAAAGAAAAACATTTCTAGAACTGAATGACAATGATAAACAACACAGCAAAATCTATGGGACAACTTAAAAAGCAGTCTAGAGAGGGAAGTTTATAGCTTCTTAAGTGGCCTACATTAAAAAAACAGAAAGAGCACAAGTGAATGATCTAACACGGCCAGAAGACCAAAACATCTGTTTTAGAAGACAACAACAATGAGGAAAACCCTAAACGGAGCAGACCAGAAGAAAATGACAAAATTCAGAATAATAGCAGAGATCAAATGAAATAGAAACAAGAAAACCCACAGGAAAAAATCAATGAATCCAAAGTTTGGTTCCGTTTGGAGAGAATAAACAAATTAGACAGAACGCTTAAAAGAACCGTCTAACTATCCCCAGGTTAACCAAAAAGAAAGAAAGGAAACACTAACTCCAAATCAATAGAAGCCATGATGAAAAAGGGAAATATCAAACCAGACAAGGAAAAGATCCCAGAACAATTTCATAAGGGACCTAACCTTCCAAAAAACGTATATTTACGACTTAAGCCCTGAAAACTTGGATAAAGAAGTAACCTACCATAACAATTAGTACTGTTTAAATACCTATATATCTAATTGCTTGTGCTTCATTAGTAGGATTGAAAGGTTATTCCTGGACAAACTGTCAGCCCATGAAAGGAAACAGCCAGAATTGACCAGAGTCCAAGACAACAGCTCCAGAGAAAGTAGACTGTTTTGCTTCTCACCCACCTGTGCCCCTTGTCTAAGCCTAGGGAACAATCTGCAGGAGAGGGGGCATGGTAGAATGTATGGGCTGTGATTGGGGTGAATGGCGCAACTACAACAATATAGTCTGGACACTCATTGGATCAACTTGATTGAACATACAAGCACCCTCCCTGCTGGATGGTGGGACCCATGGGCTGTGTGTGTTTGGGCACAACTGCTTGCAAATTGGTTTTACATGAAGGATGCTTGTACTCATAAATTATCACTTATTGTTAAAAAATGAAGAAAGAAAACAGAGGAAAAAAAAAAAAAAAGAAAGTCCTTTCCTATGCCTAGACATTTAGAGTCCTGGCTATGTATTTCTTCTAGTAGTTTCTGGTTTTATATTGCCATCTATAATATAATTTGAGATCTGGTCTGGTGACCTTCCCAGCATTGTTCCTTTTCCCGAGATGGATTTGATTATCCAGGGTCTTCCTTGAGTCTATATAAATATTAGGATGACTTTTTCTAGCTTTTTGTAGAACATTGTTGGTATTTTGATTGGCATTTCACTGAATCCACATGCTTTTTTTTAAGATGGTAATTTTCATAATATTGACTCTACCAATCCATGAACATGGCAGCCCCCTCCTAGTGTCTTCCTCTATTTTTAAGGAATTGAAATTTTATTTTTTATGTGTATGAATGTACTGTCTGCATGTACGTCTGTGCACCTGTGTCATGCAATGCCGCAGAGGTCAGGAGAGGGTGTCAGATTCTCCTGGAACTGGAGTTAAAGACGGTTCTCAACCACCATGTGGGTGCTGGGAATCAAACCCAGGTCCTCTGCAAGAGCAGTCAGTGCTTTCAACTGCTGAGCCATCTCTCCAGCCCCCTTGAAATTTTCATTGTGCAGATCTTTAATGTCTGGTTAGGTTTATTTCTAAATATTTTTTTATTGTTAATTGGAGGATTTCTGTGAATGCTCTTTCTGATTGCTTGTTATTGTATATAGAAAAGCTACTGTGTAACTTCATTTTGTAACCTGCCACTTTAATGAAAGTATTAATAATTTCTGACAATTTCTGATGGATTTGGGGGATCTCAAATGCACTATATATAATACAAGGAAAAGAAATTAAAGGAATACTAATTTATGTGTGTGATTATATGTTTATATATTTTATTTCATTCAAAATTCTTCCTTCACACAACCCCTAGTGATTACATTAGGATTAATGTTTTAGGATATATTTATTCCTCTTCCCACTCAATGGAGAACCCCCCCCAGCCAAAAAAATATTCTTCAGACCCCACATTTCCCCCACATCACATCTGGTGATGCTTACAATATTTTTAGCCAAACCCCCCAAACTAAAAAATTCAGTAACCATAAATTATTTTTTTCTCTGAAGGGTCTCCAAAAATTTGACACATTTTTTTCCATGTTAGTCATGATAAACCCCCCCCCAACTTTTTCTCTGGAGAATCTGGACCAATTTCTCAAAACCTTTATTTTTTTTGTTAATTTTATTTATTTCTGTATGTGTATGAATGTACTGTCTGCATGCAAGTCTGTGCACCCGTGTCGTGCAATGCTGTGGAGGTCAGAAGAGGGTCTCGGATTCCCCCCTTCTTCATCTCTTCTTGGTGCTCCTTACTTCTTGTTTGGCTTCCTTTTTCAGCTGTTTCTACTTCCATTCGGAGTTTGTTGTTTTTTTTTTTTTATCTCCTCTAGTTCTTTTCTGGAGTTTGCTGTTCTGTTCCTTTAGTTCTTTATGAAGTTTGTCATTTGTTATCCCTCTAGGTCCTGTTTGAGTTTTTCAATCTCTCCTCTTTTAGTTTCTCTATTGTCTTTACTTTTTCTCCTTATTCTTTCCGGAGTTTGTCCCAAATCTGTTCCTTTAGATTCTTTTTGATGTTTATTGTTATCCCTCTAGGCTCATTGAGTTTTTCATTCTCTCTCTTTAGTTCTCTGAATTCCTCCTTATGTTCTTTTAATTCTCTGCTTAGGTCTGCAAATATTCCTCTAGATCTGTTCTTTGGGTCCCCTCCAAGGGGTTCCCATTGTTAAGGTATATTTCCTTTTAAAAATGGTTTGGTAGAGCTGGTGCAGGTATATCCTGTGCCTTTCCCATTGTTGTCCCTTCATTCATGTTCCCTGGCATGTGGGCTTCCTTTTTGTGGTTTAGATCACAAAAAGCAGACGGTTTTGCTTTCCTCACTTCAGATGCTTTTTTTTTTCTTTCCTCCTCTGTTTATGGAGTATTGACTGTCTAAATTTTAGGCTTTCAATTTTGTTTATATATGGATATTGGAAGCCTAAGTCAGTCATCTCTTTCTGTTCTGAAGTTCTCAAAAAAAAGTCCACTTGGTTTCTCCCCAATCTCGGGGAAGGGGTATATTCCTGATCTAGCCCGTGCCCCCGCAGCCCGCCCAATGGTGCAGAGCTACTGGCCCTGGCCCAAATCTACAAACCCTCTGGCCTGGAACCAGGTCCCAGCCAAAAGACCCTCACTGATTTTTAAGGCGCTGGGAAAATTTTACTTTAAAGGGGCCACTTTCTGTCCTACTTCATTTTAGCCTTTTTACATGCCTTACGTTGGAGAATTATTAGTTTGGGTTTATTGTCTGACTGCAGTGGCTGGCATGATATTTACCAACCCTAAAAGACATAACTAAGTCAAACTTTCATTTATTGCTTAAGTTTTATCACTGCTGTAACCTGTAGTGGTGTGTTTAGGCAAGATGTCTTTAGCAACGGTTAGTGTGCTTGATACCCTCTCCTTTTTCCCTAAATATAGATTTCAAGGGATTTTTACACTGGAGCAGAGAGTCTACCATGTGTAATTTTACAAATGATAAGGCCAGGACCAAACCTTTGTGTTTATGGGGTTAATAATCCATCTAAGCATTTTCAGTGCTTTGCTTTACTTAAGCTACATGAATTTAGTGCATCCCTTAAAGGTTTTGGGAAATTGGGGCTGGAGATGGCCTAGAAGTTAAGCGTGCCGACCGACCTCTTACGAGGACCGGTTTCGATCCCCAGCACTCACAATGGCGGCTGAGAACCGTTCTGAAACTCCAATTCCAGGAGAACTCCCAGTTCCC
>VZQC01007363.1:3745379-3894173 GCA_009823505.1 Rhizomys pruinosus | reverse complement strand
CCAAAGGCCACTAAACCATAAAGCAAATATGGGTCTCCTTGAAGTCAAGCAAGACTCCTCCATCAGCATCAGCTACCACTCACCTGCCTGGAAATACATACTGTGCAGCAGTGGCAGCCGGATGCATGTATATCCCCAAATCGAATTGGCTATTGGCTCGCTACTTGGAGGAATAACCCCGGCTGATCCACAAGCTTACATCCATCTATGGTTAGGAGATGTGATAAGCCACAATAAGAACCCCGCTGTAGACAAATATTTTACAAATAAAGTTAATTCATTGATTAACACTAGCAAGACATCTGTGTCTATACAAAGTAACCTACCATACAATTAGTAATGTTTAAATAATTATATATATATCAAGTTGCTTGTGCTTCATTAGGATGATTGAAAGGTTATTCCTGGACAAACTGTCAGCCATGAAAGGAAACAAGAATTGACCAGAGCCCAAGACAACATCTCCAGAGAACGTAGACTGTTTTGCTTTCTTCTCCTTCACCTGTGCCCCTTTCTAAGCCTAGGGAACAATCTGGAAGAGGGGTGTTGTAGAATGTGAGGGTTGCGATTGGGGTAATGGATGAAACTAACCAGCAATATGTTGGACACTCATTTGAATCAACTTGATTGAACATATGAGCCCCCCCTTGCTGGATGGTGGACCCATGGGCTGTGTGGGTTTTGGACACAACTGCGTGCAAATGGTTTGACATGAAGGGTGCTTGTACTCCGAAATTATCACGTATTGCCAAAAATGGGAAAAAAAAAAAAACTGAGTGAAAGATGCAGACGGTTAGGCCAGAATGCATGATCGGGGAATGGGTGGGGTGGGGTCGGGGGAAGGGAAAGGGAAATATGCCTGAACTGAACTGGAAAATTATGTATGAAATACACAAAGCATCAATAAAAAAAAATCTCTCAAACACCGAGGGAAAGGGAAGGAGGCACAGATACTAGCGAAGTGCTTATTATCTAATTTTGTACTAGTACACAAGCAAGAAGCCTCAATCACTCTGTGGTGTGTCAATTTAATATGAGCAATTCATATCAAAGTCTGCCAGATGGGAGACTTTGAGGGTTCTGTTCTACTCTAGCAAGGAATGAGAGAGTCTGTATTCAAGGAAAGGGAGAAGTACAGCAGGGGTCAGAGTAGGACAGTAGCCTAGAAGCAATTTCAAAGGGAGCTTGTAATCATGAACTCCAACAAGGGGAGAACATTTAAAGATATAGTCCTGATGCAGATGGAAAATTTAATCCTGCTCTCTGGACTGAGAGTACCACCACTTTCATCAAAGATAACTACTTTTCATGGCCAGGTATTTGTCTGAGCAATCTGAATAAGGGAGGGGTGTTTCACCAAAACACTATTTGAATGAGAATTTAAACATTGGAAAACATTGGGAAAAACTCAAGCCACATAAACATAAATAATTTCGAAATAACCAAATGTGCTCAGAGAGCCATTGGCCTGAACTAAATCTTTAAGACAAAGGAGAATTCTTAGAGAGAAATGATTCTGCATTAAGAAGCTACCTGTGGTGGATAGACCTTACTGAACCAATGGTTACAGGTAAATAGTCATAACATCTTAAACAAAAGAGCTATTTAAATAACATTTCTTAAAACATTGAGGCTGTTTACAGTACCACAATGAGGTACAGGAAACATAGCCTGATGCACACAGCTGGAGAGGTCATAGATCTTAGAGAAATTCCCAGGGTTGACAGACATCCCTAGGCTAAGGTAACATCTTACTAACTGCAAAATGGGTATCCTTATATTTATAAATAACCCAGACACAACTCAAAAAAAGAATCTCCTTTAACACTGGGAATGCTTTGCTCCATGTTCTTCTTGCTTTCATAGTTTGCACTGAGAAGTCAGTTGTAATTGTGATAGGTTTCCCCTTGTTTTTCTCTTGTGGCTTTAAGAATTTTGTCTTTGTTTTGGGCATCTAGCATTTTATCTATGATATGGCATGGGGAGTTTCTTTTCTTATCTTGTCTGTTTGGAGTTCTAAGTACTTCTTGTATTTGTATTGGTTTGTCTTTTTTTAGTTTGGGGAAATTTTCATCCATTATTCTGTGGAAGATCTGATAAATACCATTCTCTTGTGATTCTTCTCCTTCCTCTATTCCTATGATGTGGAGGTTTGATCTTTTCATAGTGTTCCACAGTTCCTGGTTGCTCCACTTTTCTGTATTTTTAAATATTTCATAATCTTTACTTGAGGTTTTTAATTGTTCTGTGTTATCTCCCAGGTCTGATATTCTTTGTTCTGCTTCCTCCATTCTGCTTCTGAGGCTTTTTTCCATTCCTTTCCCCTTGATTGGATGAGTGCTTGATTTCCTTTTTCATTTTGTCTTCTGATTTCTTTAGTAGCTCCACTTCCTTTTGGAGCTTCTCAATCTCTTCCTGTAGCTCTTTGCTTCACTGGTTGGTTTCCTTATCTTTTTCAACATGGGATCTTTTCAATGTTTCCACTTCCTTCTGGAGTTTGTCATTCTCTCTCTCTCTCTAGGTCCTTCTTGAGTTTCTCATTCTCTTTTCTTAATTCTTTGATTTGCTCTTTATACTTTTGGACTTCTTTATGTTCACAACTGTACTTCTAATATCTGTGTCCTGGGCCATCCCCAGTGGGATCCCAGTGTAGGAATCTTCCACAGGGTTGGTAGAGTTGGTATGGAATTATCCTGCACCTTTCCCATGTTGTCTCTTCTTCATTTCCCTGGCATATTGGTTTCTCTCTGCCTGTATTCAAATGTGAATCCCAAATGCCTTTTCACTGTGTTGAAGGCTTGTTTTCCTTGCCTCCTTCAGATGCCTTCATTGTTTGTTTGATTGATTTGTTTTTCTCCTTTTCTCCTTGCTTATAGAGTGTTGACTTGTCTAACCTTTAGGCTTTCTATTGGAAGTCTAACTCATTCTTCCCTTTCTGTTCTGAAGATTCTCCAAAGAATCCACTTGGACACTCCTTTGGCAATCCCAATTGGTGGAGGTGGGGGGTGGTTCATGTGCTTCAGGTGGTCTTGGGAAATCCCTGATCTCAAGACTCACACAAACCCACCTTTTATACCAGCTGGGAGGACAACTCTGCTCCCACAGCCACACAAGCCAATTGGGCCAAAGACAATGAAATCAAATCAAACAATCCACCTGGCTGAAGCACCCAGCTCCTACCTGTGCTTCAGGTGGTCTTGGGAAATCCCTGATCTCAAGACTCCCACAAACCCACCTTTTATGCCAGAAATGATTAAGAGCTTCAGTAAAGTGTCAGGATACAAAATTAACCTAGAAAAACCAGTAGCCTTTCTTTACACCAAGAACAAGCAACTGAAGAAGGAATTCAAAGAGGCCTTCCCACTCACAATAGCCTAAAAACAATAAAATAGCTAGAATCAAACCTAACCAAAGACATCAAAGATCTCTACAACAAAAATTTTAAGCCCCTGAAGAAAGAAATTGAGGAAGACATCATAAGATGGAAAAACCTCCTATGCTCATGGAATGGGAAAATTAATATAGTAAAAATGCCCATTCTACCCAAACTCTTGTATAGATTTATTGCAATCCCAATTAAAATCCCCAAGGGTTTCTTCACAGGCTTGGGAAAAAAGTCCTTACTTTCATTTGGAAAAACAAAAGACCCTGAATAGCCAAAACAACCCTGAGTGAAAAGAGCAATCAGAGGGGATCTCTATACCAGACTATAGTCATAAAAACAGCTAGGTACCGGCACAAAACAGACCTGTTGACCAATGGAACAAAACTGAAGACCCAAACTTGAGCACATACATCTTCAGCCATCTCATATTTGATAAGGGAGCCAAGAAGACACAATGGAGAAAATACACATCTTCAGCAAGTGATGTTGGCAAAACTGGATCAACACTTGTAGAACAATGAAATTAAATCCCTACCTCTCACCCTGTACAAAAGTCAACTCCAGATGGATTAAAGACATGAACGTGAAACCCCAAACTCTGAAGGCATTAAAAAAAAACGTTGGCAGCAGACTACAAGTTATAGGTGTAGGAAAAGACTTCCTAAATTAGACAGCAGCTGCGAAAGAATTAAGGTCGACAATTGACAAATGGGAGCTCATTAAACTCAAAAGCTTCTGTACATCAAAAGAAACAATCAAGGAAGTGAAGAGAAATCCCACAGAGTGGGAGGAAACCTTCACTGCAGAAACATCTGATAAAGCATTGATTTCCAGAATGTATAAACTACTCAAAAAAGAAAGAAGAAAGAAAACAAATGACCCACTCAATAGATAGAGCAAAGAGCTGAACAGAGACTTCACAAGTGAGGAATTAGAGATGGCTGAGAGTCATCTTAAGAAGTGTTCAACATCATTAATAAGTAAGGAAATGTAAATCAAAACCACTTTAAGATATCATCTTACTCCTATAAGACTGGCTAGGACGAAGAAAACAAATGATACCAAGTGCTGGAGAGATTGCGGAGAAAGAGGAACACTCATCCACTGCTGATGGGAATGTAAACTTGTACAGCCACTATGGAAATCAGTGTGGAGAACCCTTGGAAGACTTGGAATGAACTTGCCACCTGACCCAGCCATACCACTCCTGGGAATATACCCACAAGACTTATCTTACTGCAGAGATACATGCACATCCATGTTTATTCCAGCTCTCTTCACAATAGCAAGGAGCTGGAACCAACCCAAGTGCCCCTCAACTGATGAGTGGATAGAGAAAATGTGGTACATCTATACAATGGAATTCTATGCAGAGATAAAGAAAGATGACATCATGAGCTTCGCAGGTAAATGGCTGGAGCTAGAAGATATCCTGAGCGAAGTAAAACAGTCCCAGAAAAACAAACGATGAATGGTATCCCTCATCTGTGAATGCTAGCACCAATTACCTAATTTTATGGCAAACTGAGCAACGTCAATGTGATCTGAAAACATCTGTGCTCTTATATTGTGATTCCATTAAAATATAATAATAAACGAATAAATAAATAAATAAATAGAAAGAAAGAAAGAAAGAAAGAAAGAAAGAAAGAAAGAAAGAAAGAAAGAAAGAAAGAGAAAAAGAAAAAGAAAAAAGAATCTTCTTTTGCACCAGATGGGAATAGTACAGAGTCTCACAACTGGACACACCAAGGCATGGTCTGTGAACTACTCATGCCTAGGTGACATATGTACAATTCAGCCTCTACACCTAAGGCTTATGCAACATAGAACAAGGAGCCAAGAAGATACAAGTTAACCTCTTAACTCTCATCAAGAAAGCTCCCCATGCAACAGGAAGCCAGGAACTCAGAAGGGCATGAATGGCCAAACCATGGTGGTTAGGTGTCTACAGAGTATTGGTCCATGGACTAGTCACCAATATTCAGCTTCATTCACTCAGGGCTCAGAGAACATTGCAGAGGATGGAACAGAAAATTTATAAGAGGTGATGAATCCCACAAGTTCTTGGGACCTTGTTCATATGAACCTACAACACTGGTATCAGCATGCATAAGACCCATGCAAGCTCAACCAGCAAAGAACTGCAGAAATGGGCCACAGACCCCAATCTTAGCTGACTATGGTTGGGTGAGGAAGAACTCGCCTTCTTTAAGAGAATGACTCCGGATAGGCTAACTAGAGTTCAGAGGATGAACTGGAACTAAGGAATGGCTGGGGAGAGTAATTTGGCACAATAGAGCCTAACAAAAAAGAAGGTACAAAGTATGAAAACATAAAACAGCACCAAGAAAACAAACAATGTAAAATGATAGTAACTAACTCATACTTTCAATAATAACTCTAAATATGAATGGCCTTAGTAGTCAAAAGAAATAGGCTAATAGAATGGATAAAGGGACCAAACATATCTGTTTGTTGTCTACAATAAACTCATCTTACCTTCAAGTATAGGGACCAACTCAAGGATGGAAGGATGAAGAAAAGTTTGACAAAATAGACTTCAAATTCAAATTATGGGACTGGAGAGATGGCCTAGTGGTTAAGAGCACTGATTGCTCTTGCAGAGGACCCGGGTTCGATCCCCAGCACCCACATGGCGGTTAAGAACCGTCTGTAACTCCAATTCCAGAAGAACTCCAGTTCCAGGGGAATCTGAGACCCTCTTCTGACCTCTGCGGCATTGCACGACACGGGTGCACAAACCTACATACAGACAGTACACTCATACACATACAATAATAAGTAAAATTAAAAAAAATTCAAATTACTCAGAAGAGGTAAAGTCACTAATCAAGGAAAAAATTGCCAGAGAATACACCATAATCATGAACATATATGTTTCANCCAAATGGCCAAAGACCAATGCAATCAAATCAAACAATCCACCTGGCCGAAGCCACCCAGCTCTTACCTGTGCTTCAGGTGGTCTTGGGTAAATCTGATCTCAAGACTCCCACAAACCCACCTTTTATGCCAGAAATGATTTAACAGCTCTAGTTAAAGGTTGTCAGGAACAAAAATATAACTTAGAAAAACAGTAGCCTTATCTTACACCAAGAAACAAGCAACTGAAGTAAGGCATCAAGAGCCGTCCCACTCACAATAGCCTATAAAACACAATAAAAATAGCTAATCAAACCTAAATATACATCATAAAGATCCTACAACAAACAAATTTAAAGCCCCTGAAGAAAAACATTGAAGTGAAGACATCATAAGATGGAAAAACCTCCTATTGCTCATGAATAGACGGCAACATTAATATATGTAAAAATGCCCATTCTACCCAAACCTCTTGTGTATATATTTATCAATCCCAATTAAAACTCCCAGGACACGTCATTCACAGGCTCTTGGAAAAAGTCCTCTTATTTCATTTGGAAAAAACAAAGGACTAGAATAGCCAAAACAACCCTGAGTAAAGAGAATACAGGGGGATTACTACTACCTCAACATTTACAGTGGTATATCATAAAACACAGCTAGCTACTCGACGCACAAAAACAAGACCTGTTGACCAATTGGAACACAAATCTGAAAAGTACCAACTCTGAAGCACAGTACCCTGCTTCAGCACCGTCATATTTAATAAGAGGGAGCCAAAGTAAGACACAAATGGAGAAAACTATACAGCATCCTACAGCAACCAGTGATGTGGCAAAACTGGAACACATCTTCGTAGACAACAAATCGAAATTTAATCCTTTACCTCTCACCCTCGTCAAAAGTCGAACTCCAGATGGATCAGACCATGCTGTAACCCCAAACTCTGAAGCATAAAAAAAAACGTTGAGCAGTCCAGACTACAGTTATATGTAGGAAAAGACTTCCTAAATAGACAGCAGCTGCGAAAGAATTAAGAGTGACAATTGACAATGGGAGCTACATTAAACTCAAAAGCTTCTGTACATCAAAGGAACAATCAAGGAAGTGAAGAGAAATCCAAGAGAGTAGGAGGAAACCTCACTGCAGCAAAACATCTGCAATAAAGATCAGATTTCCAGAATGTATAACACTACAATACAAAAGAAGAAAGAAGAAAGAAAACAAATACACCACACCAATAGATGAGAGCAAAAGTGCTAGACAAGAACTTCCACAAGTGAGAGATTAGAGATGGCTAGAGAGTCACTCTTAAGAAGTCAACACATCCATTAATAATAAGAAATGAAATCAAAACCACTTAAGATATCACTTACTCCAAAGACTGGCTAGGACAAGGAAAACAAATGTAACCAAGTGCTGGAGAGGATGCGGAAAGAGGAACACTCATCCACTGCTGATGGAATGTAACTTGTACACACTATGGAAACGCAGTGTGGAGAACCCTTGGAAGACTTGGAAGAATTGCCACCTGACCCAGCCATACACTCCTGGGGATATACCCACAAAGACTTATTCTACTGCAGAGATACATGCACATCCATGTTTATTCAGCTCTCTTCACAATAGCAGGAAGCTGGAACCAACCCAAGCCCCTCAACTGATGAGTGGATAGAGAAATGTGTTACTCTATACAATGGATTCTACTCAGAGATAAGAAAGATGAGCATACATGAGCTTTGCAGGGTAAATGGCTGGAGCTAAGATATCCTGAGCGAAGTAAACCAGTCCCAGAAAAACCAAACGGATGAATGGCTATCCCCATCTGTGGAATGTCTAGCCCCATATTACCTAATTTTATGCCAAACTGAGCAACGTCAATGTGATCTGAAAACATCTGTGCTCTTATATTGTGAATTCCAAAAATATACATATAAACGAATAAATAAATACAATTTAATAGAAAGAAAGAAAGAAAGAAAGAAAGAAAGAAAGAAAGAAAGAAAGAGAAAAAGAAAAAGAAAAAAGAATCTTCTTTTGCACCAGATGGGAATAGTACAGAGTCTCACAACTGGACACACCAAGGCATGGTCTATGAACTACTCATGCCTAGGTGACACATGTACAATTCAGCCTCTACACCTAAGGCTTATGCAACATAGAACACGGAGCCAAGAAGATACAAGTTAACCTCTTAACTCTCATCAAGAAAGCTCCCCATGCAACAGGAAGCCAGGAACTCAGAAGGGCATGAATGGCCAAACCATGGTGGTTAGGTGTCTACAGAGTATTGGTCCATGGACTAGTCACCAATATTCAGCTTCATTCACTCAGGGCTCAGAGAACATTGCAGAGGATGGAACAGAAAATTTATAAGAGGTGATGAATCCCACAAGTTCTTGGGACCTTGTTCATATGAACCTACAACACTGGTATCAGCATGCATAAGACCCATGCAAGCTCAACCAGCAAAGAACTGCAGAAATGGGCCACAGACCCCAATCTTAGCTGACTATGGTTGGGTGAGGAAGAACTCGCCTTCTTTAAGAGAATGACACCGGATAGGCTAACTAGAGTTCAGAGGATGAACTGGAACTAAGGAATGGCTGGGGAGAGTAATTTGGCACAATAGAGCCTAACAAAAAAGAAGGTACAAAGTATGAAAACATAAAACAGCACCAAGAAAACAAACAATGTAAAATGATAGTAACTAACTCATACTTTCAATAATAACTCTAAATATGAATGGCCTTAGTAGTCAAAAGAAATAGGCTAATAGAATGGATAAAGGGACCAAACATATCTGTTTGTTGTCTACAATAAACTCATCTTACCTTCAAGTATAGGGACCAACTCAAGGATGGAAGGATGAAGAAAAGTTTGACAAAATAGACTTCAAATTCAAATTATGGGACTGGAGAGATGGCCTAGTGGTTAAGAGCACTGATTGCTCTTGCAGAGGACCCGGGTTCGATCCCCAGCACCCACATGGCGGTTAAGAACCGTCTGTAACTCCAATTCCAGAAGAACTCCAGTTCCAGGGGAATCTGAGACCCTCTTCTGACCTCTGCGGCATTGCACGACACGGGTGCACAAACCTACATACAGACAGTACACTCATACACATACAATAATAAGTAAAATTAAAAAAAATTCAAATTACTCAGAAGAGGTAAAGTCACTAATCAAGGAAAAAATTGCCAGAGAATACACCATAATCATGAACATATATGTTTCAAGCTCTAGTGCACCCAATTCCATAAAAAGAGTACTGCTAGACTTCAAAACACAGATCAAATCCAACTTCCTCCAATAAACAGGTCATCCATACAAATAATATATACACAAATATCCTAATTAAATATCATACCCCAAAAGGACCTAACCACAGATATCTACAGAATATTATACTCAAGGACCAAAGAATACACATTCTACTCAGCATCCCATTGAAGTTTTTCTGAATCTGATCACATACTGGGGCCCAAAAAGAACCTCAAGAAACACAAAGTATTGTAATAATTTCATGTATTCTAGTCAATAAAACTTAAAATCAACAGCAAAACCAACTCTAATAACTACACAAACTCCTGGAGATTAAGCAATACACTACTGAAGAATCAAAAGAAAGAAAGAGCAAACCAAATTAACAAAATCAGAGACAAAAGGGTAAACATCACAGCAGATACCCAAAAGGTCCAGAACATTATCAGAAAATGCTTTTTAAAAATCTGTATTAAATTAGAAAATCTAAAAGAAATGGAGGGATTTCTAAATTCAAAGGATCCACCAGAGTTAAAACAAGAAAAAATCAACAACCATTTAAACAAATTTGAAGAAATAAAGAAATCAAAATATAACACAAAGCCTCCCAACTAAAACATGACCAGGCTGAGATGGGTTAACAGCAGAATTTTATCAGAACTTCAAAGATCTACCACCAATACTACTTAAATTATTCAAAATGATAGAAACAGAGGGTGAACTCCAAAACTCTTTCCAAGAAGTCATTTTTAATCTAATACCAAAACCAAATAATGACACCACAAAAAGGAAACTACATGCTCACATCCCTAATGAACATAGACGCAAAAATTGTCTAAAAAATACTCACGAAGCACATGCAGATGCACATTAAAATACACACAGTGATCAAATTGGCTTCATTCCAGAGATGGAGGGATTGATCAATATACATTAATCAATAAATGTAATAAATCATATAAACAGACTTAAAGACAAAAATCACATGATCAACTCAATAGATGCAGAAAAAAATCTCTGACAAAAGTCCAACAGCATTTATATAAATTTTATATTAATAAAATTTCTAGAGGGAATTGGACTGGAAGAAACATACTTCAACATAATTGACGCTATACACAAAAAACTCACAATCAAAATCATTCTAAATGGAGAAAAACTGGAAGCATTCATATTAAAATCAGGAAGCAGACAGGACTGTCTACTATCCCCACTACTTTTCAACGTAATGCTTAATGTCCTATCTAGAACAATAAAACAAGAAAATGAAATTGAAGTTGTACTAATTGGAAAAGATGTTCTATCACCAATATTAATTAAATTACTATTATCCTTATTTTCAGATAATATAATATTTTACATAACAGATCCCTATAGTTTCACGACAAAACTTCAAGAAATGATGATTTGGCATCCTACCACTCTGATAGTGTTAAATTTACAAACATAGGTAGACTTTCAATATACCAAAAACAAGCAATTAGTTGAAGAATAAATGGAAAACCTCTTATTCACAATATGCTCAAAATATGTAGGAATTAACCTAGACAAAGACATTAAGGACCTCTAAAATGAAAGTTTTAAATCTTCAGAAAAAGAGATTGACGAAGACACAAGGAATTGGATTGACAGAGTTAATATTCTGAAAATGGCCATCCTACTAAAAGCAAGTTATAAATTGAATACAGTCCCAATCAAAATTCCCATGACATCCTTTTCAGAGTTAGAAAAAAGATAACATTCCTATGGAATCACTAAAGAACCCAGATAGAAATTGCAGTCTTCAGCACAAAAGCAATATGATGAGGATTACCATACCAGACGTCAAACTATATTATAAAGCTATAGTCATAAAAATCACAGGGTATTTAAACAAAAAAGACATGTATATCAATGGAACAAAGTAGAAATTGCAAACCTGAATGCACAAAATTTGAGCCACGAATAAGGTGCCATTAATGCACACTGGAGTAAAGACAGCATCTTCAACAATATTTCTGGGAAAACTGGATCTCTATGTGTAGAAGAATGAAACTAGATCCATATCTATCATCCTGCACAAAAGTCAACTCCAGATGGACTAAAGACCTAATGTAAAACCTGGAATGCTGAAACTGTTAGAAGAACACATAGGCAGTACCCTCCAAAATATAGGTGCAGGAAAGGACTTTCTAAATCAGACATTAGTTGCTTAGGAATGAAAGTCAACGATTGACAATCAAGACCTCATTAAACTAAAAAAGCTTCTGTACAAAAGAGGAAATATCTAATAGAGTGAAATTGAAGACCACAGAGTGGAAGAAAATCTTCATCAACTACACAGTTGACAGAGGATTAATATTTACGATATACAAAGATATCGATAACCAAAGAAGCAGGAAAACAAATGACCCAATTAAAAATGAGCCACTAGAGACTTCACAAATGAGGAATTAGAGATGGCTGAGAAACATCTTAAGAAGTGTTCAACATCATTAATAATTAAGGAAATGCACATTAAAACCATTTTAAGATATCATCTTACTCCAATAAGACTGGCTAGGATCAAGAAAACAAATAATACCAAGTGTTGGAGAGGATGTGGGGAAAAGGGAACACTCATCCACTGCTGGTGGGAATGTAAACTCGTACAGCCACTATGGAAAGCAGTGTGGAGAACCCTTGGAAGACTTGGAATGAACTTGCCACCTGACCCAGCCATACCACTCCTGGGTATGTACCCACAAGACTCATCTTACCACAGAGATACATGCACAGCCATGTTTATTGCAGCTCTCTTCACAATAGCAAGGAGCTGGAACCAACCCAAGTGCCCCTCAACTGATGAGTGGATAGAGAAAATGTGGTACATCTACACAATGGAGTTCTATGCAGAGATAAAGAAAGATGACATCATGAGCTTTGCAGGTAAATGGCTGGAGCTAGAAGATATCATCCTGAGTGAAGTAAAACAGTCCCAGAAAAACAAATGATGAATGGTATCCCTCATCTGTGGATGCTAGCACCAATTACCTAACTGTATGGTAAATTGAGCAATGTCAATGTGAACTGAAAACAACTGTGCTCTTATATTGTGAATCCCTTAAAAAATATAAATATTTAAAAAAATCACTGGAGCTGAACAAAGAGTTTGAGATACCAGCAGATCACATAAAAATAAAATAAAATAAGATGGAATAAAAATGGGCCACTGATCTGAATAGAGAGCTTTCACAAGAAGAAATAAAATGTCTAAGAAAGAGCTTAAAATGTGCATTACCCTTAGTTACTAGGGAATTATAAATAAAAACTACTTAACACTTTAGTTTACCCCAGAGAGAATAGCTAAGATCAAGAAACAAATGATGCCCACTGATAGTGAAGAATTGAGGAAAGGGGAGCATGTATTCACTGCTGGTGGGATTGTAAACCAGCACAACCATTGTGGAAATAAGTGTGGAGAACTCTAAAAAATCTAGAACTAAGCCAGTTATACCACTCTTTGGCATATACCTAAAAGACTCATCCTACTGCAGAGATACTTGTACAGTCATATTCTTACTGCTCTTTTCACAACTGCTATGAAATGAGAACAATCTAAATCTCTTTCAACGGATGAATGAAAATGTAGTAAATTTAGATTATTTACACAATGTAGTTCTACTTGGTCGTAAAGAAAAATGAAATAGGCCGACTCAGGCGGCAAGCCCTCACGAGATTTGCGGCGACTTGGAGTTCCGGGGCGGCAGTGAGGGAAGCTGGACCTGCTGGTGGGGAATATGTCAGACTCTGAGCTCAGCCGGATGTGGGACCGGTGCATGGTGGATACAATGGTGAAGCTAGGTACCGGTTTGGGATTAGGAATTGTTTTCTCCCTCACTTTCTTTAAAAGAAGAATGTGGCCATTAGCCTTTGGTTCTGGCGTGGGATTGGAGGCGAACTACTCCAACTGTCAGCATGACTTCCGGACTCCGTATCTTGTACATGGAAAATATGTCAAAGAACAGTGACTTATGCTGAGAACATCCCAGTGGGAAGAAAGAAACCATGTTTACTCTTCAGGAATACTGGAGTGGCTGACGTTCTGTGACTGTGCCATCAGTTGTGCTTTCAATTCCAGCCACTATTTATGTGTTTGAAACCAAATCTGTTTCTTTTGTATTTTCTCTCTGGAAATTGGGAGGAGGCGGTCTTAAATGAAATAACTTAGAAAATGTAAAATGTAAAAAAAAATGTAAAAAAAAAAAGGAAAAGAAAAAGAAAAATGAAATAATAATTTTAAGGAAAATGGATGTAACTAGAAACTGTTTTATTAAGTGAAGCTAACGTAGACTCAGGAAAATAAGAGAGAGACATATATTCGCTCTCATTTGTGTATCTCAGCTGAAATCCTTAGATGACAGTGTATATTGTGCTGTAACCACACAAGCCAGGAAAATGGAAAGCATCCATGGAGGTAAGTGGGAAGAAGAATCTCAAGAAAGGGGCATAGGAGACAGATATTATCAAGGGGGTAATGGGGAAATGGGAGTGCTTTAACTGGGGATAGATGACGGAAGTTATACAGGGGAAGAGAGGGGTGCTTGGTGGTATGAAAAAGCAGAGAGAAATATACCATATGCATACTTATATAGTATAGCTGAAGGGTATATAACAAACAACATAGTGACAGGCATGAGAAACCTCCTTTCAATTTGTTGGCCAGGGTAATCCAAGAGATTCCCAAAACAACACAGGCTATTGCCGCAGCCCTCGACTGCCTCCCAGAACTTGAAGTTAAAATCCTGTTGCTGAAGACAGGACCCAGTATTGGAGCAATTGAAATTGAAATGACCTGGTAGCCTCCTCCCTGAAGATTAGCGCTCAGAATATCAGAGGATACTATGCATGGTGTTAAGGGAGAAGAATAATTAATGGTCCAATACAGCTGTAAAGCCTAATAACCACAACTATCTCTGTAATAGATAGATCCTAGAGAAAAAAAAAAATAGATAGATCCTAGAGAAAAGCCTATGTCATTCACATCACTAGACAAACTTGTATGCTAAATATCTGTACTTATATTTATAGATAAGTGTATGTCTCACCATTCATCAAAGGAGCTTCTTTTTGTAACAGATTGAGCCTAACAGAGTTCCAAAGCTAGTAGGTCATATACAGGACAGAAGTATCTGTCAAAAATACAAGTGATGCATATACCATAGAACCTCTATATCTAAGGCTTAGGGAACATAGCAAAATGGAGGGGCAGAAAGAATATTAATGTATCTTTCAATTTTCACCAGAAAATATTCTTCCTGTAACAGATGGTGATTAACACAGAAAGTCATAACTGACCAAAATGAATAGAATAAGAGACTATAGAAGGTATCTCCCTAATTAGAAATATTAAACCTCTGCCACCCAGGGCTCAGGGACCCTTCTAGAAAAGACAGAGTTTTCCAAGCAGGTGGGAACTCATTCATTGTAACTTATAGCAATGAGTGCAGCATGCACATGACCTGGTGTCACAGAGATTCCCACCCACCTAGCATCCAGCCCTCCTCCCCTCTATCCAGTTCCCCAGTACCCAGGCAAAGTAAGGAGCAGATTCTCCAATCTTAGTTTCAGGGAGACTATAAAGTTTAATCAGGCTTGCCTACAAAGTGATGGGTACAGGAATATCACTCACATCAGGCATGGTGGCACACACCTTTAACCCCAGCATTCAGGAGGCAGAGGCAGGCAGATCTCTGTGAGTTCAAGGCCAGCCTGGTCTATGGAGCAAGCTCGGGACAGCTGAGGCTACAGGGAGACCCTGACTCCAAAAGACAAAAAAGAAAGAAAGAAAGAAAGAAAGAAAGAAAGAAAGAAAGAAAGAAAGAAAGAAAGAAAGAAAGAAAGAAAGAAAGAAAGAAAGAAAGAAAGAAAGAAAGAAAGAAAGAAAGAAAGAAAGAAAGAAAGAAAGAAAGAAAGAAAGAAAGAAAGAAAGAAAGAACATATCGCTCACTAGCCAAGCAGGAATTCTCCTTTCCAGATATGGCTACCCAGCATCCTGGCATGAACTCTGTGAACTCTGCCCATGGTGGCAAAATGCGAAGCATGCACCAGCTCCTCCTAGTGGGCTTTTATATGCCCCAAGCTCCCCAAACCACGACATGGTACCAGAGGTTTCCCAGAGTTTGGACCACCTGAGCTAGCATCTGAGTTCTCAATAAGCATTGTGGGAATCTCAATCTGGGCTTGGCTTTGCCCTTAGCCCCTCCCTCTAAGTAAACCAGACACTATCTTTGTAGTTCACAGCTTGTCTGATGATAAGTTCACTTCAAATGAAGGTGTATTTTATTTCACACCCATGAAAACTCAGAAAAAAAGCCCGGAATATAAGTGTGGAGATGGGTAGGAATCCCCAACCTTAGCTGTGGAAGTATTAGCAGTTGGGTGAGGGAGAGCTGGTCTTCTTTAAGTGAATGAACTAGATAGGTTGACTGTGCTCTAGTTGATAGACTCATGTTAAGGCACATTTTAGGATACAACTTTGACTCAACAGGTCTTAAATTATATGACACAATGCATGGAATTCAGACAGAGAGCATTATGGGGAGGGTGAAGATAGAGTAGGGTTCTAAATTTGATCAAGATATATTGTATTAAATGCACAAAAATTCAATAAATGTTTTAAAACAAAAAGGAGGGAAATAATGGACAGAGTTGGTTAAGTCAGCACCTGTGACCACTTTCCTATTAATACATTAATAACTGCATTAACAAATTATTTCCACCCTCAATTTTTGTTTCAGGAATCATGTTGGCAAACACTGGATTTGCATATTGGAAGGTGGAAGTGTTCTGAGGTCGGAAAAGTAGCTGGTGAATAGAAGAATGAACAGGTGACTCCAGTGTCACCACATAAGAGCTCTGACCACCAACCTCAAGTTCCCCTGTGACTCCTCACACATGCCGTGTCAATGAAATTATTCTGTTTCTGTCCCTTGTAGGGACACTGTGCTAAACTGTTTATAGAAATATTTAATTATAGAGTCTGCCAGCCTGATTCCTGTTTTTCTCACCGAAATGTGAGAAGTATAGAAAGAAAACCCTTATCAATTAAATGATTTTGCATGAAGTTTTACGCCATCTTTTCCTTGAGGCCCACATTTGGGCCATGTGCATTGAGTACTCATATTTATCTGTAGAAGCTAATCTACTGATGCTTCCAGAGAACATGAAGAGACACACCATCCTCATATGCATTCAACAGATATGCTTTTATCATCTGTACACAAATGATCTCTGAATGAGCCAAATAATTCGCAATGGTCTTTGATAAGGCAGAGTGTTTTGAGGAACCTGTGGCTGGGAGGGATACCATCATACACCTATGTGTCCAGCAGTTCAGGCCACCAATCTGCTTAGCATACCAGGTAGAGCAAAGGATGCAGGGCATATTCTGTTTCCAGTTAGCATGGGCTCAGATGTTATGAGTCGGCTTGCTTGTCATCATACCCTCTTCTGAATATGCCCCACAAGCTGGGATGATGCATGGTGGTATGAAGGTCTAAGATTGGCCCATGGGAGGTGATATCATATGATGTAAATGCTGTATTTCCCCAGACCTATTTAAGCTACTGGCTGTGTGGGAATAAATGGATTTCATGGATTTGCATCCTCTGACATGATCCCTGCAATGTTACTGAGTATCCCATGCCTACCCTCTTCAGCCTGTTCAACCACAGGGTCAGTGCATCCCATGCCTAGATTTGAATGCTCTTTTGGTTCTAAAGTTCTACTGAAAGTCTACTGGCATGACTAGACTGGAAATTGTTTTGCAATTTGTTGAGCTTTTGCAAATGTAAATTTTCAGGAAATCTCCACACAATAAAAAATTAGTAAAAATAACCATCACCCCCAATTGGTTCTTCATGTCCATTTAGGGATATAGCTCATGGGTAGAATACTTGCCTAACTTTCCCAAGAACCCGGGTTCAATCTCCAATACCACTAGAAAACAACAACAACAACAACAACAACAATCTTTCTTATCCTCTCATTCTTAATTCTATGGTAGAGTCCAGCTCCAGCAGGTTCAAGTCTTGAAATGGATAGTCACAAAGGCAGTGAAGAATTCAATCAAATAAGACAGAAGAATCTCTTTCTTTTTATGACCTGAGGAGCATCTATGTTCCCTACTGCTGTATAGAGGGCCTCTTGGGCCTAAGGATTACAGAGAGCATCTGCCTTCCCTGATCCTGTGCAGAGGACCTTTCAGGTTTGCCACTCTGCTGATTTTCTCCTCCCCTCTCTCCTCTCCCCTCTCCCCTTTCCCCTCTCCCCTCTCCCCTCTCCCCTCTCCCCTCTTCTCTTCTCTTCTCTTCTCTCTTCTCTTCTCTTCTCTTCTCTCTTCTCTTCTCTTCTCTTCTTTCTCTTCTCTTCTCTCCTCTTTTTTTTTCTCTTTTCTCTCTGCTCCTCAGATCCTGATGTTTATTTTTATATACTCTAAGATAGGTGATGCAAGCCTAAGCTAAGGATGAAAAAAACACCAAATTCCCTGTAAATATTTTTCAGAAAATTCACACATGAAATCATTCTTAACATCAAAAACAATGAATACAACCATTTAGTTGAAACATCAAAGAAAGTTAAAACAATAATAGTACAGCCACTCCGCTAAGCAATTTAGCAGTTTTTTTAGCAAAGTGAAGTTAATATTAACTTTTAACTCTGAGGACTTCATTCTTTTTGCCTTACAGATACATAGGTGCTAGACAGTATAAAAAGTGATCTTTAAAGCTTTAACAATAGAGAACTTTATTTTTCTTACTTTAGTTCCTTGTTCACTTGACCTGTAAGCCATTTTGTGGCTGATGTAGCTTTGATTCATATCTTGTTCTTATTCTGCTCATTGTTTTCCTCAGTTTCTGTTTTCCTCAGTTTCTCTCTTTTTACACTTTCTGCTGAGGTGATTTTCTAAAGGCTATTAATCTTTAAGTCAGATCACTAGAATCCACAGCCTCACTGGACTTAGTTTCACTTTGCCCTACAGTCCTCTTTTTAGTTTAAACTTGTCCATAAAATTAAAATTCCTTTTTTTACTTGGGCAGTCTGTGCATGATACAGTTTCTGTAGAATTATTAATTGCTACTGTATCATACTTTTAAGTTGTATACACAGGTGTCATTATTTCTCACAAAAGCCTCTTTTCTAGAAAAGGCAAAAGTGTCAGGTCAGTTCCATTTCTTGAGGCAGACACAGGAACCCTAATTGCTAAAAAGCCAAAAGTCAAGCAGGCCAGAAAAACAAGAATTAATATGATAGAAGGAATTATTAAGAGCCAATGTCACCTGGAGAACAGACTTCAACCAGATGAGTCAGGTCACTGGAACTTTGTCAAGTAGTGAACCTTTCAGAAATGACCCTGCCAATTCTGTCTCCAAGAAATCACTTATTTGCTTTCTGGCACTATACATTAATCAGCATCACCTAGAATTGTACACAGAATCAACTATATATTCTCTGCTATTCTAGTTTGCCTACAGTTGCTGTGACAAAACAACTCTGACCAATACCAACTTGGGAAGGAAAGAGTTTATTCATCTCACATCTTTCAGGTTACAATGTGGTTCATCACTGAGGGAGCCCAAGGTAGAAACTCAGGCCAGGAACCTGGAGACAGGAGGTGAAGCACAGGCCATAGAAGAAAACTGCTCATTGGCTTGCTTCTGTGGCCCATGCCAAACCTGCTTTCTTATACAATACAGAACAACTTGCCCAGGGGTGACACCACCCAGAGTGGGCTGGGCCTTCCCACATCACTCAACAACCAAGAAGTTAATCCACAGGCCAGTCCAATGGAAAAAATTCTCCAATTGAGGCTTGCTCAATGGAGCTGTGTGAAATTGACACTAAAGCTATTAAACACAATTGACCCCTCGTCAACTTGAAACACAAAATACATCACTATAAAACTATAAACTTTCCATTTCTTGTCCCCAAGTTATGATTTTAACATTAATATCACAGCATAAGACAATACAACCTTAAAAGCCTCACAGTCCTTAAAAAATCCAAACACTTAAAAGTTCACAGTATCTTAAAAGGCTCTTATCTGTGGACTCCTGTACAACCCCAAAGTGCAATCTTATTTCAAATGGAAAAATAGGGCACACCTAAGTAAAACCTAAATCCAATAAAACACCTCAAGACTGGACGTATGGAATTCACTCATCGACTTCTGGGTCCAGCAGGTCCACTTTTCTGGCTCTGTCTCCCACAGAACATACAGCTCATCTCACAGGCCCAGGCTATCTCCATTCCAGCTCTATTCCACACCTGCTCTCCGTGGTGGTCATCCCATGGTTCCAGCATCTCCAAAAAGCTGGGGTCTCAGATAAAATTAAGGCTATGCCTTCACCAGTGGGCTCTTCTGGACTCTCCTGGTAAAAAGCCTCAGTTTCTCTTCATGACCCATGAAATTCTGGAGTCTTCACTACAACTGAGGAGCACTTTCACTAATGGACTTTTCTGGCCTCTCACAGTGCCAAGCCTCAGCTGCTCTCTATGAACCCTTCACATTTCAACATCAAAACCATATGAGAGACTCTTAAACATTACCACATCCTGATTCCAGCTTCAGATGGGGGACCTGGCCCCCTCTAGACCACAGAATACTTCCCACAGTAATGCTTCTCTCTTGTTACTTACAGCTGATTTTTCAGGCCCAGCTAACCAGCATCAATTGTCCTAGTAAGAGAAATGTTTCAATTCATCTTCTGGTCTCTTCTTAATCACAGCTGATTCTTCAGCACCCTCTGATGAGAACCCACAGATTCTCAATTCAAAACATCATACAAACAACCCTAATAGTCTCCACTTCCCTTTGAAGTTTCACAAGCAAGAACTCCATCCTCCACAACTCTTTCAGCATAACTGTTCCAAGCTCCATAAAGTGATAATCTGACCTCCACTCACATGCCATGGCAATCGTGTGCCACACTCCATGTCACACACACACACACACACACACACACGCACACAAAATAAAGTTTAAAAGTGAAACTATCAATCTGTTTTGCCAAAATGGCTGCATCCTGTTCCATTGCCAGCAGCAGTGACTGAGAGATGCAGTTTCTCTTTGTTAGTGTGAGCACTTGCTAAGACCTGACCTGTTTTCTTTTTCCCACTCTAGAGTGTGTGTATCAGCATCTTCTCGTGGCTTTATTTTGTATTTCTCTAACAAATAATGATGATAAAAACAAAATTCTGAACACTAATGATTTGCAACAATTCTTCTGGCCATTGCTGACCACCAGTAAATGCAACTGTCATAAAAAGCCCCAGGGAGTACAAAATGGCCTTGGGAGCAAGAAGCAGCCTGATGTTTTCAAGCCCCCTTGTTATCCCTTTGGCATCAGTTCCCCTAACACTCCCTCAGTGGGTACATGAGAAACAAATATAAGTAGGACTTACGTAATGTAGAATCAATACATCAGTGACATTTCAGGCATGATGAGCCTGGTTTGTCATATGTTAGTAAGGGTCACAGAGATTTTCATTATTGTGCAATTGATTGCATTCCCTGGTTTCTCCAGAATTCTGATCTACAGTGATATTAAGTCATATACAATGACAGCTCCCACTAACATATCCACTCACTATAGCCAGAGCTACGGTGAGGATTGTGGAGAGGGTCTGGAACTCATTCAATTTGAAGTTAAATGGTTGGCCATGGCTTTGACAGAGGTTTTCTTGAAATTATCTTAATAGCACATGACCCTTAGTTCACTGAAACAACTCTATCACAATGCTTTTTCATCAATCGGTTGGACTTCAAGACTATATATTGCCCACCCACGAGACAAGTCTGCAAAGTGTCTACATCTAGTACCATTTTTCTATGTGCAAAGCTGACAGTATGTATACAAAGCAGCATGAACCAGAACAGGGTACACAAACAGGGCCATCTGGGGGATGTTTTGAAAGCTTGCTGGCTGTTGCTAATGTTAGTCCTAAAAGTAAACATACAGAAGCTGGAGGCATGGCTCAGGTTTAAGAGCACTGATTGCTCTTGCAAAGGACATGGGTTCAGTTCCGAACATCCACATGAAGGCTAGCAATCACCATAAATCCAGTTCCAGGGATCTGATGCCCTCTTCTGACCTCTGTGAGCACAGGACATATGGTGCACTGACATACATGTAGGCAAAACACGCATACACACAAGATACATACAAATTCATTTTTTAAGTAAATATAGAGCTGCTGGGAAAAGTGCTTAGAAAGCTGCAGGACGTAGGTATCTTGGTGACTAGCTTTTTTTGTTCTTTTCCCAGTGAGAAGCAAGCATCAGTGACCTACATTGGGGTCTCCTTGAGCCTCTCTGTGTCTGCAGTTGGCTTCACAAACACTGCACTGAGTTTAAAAAGCAAAACCAGAAGCCACGAACTTAAATGTGAGAAAGTATGAACTCAAGTCAATAGATCTTGAAACAGATCCTATAGAATGCTATGTCAGACATCAGTGGGCATCTTGAAAATAGATTTCAAGGTCACATATTCTTGATAAATTCTGAATTACATAAAGTGAGCTACATTTATTCATTAAAGACTTTTTAAATAGTAAGCACTGAGTGAATTTGGGAGAAGGTACATAATGAAGAATGACAAAACTCTGAAAATTAATTTTTGTTAATTATAAACTAATAAATTATAGTTGTTGAACATATGGATGGGTACAAATGATATCATAAATTTTAAAATCTACAGTGTGGAATAATTAATTAAAGCCAACGGATGTATCTGTCATTCAAGTGTTTACTACCTGAGGCAAGAAATGTACAATATTGTTATCAACTCTGCTTACATCAGTGTGCAATGTATCACAAGGAAAAGCAAACCCTTACCCCACATGTCTGAGGCTTCATTTCCATTCTTTCTGTTTCACACTCACACAGTATCTACAATTAAAAGTATACTTTGAATTTAATTGTCTTGGATTCCATATATAATAATGTTCAATATTTCATTTAACATTATGTCATCCAATTTCATTTATGCTTTGGTGAATAACAGAATTTCTTTTAAAAGGCTGAATACTATGCTGGTGTGTGTGTGTGTGTGTGTGTGTGTGTGTGTGTGTGTTCATGTTTTCTATTCATCCATTGATGGGTATAGAATGATTCTACAACTTGGCTCTTGTTAATAGAATCCAAATAATCATGAAAGTGTAGATTTTTTTCATACTCATTTAAAATCTCTAAATTCCTCTTGCAGAGGAACCAGGTTCGATCCCCAGCACCCATATGGCGGCTGAGAACCGTCTGAAACTCCAATTCCAGGAGAACTGCAGTTCCAGGGGAATATGACACCCTCTTCTGACCTCCGCGGCCTTGCACAGACATGGGTGCACAGACCTGCATGCAGACAGTACATTCATACACATAGATAAAAATAAATAACAAATTAAAAATGAAATAAAATAAAATAAAATCTCTAAATTCTCAGATGTGGAATTATTAGATCATATGTTAATTATATTTTTTTCATTTTATGAGGAATCTCCATATAATTTTCCATAAAGGCTGTATTAATGTTTTTCTCACCAACAGTATACAAGGATTCTTATTTCTTATTGAAGGGCAATGAGTTAAAAACATATTTTGCTGACCATACCAAAGCTTCCATCCTTGACAAAAGGGGGAACTGCCACCTATACCATAACGTTAAAAATAAAGCTGCAGGAAGACTATGTAGGGGTCAGGATAAACATGTTTTTGAAATAACTGCTGCAGGTGGTCAGTGCAAAGGCCAGATAAGCATGTTTTCACATAACCCAACAATCCCAGGAACTATATGTTTTTGACAACCCAACAATCCCAGGCAATATACCATGAATCCTGTCCTCCTTTACCCTCGCCCTCAGGGCTCTTACAAGTCCACCAAACCCACAGCCTACCCCCTCGCGCACATTTTTGCTGAGTTATACAAGCCCACCAATCTTGCGATTTTTTTCCTTTAATAAAGAGCACCTGTAAGGAGCCTCGGGGCTCTCCCCTGTCCTGCTGTGCCAGGTATGGGAACAGCCCAGGATCGAGCTTGCTGATTAAAAGACTCTCTGTCTTTGCATCAGTGTTGCATCTCCTGGTGGTCTGTGAGGGTCATGGATTCAGGGCATAACAGTTATCATGGAAAATGGTATTTTTTATTTTTATAGCAGCCATGAGGTAACAGATTTTTGTGATTTTGATTTGAATTTCCCTAATAATTAATGAAGCTGAACTTTCTTTGTACTTACTGACAATTTGTACATCTTCTTTTCAGATACATATATCAATTCCCTTGCTTATTTTCACTTTTTAAAGCTATTTTATTTATTATTTTTATATTATTTATGTGAGTGTATTGCCTGAATGTATGTAAGTGCAGAAGAAGGTATAAGATCCCCTGGAACTGGAGTTACATACAATTGTAGTGGCCATGTGGTTGCTGGGAGCAGGACCTTGTTCGCTACCAGGTGAATGCTTAGAACAGGACCTGGGTCTTGTGCAAGAGAAGCCAGTTCTCTTAACTTCTGAACCATAACTCTAGCCCAATCTCTTGTCTATTTTAAATCGGATTCTTTATTTTTCCCATAGAGCTGGATGAATTGAACAGTATTTGGTATCAACTGACAGTTCTTGGAAATAGGCTGCATGTTAAAAAGAATAAAATAAGTTTTTTGGTTTCCCGCTCTCCTCTGAGGTCCTTGTTTCATGTTTCTCCCTGGGTTCAAGCTCTCTGTGGATTATCACATATCCACCCTGGATTTAGAGATGGCTCAGTTACTTTGTAATAAACTTGCTTATTCACATTTGAAGTATATTTTTTTACTTGCAACCAAAGTCTCCTTCATTAAGATAATGTTATGATGGATAAACACACCTCTCCACTTTCTTATTAGGAAAGGTCTTTCAAGGAACTGTCAGAAACTGTCCAGTTGAGACCTTTCACATTTCAGTGGGTTGGCAGCTGCTTTTTCCATTTCCACATAATTCTGGCTCAGGATTATGCAGAATAATTCAACACTCCTTCCAGTGCATAAGGGCATGTAAGGTAACCATTAACAAGTACTCCTCATGAATGAGAATATATATGAGACTCTGTGTGATCCCTAAACTTCCTCTGCTTCTTTCCATCCTCCTCCACACAGCTGGCAGGGTCCCTGAAGTCATGACCTCATCCCCAAAGCTAAGAATCTCCTTTGCAGTTACTGAGCTGACTTGTTTTTGTTTTTTTTAAACCTTTTAAACTCTGCCAACTATTGTTGAGATAATGATTAGCAAAGAAAGGCCACAGGCACTCCAGGAAACTAAGGATTTCAGAGGACAATGGCTCAAAGAGAACTCCAGTCTTGAGCAGAGGGTTGAGGGTGATGGGAACCCACACAGGGTTCAGCTGATCATTTATTCTTAGGGACTTAATTAGGATGGAGACTATTCTCCACTATCTTAAGTAAGTAGGATACATCATGCTCTTCTTTACACTAGAAGCAAGGCCCAAACTGCCCATGTGTACTGTATACTGCCTTTTATTTTTTATTTTTTTTTAATTTTTATTTACTTTTGTATGTGTATGAATGTACTGTCTGCATGCAGGTCTGTGCACCCATGTCATGCAATGCCACGGAGGTCAGAACAGGGTGTTGGATTCCCCTGGAACTGGATTTCTCCTGGAATTGGAGTTACAGATGGTTCTTAGCCGCCAGGTGGGTGCTGGGGATCAAACCCGGGTCCTCTGCAAGAGCAGTCGGTGCTCTTAACCGCTAGGCCATCTCTCCAGCCCCTATACTGCCTTTTAAAATCTCCATGTTGCTTTGCTTTTCTATACACTTCATTACCTCTTGTGTTAACTTCTTTACCCATAACCAAATTATGGTACTGTTAGGAAGCATAGTTAGCATATAGAAATTGTGTGAATTAGTAGTTAGGATTAAACTATGCAACCTTAAAGAAATTAGCAAATGTTAAACTTAGAACAGCAAGAGGCCTGCTTCAGTTTAGGGCTGCTTTAGAGATAAGCACTAGGCCAGCCAGAGAGGGCCTCAACAGGGCCTAAAAGACTAACCTTATCCAATTGATTAGGTGGCCAGAGGCAGCAGAGACACAAGGACCTGATAACCAGTCCTGGGTCCCCTGCCTTTATCAAGGCATGACCCCCCCCCCCAGACAGGAAAGATAACCACCTGCTATGCAGGGAGGACTCTAGGCACAAGCCTGAGATTAACACCTGAGACCCAATGCACCCCACATGCCCAGCTGTGGCCTATTTAAGATAAGAAGTGTAGAATGACTTTGTTCTCACTCCCCCTTGGGGGACCCAGTGTGATGCCACTGTGAACCTCTCAGCTGAGAACACCCTGACATGCTGCCCCCTTAACACCAGTTTTCCTGAAGTGCATGCTGACCCTGGTGGCCAGTGCTGCTGCCCTGACTGGCCTGCCTGAGCTGCCACAGTCTCTGGTCCAAGAGAGCTCTGCTTCAGCCACTCAACTAACTTCTTGGAACTCCCTAGTGTGGACTCCCTCAGTCTCTTCCAAGAGGCTAAGAGAATGCCATGTAGGTGAGCAGCCTTGGGGATATAGGCTAGGACAGGACAGAATTAGAATTATATAATTAACCTGTGTGGGAATTAATAATAAAATTTAGATTGTATTATAATATGTGTGTCCTGGATTCCTTTGGACTTAGCCCATGCTAGTCCATGGTCATGGCAGTTACATGGAAAAGAGAATATGCATTCATTGAGTTTCTATTAAGTGACATAATTAGGTCAGAATTTTGTCCCAGATTACTAGTCAATTACATTATTAAAGATTTTAATACATTAAAACAACATAATATAATTTAATTCTTCCACATATTTTTGTTGTTGTTGTTTGAGACAGGGTCTCATTATGGAGCCCTAGCTAGCCCAAACCTCATTATGTAGACTAGGCTGGCCTCAAACTAAGGAATCTGTCTGTCTCTGCCTCCAGAGAAGCATGGGCCACCATGTGCAAATATTAATGTCATCTCCTCCCAGTGACCTTTGCCTTGCCCTCTTTCCTTCTGTCCATCTGCAAGCATACTGTTCCTCTTCCTCCTCAGGCTGAGCCAGTGTGAAGAGCTTTTACCAAAGCTGAAGATGTACCAAGACAATGGTCACACAGATGTGGGTTCCTAATCCCTAATTCCCCTCATAAAAGTATTTGGAGGATCCTTAATTTATCTTTGTACTTGGTGTTTAAGTGCCCTGGCAGAGACTCTACTGATAGTCTAGAACCCTTAACGGCACTCTCTACATAAAAAAAAAAAATGAATAAAAACTGATTTCATAACTATTATAAGATAACAAATAATTTGTTCCAAGTAAAATTGGACATTATTACTAGCTTTTTCTACTGCAAGTTAATAATTTATAAACCTTTCCTTCTCTTGACAAGGTTACATAAAGGGGTATAAGGAGAGTCGAAAGGTATATTGTATTTTTTAAAAGTATAGTATCTTCTTTTTACAGGATCATAGGACTTCTGCTTTCACTCTCTGAACTTTGTAATTGCCTTTCATCTATCTTTTACTAGATGCCATGGAGAGAAATGAATTCAATATTCAATACAAAGAAAAAGAATTCCTAGTATCTGCCTTGAAGCCAGTTGTATATACATAGGTATTTGAGCAAGCCCCAAATATCAGTAGTCTTCCTGCTGTGCTGAGAGAAGTGTAGCGTGCAGTGCATTAAGTATCAAATATCAGTAGTCTTCCTGCTGTGCTGAGAGAAGTGTAGGGTGCATTAAGTATAAAATAGCATGGAACCAGGTCACTCTAGGAACATGCTTTACTTCCATGTGGGACTGACAGCGTGAGCCGCCTGCAGACAGGTGGTGAGACCATTCAGCAAGGCAGGGGGCGCGGGGGGGGGGTGGTATGGGGACAGAGAGAGAGAGAGAGAGGGACACAGAGAGCAGCACAGAGAGAGTTATGGCAGCTGGGGTCCACCCTTTATACCCATGGGGCATGGCCTCAGGTAAGTGGGAAGGGGTCAGAGGATTGGCAGCTTCTGGAGGAAGTGGGCACCTGTGTGCCCCTTAGGATTCTGGGAAGCCTGGACCTAACAGAGTGCGGGGTGGGTGGGGTAGTTTCAGAACACAGTGGGGCCTAAAGATTTTATTCAGAACTGCCTTTTCCTTGGAAGTTTACACAGAAAGCAAATATAGGTCAGGAAATAGGAGTGAGGAAAGACGAGGGAGGGACAGAAGGAATGAGGGAGAGAGAGAAGAGAGGGAGAGGGAGAGAGGCTAAATACCAGGGCTTAAAGGCTAAATACCAGGGCTTAAAGGCTAAATACCAGGGCTTAAAAGCTATCTTGGGGCTGGAGAGATGGCCTAGCGGTTAAGAGCGCTGACCGCTCTTACAGAGGACCTGGGTTCGAACCCCAGCACCCACATGGCGGCCAAAAACCGTCTGAAACTCCAATTCCTGGAGAACTCCAGTTCCAGGGGAATTTGACACCCTCTTCTGACCTCCGCGGCATTGCAAGACATGGGTGCACAGACCTGCATGCAGACAGTACATTCATACACATACAGAAATAAATAAAATTTAAAAAAAATAAAAAAACAACCTATCTTAACTGAATTTTGCCCCTCCCCAAAGGGTCAAGTTATCACCTTCCATTAACTCTGAAATAGCACCATATTGTTCACCTATGAGAGAGAGAGAGAGAGAGAGAGAGAGAGAGAGAGAGAGAGAGAGACTCAGTACTGCGATGTTAGAGCTCAACTCAAAGGTCACCATTCACCCATGCATGGCAGGTGCAGGATTTCATTTTCAGTGGTCTGGAAAGGTTTTGAATCACAATGTTTCTAAACAAAATGGGTGTTTCTAATCCAGCCCCAGGAGCACAACTGTGTGCTTCATTATTTTTTCTTTCTTTCTAAATACTTTTTATTTGTTTATTATTTATTCATTGGAATTTGCTATGTAGATCAGATTAGCCTCAAATTTACAGGGATTTGTCTGCCTGTCTCCCGAATTTAAAGGTGTTCACCACCAAGCTGGCCTCACTATTTCTGTTTTTTATTTTCAATTTTATACATGTATTTAATGTACTTGGAACATATTCACCTGTCACCCCCCCCCCCTTCTTTCCCTCTGAAACCTTTCTTCTCAGTCAGTCACTCTTCTACTTCTGTTTCTTCTTTGGTGGCCACTCTGTTCAGTTTAATTAGGGTCGCTTGAATGAGAATGGGCTGAGGATTACTTACTAGTACAGGGCGACTTGCCACTTGCTGCACCACTGAAGGAAAGGACAGCCATCAACCTCCAATAGTTCCTTAGGAATGGATGGTGTCCATCCCTGATGGATTGTTGATGTATACATACACGTATACATATATACATGTGGCACAATCCAGTTTGAATAAAGGGCTAATTGTCAGCTAGCATCCCTCAGGGTGCAACATGGAAGTCATGAGATTCCTCTGACCCTGCCCCAAGAGGGAGCAACGTGGCCCAGGTACATGATGCTCGTTGGAGCAGCGGTATACTGTGGTGCAAAACTGGGGGTCTATGATTGGCCCTGGGAGATGATGTCATTTTACTTATAAAAGTGACTTACAACAGGTAATAAACAGAATTCTCCATTACCATGATTATACAGAATTCCTGGGTCCATTATTTTGCATGTATACAGGCCAAAACAGGTCTGGATTTCAAGTGTCAGTGGCTAGTGGGTTGGACGGAGATCTATCAGATCGCCAACCTGATAAGCTAGCATAAGGTTGGATGGTGGCTAGTGGGTTGGATGGGGATCTATCAAATCACCAATCTGGTATGCTAGCGTGGGGTTGGATAGAGACCACTCAGATCACCAACCTGTGGAGTGAATTGTGAGTGGGTGTAGGTTGAGGATAGGCCCTCAGCCGTCAGCCTGGAATTCCTATCCCGAGACCAGCAATCTTTGGGCAGATGGGAAAGCATGGACAGATGGGAGGCACTCAGCTGCCCAAGCTAAGGACCTGAGTTAGAAGTACCTCTCAGGTTGGGTTATGAAAGTGACCAATTGACCTCTGCACCCAGGGGTCAGTCCCCAGCAGTGACAGCAGGCAGCCACCACTTCCCTTCCCCTAGCAGGACTGTGCAGGACCTGCTCATAGCAAGAGAAGCTTCCTACATGTACATAAACATACATATACATTTAACTATACTAACAAATTACTTACAAAGTACTAGTTTCCATACAGATTTTTCCTACATCCTTTAGTTTTTCCCCCATCCTCTCCTTTCCTTATCCCACCCATCCCCATCTCCTCTTAAATAGCTCTGTCCTCTGTATGCCCCTCCACTTTCAAATCAGAGCTCCTGTCTTTTATATGGAAGCTATGGCTCATCCACAATGAGTGAGCATTGGGGTAGGTTCTTGGGGTTCCCTCAGTTTAGTTGACCTTATCTCAGCTAGGTGCTGTGTGGAGTTCATTTCTGGAGATGCTCAGTACTGATTAGTGGGTGGGTAGCTGAGGTGACTGTGGCTTTCCTAGGTGGAGGCTGGTGGTCTCTGAGCTCAAGACAGAACACATGTGGTTGGTGGCTGCTGGAGATGGACGAATGTTAACTGACAGGGGAAGTCTGCATACATGGAAATGGCTAGTGGGGGGGTGGGGGCTTCTTTTAAGACAAGATTTAGCTACATCGTCCAGATGTCTGACTTCTTCACTCTGCTGCTTTACCTTCCCCAGGACTGTGCCTTGTCATTTCCCTCATTTATTTTTATGACTCGTTTTCTAGTGACACGTCAATTTGTAATTTTTCCCAACTGTGTTTTAAAGATTTTACATATGTTTATTTTATAACTTATAAAACTGATACCTATATTTTTATTAATCACATTTTCTTTTCTCTTTTAAAAATATTTTTATTAAAAAATAAATATATATTATTAAATTCTTATGTATTTCATACACAATGTCTTGATTATCTTTATATTCCCTTCCCCATCAGCACCCTCTCATGGATGCCCAACCTATCTAAGATCATTCCTTTAAAAAGATTACTACCTAGTAGTAAACAACTGCCCAAGAGTTCTTTGGCTAAGATTGTGTCACGTTGCTCAACTTATTATTATTATTATTATTATTATTATTATTATTAGTTTTTATTGAGCACATTTCATGCAACATTTCTTAATCAAATTTATACTCATTCCTCAACCCAGGCCCACCCCTCATTCCCCCCCACCATCCCATCAGATCTCATGGATTCTGTCATACACAAGTCCTGTCTTGCATCTTTTTCTCAGTCTTTTATAACCTTTTCGGTGCACAGGTTTACTGTTTTGGTCAGTTCTTTGAATAGGTTTGAATAGGTTTTTCTCTCTTTTTTGGTTCCCATTTGATTTTATATCATTCCAAAATATGCATATATAAAATCCACACATAAATCAAAATTACAAAATATGAAAATAAACTATAGGTTAATTCCAAAGCACATTTAGAAAAGAAGTATAACTTTACATTCTCTCTCTCTTTTTTAGAATATGAATATTAATATTCTTATATGATAGCACACACCATTGGACTGCATAAGGATAAATTATGAATGGTTGTAGCATGTATCAATAAAAAGAGAAAATATTACTTTACAAAAAATTTTTTTTTGCATTTTTCTTTTTCTCACTTGTGGATCCTAGATTTTTTTTTATTGATGCTTTGTGCATTTCATACATCATTTTCCAATTCAGTTCAGGCATATTTCCCTTTCCCTTCCCCCCTACCCCATCCCATCCCAGATCATGCATTTTGCCATAACTGTCCTGCATCTTTCTCTCAGTTTTTTTTTTCCTTTTTTCATTTTTAGCTATTAAGTGATGATCCATGAGTACAGCATCCTTCATATGAAACCAATTTGCAGCCTGTTGTGCCCAAACCCCCACAGCCCCAACCATCCAGCGGGGGGCGAGGGGTTGTATGTTTCAATCAAGTTGATCAAATAAGCGTCCAAATATTTATTTTATTTTTTTTATTAATTTTTATTTACTTTCTGTATGTGTATGAATGTACTGGTCTGAATGCAATGTCTGTGCCCCGTGTCGTGCAATGCCGCGGGAGGTCAGAAGAGGGTCTCGGATTCCCCTGGAACTGGGAGTTTTCCTGGAATTGGAGTTTTCAGACGGTTTTTGGCCGCCATGTGGGTGCTGGGGATCGAACCTGTGGTCCTCTATAAGAGCGGTTGGTGCTCTTAACCGCTAGGCCATCCCTCCAGCCCCACGTCAAATATTTTTAGTTGAATATAATCATTTTTTTTTTTTTTTTTTTTTTTTTTTTTTTTTTTTTCCCAAAAGATGTCATGTTTTCCCCAAAGGAAGTGCTTCTTGAAGGTCTTTGCCCTTGGCAAGCCCCAACAACCATCAGTCCTGACCCCCGTGCTCCACACTGGGGCCCCTCCCCACCATGGTCACACAAATGAGGTCCAGCAAGTGTCTGTCTTGTCTTTATCTTCCTGTACTGGCCTCCATGACATAGCATGGGCAGTCAATAAATGGCAGTCTACACTCTGAAGAGACTGAAATCCCAGTAGCCACTAAGTCTACAAGCTGGATATTTAGTAGTCTCCAACTGGCATTGAAGGTTTGAAGGATTCTCAAATTTTATATCTGAAATACAATTTCTCAGACCTTATTGATTATTTATTTCTGGTTATACTTTCCTTTTGGATGCTTAAATCCACACAGTCAGCCCAGATTAACCAAGGTTTCTCTTTTCTCAAGGTCAGTTGAAGATCTGGTCCTCAAGTGTCACTCAGGTTTTTGGGGGGGCGGGGGGCGGGGTAGCCCCTGGCTCCTTTTGGTTTTTCAACCACCAGTTCCATCCACTGGAGGGCACAGTTAGGTCTTGCTAGACCAGGCTTCTCTCTTTGAAGCATGAGCAGACTTTCCTCTTTATAGGGTGGACACTGGCTGAAGTCCCATCAGTGGATCTCCAAGACCTCCCTGCACAGGGAAGACTGGTGACTCACATTTGCAGGACATTTCAGGAGCTGCCCTCATGCATAGTCCTGAGACTTAGTTGACCTCTGAGGGCAAGGAACAAAGTTATCCCTTAGGTCCCTCAGCCAAATTGGTATGGGTATTAAGTATGGTCATTAAGCACCCAGAAAGGCTAAGTTACACCAGCCTGATACATCATACCTATACTAAAATTGTATCTTCTGGAAAACAAACTGTGTGTTATTTTCATATCATATTTCTTGATTCATCCTTCTCCATTTTAACTTCACATTACACTATAAAATGCATACATGTCCACCATCATATACCAAAAATCCATAGACTGAAAATCAATGGAAAGCTAGTTCTAGAACCTGTCTAGGGATTCATAATATAAGAGCACGGTTGTGTTCAGATCGTGAGGAATATAGCATTAATGTTGCTCAATTTGCCTTACAACTAAGTACTTGGTGCTAGCATCCACAGATGAGGGATACCATTCATCTTTTGTTTTTCTTGGACTGTGTTACTTCACTTAACATAATATCTTCTAGTTCCATCCATTTACCTGCAAATTTCATGTTATCATCTTTCTTTACTGCTGTATAGAACTCCATTGTGTAGATGTACCACATTTTCTCTATCCACTCATCAGTTGAGAGGTACTTGGGTTGGTTCCAGCTCTCTGCTATTGTGAAGAGAGCTGAAATAAACATGGCTGTACATGTATCTTTAGGTAAGATGCATCTTGTGGGTATATACCCAGAAGTGGTATGGCTGGGTCAGGTGGTAGTCTGATTCTGAGTCTTTTAAGAATTCTCCACACTGCCTCCCATAATGGTTGTATGAGTTTACATTCCCACCAGCAGTGGATGAGTGTTCCCCTCTCCCCACAACCTCTCCAGCATTTGGTATCATTTGTTTTCCTGATCCTAGCCAGCCTTATCAGAGTGAGATGATATCTTAAAGTATGAAAAAACAGAGGGAAGTGGATTAGTCCTATTGAAAAATACACTTTAGTGCATGAGTACAGCTAAAGCCTGTATAACAGAAAGCACAGGACTGGGCAGGGTTGTCCAAGAGATCCCCAAAGTAACACAAACTATTACCACAGCCCTTGATTACCTCCCATATTTTGAAAGTAAGACCTAGTGCTGAAGATAGGCCACACTTTGGCTACAGGACTTGGAGCAATAGAACTGGAACTTTCCTGGAAGCCTTCTACCTGAAGACTAGCTCTCATGATATCAGAAGATACTACACAATCTGCCAAGGAAGGAAACCAATTATTGGTCCTTCTCAGGTATAAAACCTAATAAACAACAATGCAAACTATTGGTGTAGTTCTGGCACTATTTGGGGGTTGGGTAATCAACAACTGTCTAATAGGAACTAAGACATGCTCAGTGGGAGAGAACTCATGTGTAGTACTATATAAACATAGCCAAATACACATGGCTGGAAAAGTCATAGATCCTAGAGCAAATCTTCCTTTTGCCAATGTAATTTCTGACTATATTTTAAATATTCATCCTCATATTTACAGTATACCTTTCACTCATCACCAAAGAATCTCCTTTTAGCAATAGATGGAGACTATTACAGAATTTCAACGGTCAAACACAGAGGATGTCTATGAGATGTTTAACCCTAAGCTATGTATCTTAACTGCAACCTCTACACATGTGATGAATGCATCTGTTAACTCTCATCAGAGAAGTTTCCTTATACAGCAGATAGTGATTAATACAAACCCCTCAACTTAGCCAATGTGCCAAGAAGAAGAGGCCAAAGAGCTTATCCCTGAATAGGACACATATTTCAAACCTCTGCCTCCTAAGGCTCAGGGATTGTTGCAAAGAAGGAGGTGGAAAGACTGTACGAGCCAGAGCGGGTGGATGTCTACAAACCTTCCAGACAGCTGGTCATGTATTCATGTGAACTCACAGCAATGGGGCAACATACACACGTCCTATGGAAGGCCAGACCAGACAAAGTCCCAGAAAGACACAAAGAAGTAGGTAAGAAATCCCAACCCAGCATGAGGAACATTTGGCAACCTGATTGCTTCTTGGAGGGGGAAAGACAGTGCCCAACAGGGTTGGGACTCTTGGTAGGCCCAGTGAAGGACACTGGGGGACACACAAATGCAGTGTGCATGCATGTGTGTGGCATGCATTAAATTGGCTGGGGGCAAATTGGGGATGTGCAAAGAGGGGTGAAGATATAAATGCTATCAAACTATATTATATGAAAATCTCAAAAATTCAAATACAAAAAAGTGGTTGTGAGGAGAAAATGGGTGGTTTTCCTTAAGGAATAAATTATACATTAGTAGATTTTTCTCTTCTGACAAATTCTTCAAGAAATTAAGCTGTGAGACATTTCTGAAAGGGTTTAGGATTCTGTTCTATAGGCTAAACATGAGAGAAAAGCTGAAACAGTTACAGTATTGACTGCATTGTCAGGGGTACTACAGTGGTACTATAAATTCTTCCCCCTCTTGGATTAAGCTATCCTTTCTAGGTTGTTCTTTCAGGAAATTGCATAGATACATGGTGATGAGGAATGACAGCAAAACCCCCAAATGAAATAAATGCACAGAGCTCCTCCAGTGGCACTCCAGTGCATTCCGAATGCTACAGTAGAAATTTTATTCATTGCTTGCTTTATTGTTGTTTCCAGACAGCAATAGGTCTTCTTAAAGGAAATCATAAGAAAGCTAGGACTCAGTGCTCTTGTCCTGTGCAGGCCACTAGTAGTTATTTGTTGACAGAACATAATTTTGTACCCTAAAAATAATGTAATGGAGTCTGACTGTAATTAATATGATTCCAGTCTTCTATCAAATTATCGACATGTATCACAGATAAATATTTCTTTTTTCTTTCCATTTTTTTTTTTTTTTTTGTATTTTTGAGGCAGGGTCCCCCTTTTAGTACCAGCTGTCCTGGAGCTCACTCTGTAGATCAGGCTGGCCTTGAACTTACAGAGATCTACCCACCTCTACCTCTCGAGTGCTGGGATTAAAGGCACGTGCCACCACGCTCGGCTGATAAATATTTCAAATTTGCTATTTAAAAGTATCAAGAGAGCTGGGCGTGGTAGCGCACGCCTTTAATCCTAGCATTTGGAAGGCAGAGGCAGGTAGATCTTTGTGAGTTCAAGGCCAGCCTGGTCTACAGGGTAAGTTCCAGGACAGCTGGAGCTACAGGGAGACCCTGTCTCAAAAAGACCAAAAAAGAAAAGTATCAAGAGGGCCAGGAGTGGTGGCACACGCCTTTAATCCCAGCACTCGAGGCAGAGGCAAGCAATCTCTGTGAGTTCAAGGCCAGCCTGGTCTTCAGAGTAAGCTCCAGGCCAGCTGGGACTAAAGGGAGACCATGTCTTAAAAAAAAAATAAAAGAGGGATGGCTCAGTGGTTAAGAGCACCAACTGCTCTTGCAGAGGACCCAGGTTCAATTCCCAGCACCCACATGGCGGGTAAGAACTGTCTTTAACTCTAGTTCCAGGGGAATCCTATACCCTCTTCTGATCTCCACAGCATTGCATGATAAGGGTGCACCTACTCACATGCAGACAGTACACTCATACACATAAAATAATAAATAAAACTAAAAAAATTAAAAAAGACACAAAAATAAAATAAAAATTGATATTAGAAAGGACTCTAGCTGAGTCATTGTATCCATGCAATCAGTATTCCCTTCCCCTCTGTTATTATTGACAGGGTTATATTTTCAATCACTTTATTCCATGTAGTAAACATTTGGCGAGGTATGTAAAGGGCACAAATGTGAGGGCCACCCTTCATAACATTGCCTCTCTCTCATTCTGGAAGGAATCAGAATGAGTCAATCTCAGAAGAATATTTGAAAATGGCAGTCATATAGCCTTCAGTCATTTCCTTCTTTAGGATAAGCTGCCTAACACATGTTTAAACTTTCCTCATAGAATGTGGATCTCAGAGCCTCCTTGTTTTCCTGGATATCCTTGCAGAATTCTTTAGTTGGTCAGCATCTTGTATAAATCATTTGACATTTCTCCTAAGTAGAAAACAATTTGTATTCACATAAGACCCCCCCATACTTGGCTGTGTGCATATGCAGATATAAACAAAGTTGAAAATAGCTAAGTAAATATACAGTGCTAGAGACTCAAAGTTCATCTCCTCCAAAATTTACATTGAAATTCAACAGCTATTACAATTATTAAGAGGTGGGAACCATTAGAAAGTGATTACATTTTGAGAGCTCCACCCTTATGGAAGGGATGCATACCATTATAAAGGAAGAGTTTGGACTTTCTTGTCTTGTGATATGCCTGATAGCAGGGATTTGTCTTCATCCTGCCTACCTTTAGCCTGTGAGAAAAGAAATTTGTATTCTTTATAAATTTCCCCTATTTCAAGTACTCTGTTATACCACAAGATGGATGAAGAGAGTTGCCTATATAGGAAGGCAGAGGTAAACACACATTTTATTATGATTTTCACCTTACAAAAATCATGTGCATCCATGAGAGACTGAGGTTGGCAGATAATTTCCACAATACGCGCTAAGAAAGACTTAAAAAATGTTCCACCGGACACAGATCTAGAAAGCAAATGCACACTCTCTTCTATTCTTAAATAATGAATAGTTTTAAAACACTATTATAGAAAATAAGTTGGAGCTGGAGAGATGGCTCAGTGGTTAATAGCAATGGCTACTCTTTCAGAGAACTGGGTTCAATCCCTGCCACATGGTGGCTAACAACCATCCATATCTCCAGTTCCAAGGGATCTGATGCCCTCTTTGGACTTCCATGGGTATTGCACTTACATACATGTAGCCAAAACACACATACGCATAAAATAAAAATAATAAATAAAATATTAAAAAAAGAAAGAAAATAAGATTACATTCAGGTCTGCTAACTCATCATGAAAATTAGGATCATCTGTGGTTGATTAGAAAATTTTTATAAGGAACTATTTCTATGGTATAATTACTCTTTTTTAAAAAATAAGTTGGGCACAACAGTCTGTAGATTGGTTTTGCACGAAGGATGCTTATACTCATGGATTATCACTTATAGCTAAAAAATGAAAAAAAAAACCTGAAAGATGCAGGACAGTTATGGCAGAATGCATGATCTGGGATGGGGGGGGGGGGGGGGGGAAGGGAAAGGGAAATATGTCTGATCCGAATTGGAAAATGATGTACGAAATGCACAAACCATCAATAAAAATTAAATTAAAAAAAATAAGTTTTACCTCAAATGTCATGATGTTGTCCCTCTTTACGCTGCCATAGCTATTTCCTGGTATAACACTGTACCACGATTTTCCTCTAACCACTCGTCAGTTAAGGGGCCAACCTGGGGCTGGTTTTTCCACAGCTTATTTGCTATTATGAACAGAGCTGCCAATAAACAAGCTGTGCGTGTAATCATTTGGCGTAAGTGGTGTCTTGGGGTAATACTACCCAGGAGTAGTGTATGACTGGGTCAATGGAAGGCTCTTTTGAGTCTTCAAGGGTTCGTCCACACTGCTTTCCACGGGCCTGTACACGAGTTTACATTCCCCCCAGCAATGCACATGCGATGTTCCCCTTCCCACAACCTATCCAGCACTGGTTTCATCGTGTTCCTGATCCCGAGCCAGTTTATTGGAAGTAAGGTGATATCTCGATGGTTTTAATTTGCATTTTCCTTAATTATCAGCGATACTGAACACTTCTTAAGATGTTTCTTCTCGGCCTCTCTAACGCCGCCTCTGTGAAAGTCTCTATTCAGATCTGTGCTCCATCCTTTTTTGAATGATTCATTGTTTTCTTTCTTCTTTGTTTTTTTGAGTAGCTTGTATACTCTGGAAATTAAATGCTTTGTCAGAGAGAAGGGGACTGTTTTACCTTCACTCTCATCCACCTGTGCCCCTTTTTCTATCTAAAGCCGAGGGAACAACCTGCGAAAGAGGGGCGTGGTAAATTAAAGGCTGCGAATTGGGTTGAATGGTGAAACTATAGCAGTGTAGTCTGGACACTCAATTTGATCAACTTGATTGACAAACAACCTGTCACCCCCCACTGGATGGGTTGGGGCCTGTAGGTGTTTGGGCACAGACAGCCTGCAGATAGGTTTTGCAATGAAGGAAGATGCTTGTACCAGGGATTATCACTTATACGTAAAAATGAAAAAAAAAAATTTTAAAAATGAGAGAAAGATGCAGGACAGGTACATGTGGCAGATGCATGATCTGGGATGGGGTGGGGGTGCGGGGGGGGAGGAAAGGGAAGAGCGAAACTGAATGGAAAAACGTATGAAATGTCACAAAGCATCATAAAAATCGAATTAAAAAAAAATACTAAGTTCTCTGCGGCATGGTGGCCACACACATTTAATAACCGCAGCTCTTGGGAGGCAGAGGCCAAGGCTACCCTAGTCTACAGAGAGGCGTTCCCAGGCCAGTCTGACTAAAGGGGAGACCCTGTCTCAAAAGACAAAAAAAAAAAAAAATGATAAAAGATTGGGGGCTGATGGCCTCAGCAGTTAAGAACACTTAATAGCTCCACTTGTGGGGGAACAAAGTTCGAATCCCAGCACCCACATGGTGGCTAACAAACATTCATAACTCCAATTCTAGGGCATCTGACACCTTCTTCTGTTCTCTGTAGGCGTTTCACAAGACCGGGTCCCTTACATACATATAGGTGATACACTCATGCACATAAAATAAACATGATAAATAAAATATCAAAACAAGGGGCTGGAGAAGATGTTAGCAGTTAAGAGATGAACCGAACGCTCTGGCAGAGGAACCGTGTTGGATCCCCAGCACCCACATGGCGCCAAGAAACCGTCTGAACTCCATTCCAGGGAAACTCCGTTCCAGGGGAATCGCACGACCTTCTCTGACCTCCGCGCATTGCACGACACAGGTAGCACCAACTTGCACGCAGACAGTACATTCACACATACAGAAATAAATAAAATCTAATAAAAAAAACTTTAAAAAATATCAAAACAAGAATTATTAAAGCATTAGAAGCATACACATGGCAAAAATGCAGCCATCTCTTCATTCTTTTGTGGTCTCCGTGTGCGACAGCCATGTTGGTAGCCTTCGTTGGTCTATGATAGCTGGTTTCAGCTAACGCTGTCTGAAATTTACCTTATTTTTTATTTATTTATTTATTTTTTTATGATGCTTTGTGCATTTCATACATCATTTTCCAATTCAGTTTCAGGCCTATTCCCTTCCATATCCCTCCCCCCCCCCCACCCAACCGAGATCATGCATTGCCCATGACGTCCTGAATATCTCTCTCAGTTTTTTTTTTTTCCATTTTTTAGCTATAACGTGATACTCCATGAGTACAAGCATCCTTCATGTAAAACCAATTTGCAGGCTGTTGTGCCCAAACACCCACAGCCCCACCTTCCAGCGGGGGGTGAGGGGTTGTATGTAGTCTGGACCCTCATTTGATTAACCTGATTGAACATGAAATTTACCTTATTAATGCAAATAATTTGTAATATCTTCTCTGTTCTTTCTAAAATAAGAATCATCTATCACTTATTTACAAGAAAGTTAATACAGTGATTTAACTATAAAACAAAGGATCCATTAAAATAATGTAATTTTAAGCACTACATGATTTTCAATGTGTAAGCTAGAACCATGATTCAAATGCCACATTCAAATACAAGAAAAATTATACCCTCAATTTGATGTACTGGAAATATAACCCCCAGTACAACCATGTCTAGATTTTCCCCAATTATATCAACTGTTGATATAATTAGAGGGGGGCTTTATGATTGGTTCACAAGGACTCAGCCTTCACAAAAGGATGAATGCTGCTGTCATGAAATTATATTTGTTTTGACGAGAGTAGAATTGTCACAAAAGCTAATTCAGCCCTTTCTTGGGCTCTCCTCCATCTCTTGACTTCCTGCCTTCCACCATGGGCTGATCCAGCATGAAGCCCCTCACAGGAAGCTGGCAGGTTAGCCTGGAGAGGTGAGACACCCTCACTTTTTAGAACCATGAGAAACAAATTTCAAATATGTTCATTTACAATGGGAAATTTCCCAAGACAGTACACAAGAAGCATGGGAGTTAAGGAAAGTAGATGTTTACATTTAACAGGGAGATTTCAGTGTTAGTGACAATGGCCAGTGTCATCTTCATCTGTATTTGCTTCTACACAAACGCAGGACTATTATCTTAGCAGACCCTGTGACAACCTTGTAAAATTCTTCATATGGACTTATCTTCATATGGACTTATGCAGTTTCCTTTCATTTACCCTCTCATCACTTACTAATGCCTGAAATGCTCTTTTAATCACTATGATATTAGAAATGAATTTCTTTCAAATATCTGAAGTTCCTCATCAGGGTTATTTTGCCTTTGCTGATGTAAAAGTCAAAGTTAATCCCATCCCTTTTTAAGGACAATGAACTTAAGCATGCACACTTTGCATGGCCACAAGGATGGTGCTCAATCTGCACCCTCTTTGAGTTGTATTTAGGTGCTCTCTCCTCTCCTGACTGGACAGACCCTGTGGTCTGGAACAGATATAAACATACCCCTACCCTGTTAGTAAAGCCACTCTGAGTTTGCAACAGACTTACAGTAGTAGATTACCTAGAATTACACAAAAATGGATACAAAGTCAGAATATACTTTATCTATTACTACATTTGATGATTTCCATTTGTTATTTGAAAATTTCTTACATATATACAATGTATTTTGATCATCCCCACCCATGTCCTATTACTTCCCTCCAGCTCCCTCCAGGACTACCTAAACCATCTCCCTCCCTACCTCAGATCCTCTGTATTACTATTCATTATTATTATTGTTATTTTTTTAAACTTTTTTTTCTTTTCTTTATTTCATGTGTCTGCATATGTTTAAGTGTACCCATGTCATGCAATACTTGAGGAGGACAGAAGAGGGTGGTAGTTGCCCTGGAATTGGCATTACAGGCAGTTGTTAGCTGCCATGTGTGTGCTGGGATTTGAACCTGGGTCTTCTGGAGGAACAACCAGTACTCTTAACCACTGAGCCATCTCTCCAGCTCCTATTACTGTTATTATTAATATTACTATTATTAATTTAATGTTTTTATTTCATGTGTATGAGTATATTGCCTGCATGGTAAGTGCACCAATCTTGTGCAATGCCTTCAGAAGTGAGAAGAAAATCTAGAAATGGAATTAGGGATGGTTACTAGCTGCCATGTGGGTGATGGGAACTGAACCTGGGTCCTCTGCAAGAGCATCCAGTGCTCTTAACTGCTGAGCCATCTCTAGTCCTTGTGTTATTAATAATAATAACTCCCCGAGTCCAATTCGTTCTGACCCTACACATGTGAATATGGAGCAACTTACAGGAACTGTGATCCCATGACTAAGAGATGATTTTCATTTTTAACATTAAGTTCTGTATATCATTTCAGCTTTAATGGGGTTTTTAAGAATTTGAAATCATTCTCACTAGTACTGAAAACATTTTCTAAATTCCATAATACTTCGAGTTGTTGGTTTTTCTTTGTTTGCTTTAAGATGGGGGGAAGGTATGTATGCATGCTTTAGAGTAATATAACATTAAAGGGGAAAAATATGAATTCCAAAAATGGTTTCCCTCATTTGTGGATGCTAACACCAGATCCCCAGTTGAAAGACAAGCTGAACAACATTATTGTTATATTTATTTTTATCTGAAAGCAAATGTGCTGTTATAATATGAATCTCTTAATGGGCTCTAGAATTGACCTCCCACTTATATTCAGACTCTGTGATTACTGCATATAGGTGGAATGTATTCATATCTTAGACTGATAAAAAATTAAATGGGAAAAATGTGAATGCTTCAACATATTTTAGAATTAACATACAGTATATTCTCAGAGGTCATAATTTTGATAATATGTGATGGAGCAATATAAAAGGGAGGGAACAACAAGATAAAGACTGGGTCAAATAACTGACTGATACAGTTAAATTCTGCCCCAAACAACAAGCCTCTGTAGTGATAAACTTTGGAAAGACCAAGAAAAAGATGCAAGACATGTAAGGAAGAAGGCATGAACTGGGGTGGGGTGGGGGTAGGGAAAGGGCAATGTGTCTAAATTGGACTGAAAGATAATGTATAAAATACACAAATCATCAATAAAAAATAAATAAATAAAATCCTAAAAAAGGGGTTAGGTCTATAGCCAAGGCTAACCTGCATAGCCAAGGCTATCCTACATTCAGTGTGTACCCCAGCATGGTCTCAACATGAACCTTTGCCTCCTGACTTCTGTGAATACAGGTGTGCATTGCCATGCCTAGTCATAATTTGCTTGGTTTTGGTTTGGTGTGATTGTTTTTAAAAGGTTCAGATCACAACAATGGCTTCTTTTTAATCTCATCTCAGTGACCTAGAACATGATGATTCTTCTGTCAATACTGAAAGGCATTCAGTTCACCAATCTCAGAATTCTTACCAATTAGCATTTTCTCCCATTTTATTCTATGTCAAATAGACAAAACTTGAAATTAGTGTTTATACATTGTTAACATGCTACTGGGGCTTCATGTTTTATGGAATATAGATTATTTTTATATCTTATCCATCATTTCAGCCTCATTAATTTTTCATATGGTACTATCTAATCATCATTACAAAGGATATCAGAAAATCCATCTTTTGGGTGCAAGCCCAGCTCTGACTGAGTCTGGTGTCTTCTCTCAGTTGTTCCCATGTGGGAAGGCCAGAAGTTGTGATTTTTGCATCCTTTTGCTAATGGATAACCCAATCTGGTTCATCTCATGCCTGCCTTTTGTAGCATTTTCTAGGCAGTATTCCTCTCCCAGGGTCTTAACCCCTGCATCAGTAGCTTTTGCCTTGCCCCTTAACTTCCCATTTGAGGTGGAGATTGTATAAGAGACAATGGTAAAGCGGGAGGTTACTTTCTTGAAATCATGATTCCCCCCATAATATTGTCATTTCAGCACTTTATAGTTTGCTACTTCTGTAATTCATAATGCATAAAGTGTAATACATCTTGTTGCAGTTAGAAGTAAACTATAGGAGTGTTTAATGTTTAACCAAAAAAGAAAGAAGTAAAAATCAAAATAATAAACTTCCATTACTCAAGGTGCAAATTGAAAACTTGGAAATATATTTACTAAAAAAGAAAAAAAAATAATCAGTTTGCCTTACAAATAAGGATTTGGTGCTAGAATCTACAAATGAGGGACACTATTCATCATTTATTTTTCTGGGACTGTGTTACTTCACTTAGCATAATGGCTTCTAGTTCCATCCATTTACCTGCGAAGTTCATGATGTCACCTTTCTTTGCCACTGCATAGAATTCCATTGTGTAGATGTACCACATTTTCCTTATCCAGTCGTTGGTTGAGGGACACTTGGGTTGCTTCCAGCTCTTCACTACTGTGAAGAGAGCTGCAATAAACATACAGGTGCATGTATCTCTGCAGTAGGATGAGTCTTGTGGTATGACTGGATCAGGTGGTAGACTCATTTTGAGTCTTTTGAGAGTTCTCCACATTGCTTTCCATACAGGCTGTACAAGTTTTCATTTCCACCAGCAGTGAATGAGTGCTCCCCTTTCCCCACAACCTCTCCAGTATTTGGTTTTGTCTTCTTGATCATATCCAGGTTTGCTGGAGTAAGATGAAGTCTTAAAGTGGTTTTAATGTGCATTTCCTTAATTACTAGCAATGTTGAACACTTTTTTAGATGTTTCTCAGCCATCTTTACTTCTTCATTTGTGAAGTCTCTGTTCAACTCTTTACTCCATCTTTTGAGTGGGTCATTTGTTTTCTTATTCTTTAGTTTTTTGAGTACTTTATATACTCTGGATATCAATGCTGTATCTGATGTATAACGGGTGAAGGTTTCCTCCCACTCTATGGGTTTTATCTTCACTTCTTCGACTGTTTATTTCACTGTACAGAAGCTCTTGAGATTAATAAGGTCCCACTTGTTAATTGACCTTATTTCCTGTGCAGCTTCTGTCTGATTTAGAAAGTCTTTTCCTATGCCTATGTCTTGTAGGTTGCTGCCAAAGTTTTTTTTCTATCATTTTCAGAGTTTGGGGTTTCACCTTGAGGTCTTTGATCCATTTGGAGTTGATTTTTGTACAGGGTGAGAAGTAGGGGTTTAATTTTCTTCTACAAGTGATGATCCAATTTGCCAACACCATTTGTTGAAATGCTGTTGAGTCTTCTAGGCCCCTTTGTCAAATATGAGGTGGCTGAAATTGCATGTGCTTAAGTTTGGATCTTCAATTTTGTTCCATTGATCTACAGGTCTGTTTATGTGCCAATATCAGGATGTTTTTATGACTATAGCCCTGTAAAAATAGTTTGAAGTCTGGTATAGTAATCCTCCCCTGAATTGCTTTTTTTTTTTTTCTCAAGGTTGCTTTGTTGACCCAGGGTCTTTTGTTTCTCTATATGAACTTAAGGATTTTTTCCCTAGGTCTGTGAAGAAGCTCATGGGGATTTGTAATTAGGATTGCATTGAATCTCTATATTACTTTGGGCAGGGTAGTCATTTTTACTCTATTAATTCTTCTAATCCATGAGCATGGGGGGTCCTAGCATCTTCTGGTGTCTTCCTCAATCCCCTTCTTCAAGGATTTAATATTTTCATTGTAGAGATTTTTAGTGTCTTTGATCATGTTTGTTCCTAGATATTTATTGAGGCTATTGTAAATGGGAAGGTCTCCTTGTAGTCCATCCCCAATTGCTTATTATTAACATAAAAAAAGACTACTGACTTTTCTAGGTTAATTTTGTATCCTGCCACTTTACTGAAACTGTTAATTATTTTTAGGAGTTTTCTAGTGGAGTTTCTGGCATCCCTTAGGTAAATTATCATGTCATCTGGAAAAAGGGATAGTTTGACCTCTTCTTTTCTAATTAGTATTCCTTAATTTTCTTTTCTTATCTTATTGCTCTAGGGAACATTTTAAGCACTATACTGAAAAGGAGTGGAGATAGGGGGCATCCTTGCTGGGTTCCTGACTTTAAGGGGAATGCTTCTAATTTTTCCCATTTAGAATAATGTTGGCTGTGAGTTTGTTGTGTATGGCTTTAACTATTTTGAGGAATGTTCCCTCCAGTCCAATTCCCTCTAGGACTTTAAACATGAAGGCAGGTTGAATTTTGTTGAAGGCCTTTTCTACATCGATTGAGATGACCATATGATTTTTGTCTTTCAGTCCATTTATGTGTTTTATCATATTTATTGATTTATGTATATTGAACCATCTCTATATGAATCCAACTTGGTTATAATGGATGATCTTTATAATGTTGCTCTGTATGTGGTTTGCAAGTATTTTGTTGAGAATCTTTGCATCTATGTTCATTAATAAGATGTGTCTATCGTTTTATTTTTTGGTTGTATCTTTGCCTCGTTTTGGTATTAGACTGATGGTGGCTTCATAGAAAGAATTTGTGAGATTTGCCTCTGTTTCTATCCTCTTGAATAATTTGAGTAATAATGTCTGTAGGTCCTCTTTAAATGCCTTCCAAAATTCTGCAGTGAATCCATCTGGGTTTAAGCTTTTTTTAATTGGGAAGAATTTATTTTATGTGTATGAATGTACTGTCTGCATGTAGGTTTGTGCACTAGTGTCATGCAATGCTGTGGAGGTCAGAAGAGGGTGTCAGATTCCCCTGGAACTGGAGTTAAAGACTGTTCTCAGCCATCATGTGGGTACTGGGGGTCAAACGCAAGTCCTCTGCAAGAGCACTTGGCGCTCTTATCTGTTAGGCTATCTTTCCAGCCCCAGGAGGAATTTTTATTACAGTTTCAATTTCCTCATTTATTATGGGTCTGTTTAATCTATCAATCTCCTCTTGGATAAGCTTTGGTGATTTCCAGGGTTTCAGATATTCATGCATTGCTGTTAGGTTTTCAAGTTTAATAGAGTATAGGTTTTTAAAGTATTCCCATATGACTGTCTGGTTCTTTTCATTATCTATTATGATGTTTCCATTTTCATCTCTAATTCTATTGATCTGGAGTTGCTCTTTCTTTTGGCCATCTGGGCTAGAGGGCTATCTATCTTGTTTATCCTTTCAAAGAACCTGCTCTTGGATTCATTGATTCTTTGTATTGTTTTATCTGTTTCTATTTCATTGATCTCTGCTCTGATTTTTGTTATTTCTCCCTTTCGGGTTTAGGATTCATTTGTCATTGTCTCTCATGTGTTTTTAGTTGCAGTGTTAGGTCGTTTATTTGTGCTCTTTCTTTTTTCTTAATGTAGGCACTTAGGCCTATAAATTTCTCTCTTAGGACTTCTTTTAAAGTGCCCCATGGGTTTTGTTGTGTTGCATCATCCTTTTTGTTTAGTTCCAGGAATACTTTTTTTTAAATTTCTTCATTGATCCATTCATTATTCAGGAGTGTGTTTTTTAGTCTCCATGAATTTTTGTAGATAGTAGGGCTCTGTCTGGTGTTAATATTAAGTTTTGTTGCACTGTGGTCTGATAGGATACATGAAATTATTTCAATTTTTTGGTATTTGTTGAGGTTTGCTCTGTGTCTCAGTATATGGTCAATTTTTGAGAATGTTCCATAGGGTGCCGAGTAGAAAGTATTTTCTTTTGTATTTGTGTGGAATATTTGGTAGATGTCTGTTAGTTCCATTTGGTGTATCATATTGTTCAGTTCAGATATCTATTTATTCTTTGTCCAGTTGACCTGTCAATTGGCTCAGTGGGGTATTGAAGTCCCCCACTATTAGTGTGCTGGGATTAATCTGTGTCTTGATGTTCTGCAGATTTGTACTTATGAAGTTCAGTGCACCAGAGTTTGGCGCATCTATATCTATATCATCTATATCTATATCTATATCTATATCTATATCTATATCTACATCTACATCTACATCTACATCTACATCTACATCTACATCTACATCTACATCTATATCTATATCTATATCTATATCTATATCTATATCTATCTATGACCCGTCCATTGGGTCAGTCAACAGGGGTCTGGAAGAGGAGTGAGGGGAAGGGACAAGAGACGCAAGGAATGGAGACAAGACAGGTTCTGATCAAGTCTCATTTACTGCAGGTTCATATACAGAATATAAAGGGTAGGCGTAAGAGGAAGTGTTTGCAACAATGTTGCGTAAAGGAACAAACATGCTGATACAGATTATTGGGATTAGTCAACACTAGGGTTCAAGGAACATCCTGTTTACGGAACATTTCATGGTTAAAGTTAAACTGACTTCCCTTCAGCTGACCGACTGACCTTGAGAGGGAGCCCAATGGAAAATTATTACTTTGGCTGAGTAGAAGAAGCCAGATATCTGACATGGTCTAGGGACCCCCACATTTCTATCTATCTATCTATCTATCTATCTATCTATCTATCTATCTATCTATTTATGTCTCTCTCTCTCTCTCTCTCTCTCTATATTATTATCATATATATATGAGATTGTGAAATCATTGTTAATTGTTCCTTTAATAAAAATGTAGTAACTCTCTTCATCTCTTCCAATTAGTTTTAATTTGAAGCATATTTTGTCTGATATTAAAATAGCAACTCCTGCTTGCTTTTTGGTACCCTTTGGTTGGAATAATTTTTTCCATCCTTTTACCTTAAGATGATCCTTGTCCTTGAAGATGAGATGGGTTTCTTGTAGACAAAAGGATGGATTTAACTTCTTAATCCATACTCCCAGTCTGTGTCTCTTGACTGGGGAGTTCAGACCATTGATATTTAAGGTTAATTTTGAGAGATGTATATTGATTCCCTTCAATACACTTTCTGTTTTCATTTTTGGTGTAGCTCTGTATTTCTACAATTATACCTTCATTAATTACTTTCTTTTGCTACATGAAAACAGTGCTCCTTTCCTCTGTCCTTTGAATTGCTTCAAGTATTTTCTGAAGGGTTGGTTTTCTGAATCTGAATATGTATTCTTCCATCTTGTTTATGTCATGAAATATTTTTCTTTCTCCTTCAACTATAATTGACATGTTTGCTGGGTAAAGTAACCAGGGCTGGCATTTATAGTCATTCAGAACTGGAAATACTTTGGCCTCTATTTGAGCATTAATGTGTCTGAGGAACTGTTTAGATTCTGATATTTATTTATTTTTTTATTAATTTTATTTATTTCTGTATGTGTATGGATGTACTGTCTGCATGCAAGTTTGTGCACCCGTGCCGTGCAATGCCGCGGAGGTCAGAAGACGGTGTCGGAATCCCCTGGAACTGGAGTTCTCCTGGAATTGGAGTTTCAGATGGCTCTCGGCCGCCATGTGGATGCGGGGGATCGAGCCCAGGTCCTCTGCAAGAGCGGTCGGTGCTCTTAACCACTAGGCCATCTCTCCAGCCCTAGATTCTGATATTTATAAATATATTCATGCTAACCCCTAATGTATAGAGTTGAGTGAGAGGGAAAAAAAGATTCTCAGTTTGAGAGATCAATGACATTCTTAATTAAACATCTCTTTCAAATTCAGCTTATAATAATAAATTAAATATCAATATTTTGTGAATTTGTATATTTACTTATTTAGTGAGTCAAGTCAAAATATTCAAGGTCTTACTCATTTACAAAATTGAGATGACCTCTCCACATCTCCACACATCCCTTTTCTAATAGAATGAAGCTGATGTTCAGGACATCTGACGGTAGATCAAAGAACACTTAAAAACTCGGGATGATTGTCTTTGATATGAAGATAATACCCAGTGAACACTTTTATCTGAAGCAACATCATTAGGCATAAAAATATATATTAACAAAATAACGATAGAACAATATTGGTAGGGCCAGATAACATTGTGTAGTTGAGTAAATATATAACTCAAAACCTCCTTAATAGCTGCAGAATGAAAGCCCTGAATTAGAATAGATGATCATCCCAGAATGCTTGTTGATCACACTTTTCCCCAATCATCTCTGACTCCAGCAATGTTTTTCTAAGTTTACAAATTAGCAGATAATGTCAAAACCTGTGTAATTGAAATGGGATAGGAATGGCTTTGTATCATTAGTCGATACTGTTGGTTTTGCAGAGAAACCGATTGACAATATCCTCAGGATAATTGCTTCATTGTTAATATCAACCTAATTAGAAGCAAACATGAGCAAAGGGAGGCAATCAGAAAATATTGAACAGCTGAGGTGAACAGAATGGAAAGGAACCATGTAAATAAATCACTCCTCTTTCTATTTAAAAATATGTTTCATTAAATATGCAAATTAAAGAGAAAACAAGAAAGCAATGAATAACAGAAATTATTTTGATAGTTGGATCAAGAAAATGTGAATGGGGGCTGGAGAGATGATAGGTGATTAAGAGCACTGGCTGCTCTTGCAGAAGACCTAGGTTTAGTTCTGAGAACCCATGTGGTGACTAACAACCACCTGTAACTCCAGCTGCAGTGGATCTGACACTGTCTTCAGAGCTGTCTGGGCATTGCACACATGGATGCACTTACATACATGCAGGCAAAACACTCACATACATAAGATAAAAAAGTATGAGGGACTCCTGCTGGGTTAAGATTTTTTCACATTTTGGCCACAGGGGCAGCTCAGGCCTTTACTTCCAAGCATTCCAAAGGCAGAAGCAAGCTAATCTCTGTCCCCACAGGCCTACCTGGTCTACATAGTGATTTCCAGACTGCCCAGGGTACATAATGAGACTATGTCTCATAAAAACAAAGGACAAAAAAAAAATAATAAAGAATATTGACATTTCCACAATGTTATCTTGGAAAGAATTCCCTTGTTTATTTGTTTTTTGTTGTTGTTGTTTGTTTTTTGTTTGTTTGTTTGTTTGTTTTTGTTCTTTTTGAGACAGGGTCTCCCTGTAGCCCCAGCTGTCCTGGAACTTGCTATGTAGACCAGGCTGGCCTTGAACTCACAAAGATCTGCCTGCCTTTGCCTCCCAAGTGCTAAAATTAAAGGCATGTGCCACCACACCTGGCAAAATCCCTTTTTTTTTTTTCAATAGCTATTTCCCATATGAGGTGATAACATAACCTCAAGGTCAGTTAACTCACTGCATATAAATATTCTGCTTTCCACATGGGGATCAGCATAGAGGACTGGGAGTGCTGAAGCTTTGGCCTCACCACTGAGTCCTGTGGATTGTGATTAACATAGTGACACCTCAGGAGTAAATATGTCATGGTTGTGATTTCAATATTGTCGTTTCCATAAGACAATTTTTTTGAGACAGGATCTCCTTATAGTTCCAGTTGGCCTGGAATTCACTATGTAGACCAGGCTGACCTCAATTCTGCCCACCTCCCCAAGTTTGGAATTAAAGGCTTGTACCACCATGCCCAGCTCTCCAGAAGACAATTTTGAAGTGGCCAAAGAAATCCCAAAATTCTATTATAAATTTTAGTAACTAAAAAAAATTTCCAAACACAAATAACTTAATAGTAATAAATTTCCACTTTATTATGTAAGAATTATTTTATTGTGATATAAATAGCTATTTCATTAATTGAATTTTTGCTACCCTAAAATCATAATAACAATATATTCATACAAAACGATATTATGAATTATTCCATATCATATATACCTAGTATGCTGTCTGTATCTGTAACTCTGGGGAAAAACACTTGTATAGCTTATGTAAAACTCCAGGTTTAATTCTCAGTACAAAAAAGAAAGAAAGGAAGGAAGGAAGGAAGGGAAGGATGGAGGGAGGGAGGAAGGAGGAAAGGAAGGGAGGGTAGAGAGGAAAGAGGATGGGTGTGGATGGGAGCAGAGGAAAAGAAACACATTTAAATCACTGGAAAAAATTGCTAGAAAAGAATAAGAATATCCATCACTAAAACAATGGGAAACACTGAATCCAAAGGAAAATAGAGAGTATCAGAATTTTATAACTATTTATATCGTAACCACACAATTGTCTGAAATTGTTTATACATCATCTTATAAGCTAAATAATATTATTGAAACAATAAATTATATGTTTATTATTTGATTGGAAAATATTTCTTAAAAATAAAAGGGTGAAGAACTCAAAAGTCACAAAAGGCCAAACCATCAAGATTAGGAGTGTGGATCCAAGGCCCAGTAGCTTATGTTCAGCTTCACTTACCGGGGCTCAGGGAACATTGCAGAATAAGGCGCAGAAAGATTGTCAGAGCCAGGGAGATGGTGCTAGACCATATACAAATGGAATCCATGGGACTAGAGAGATGGCCTAGTGGTTAAGAGCACTGACTGCTCTTGCAGAGGACCCGGGTTCGATCCCCAGCACCCACATGGTGGCTGAGAACCGTCGGTAACTCCAATTCCAGGAGAGCTCCAGTTCCAAGGGAATCTGACACTCTCTTCTGACCTCCGCGGCATTGCATGACAAGGGTGCACAAATCTACATGCAGACAGTACATTCATACACATAAATAAATAAATAAAATTAAAAAAAATAAAAATAATAAAAAAATTAAATAAAAAAAAAAGAAATGGAATCCACAAGCTCCTGGGAGTCTGCTCATACGAACCTACAGTAATGGTGTCAGCATGCACAAGACCCATGCAAGCTCATCCAGACAAAATCTCAGAATGGAACTGCAAAATTGGATAGCAGAACCCAATGTTACCTGAAGAAATATTGGCAGCTGAGCTGTGCAAGAATTAAGTTTGACAATTGACAAATGGGACCTCATTAAAGTCAAAAGCTTCTGTACATCAAAAGAAACCATCAAGGAAGTGAAGAGAAATCCCACAGAGTGGGAGGAAACCTTCACTGCAGATACATCTGACAAAGCATTGATTTCCAGAATATATAAACTACTCAAAAAACAAAGAAGAAAGAAAACAAATGACCCACTCAATAGATGGAGCAAAGAGCTGAACAGAGACTTCACAAGTGAGGAATTAGAGATGGCTGAGAAACATCTTAAGAAGTGTTCAACATCACTAATCATTAAGGAAATGCAAATCAAAACCACTTTAAGATATCATCTTACTCCAGTAAAACTGGCTAGGATCAAGAAAACAAATGATACCAAGTGTGGAGAGGTTGTGGGGAAAGGGGAACACTCATCCACTGCGGATGAGAATGTAAACTCGTGCAGTCACTATGGAAAACAATGTGGAGAACCCTTGGAAGACTTGGAATGAACTTGCCACCTGACCCAGCCATACCACTCCTAGGCATGTACCCTCAAGACTCACCCCACCACAGAGATACATGCACAGCCATGTTTATTTCAGCTTTCTTCACAATAGCAAGGAGCTGGAACCAACCCAAATGCCCCTCAACTGATGAGTGGATAGAGAAAATGTGGTACATCTACACAATGGAGTTCTATGCAGCAGTAAAGAAAGATGACATCATGAGCTTTGCAGGAAAATGCCTGGAGCTAGAGGACATCATGCTGAGTGAAGTAACACAGTCCCAGAAAACCAAATGATGAGTGGTATCCCTCATCTGTGGATGCTAGTACCAATTACCTAGTTGTATTTCCTGTGCATAGACCCTTGAGCTTTTGTCCAAAGTAGTTGGGAGTGATGCATATTAGAAACAACAACAACAACAACAACAACCAAAACAACAGAAAGGACTGCATCAGGGAACTGACTGAAACAGTGAACTTCTGCTCAAAACAGTCAACTTCCACATGGAGAATATTGAGAAAGAAAGAAAGAGATGAAAAGCATGTTTGGCAGAATGCATGAGCTCTGGTGTGGTGGGGGGATAGGGGGGCATGGGTCTGGATTTGATAAAAAATATATATATAAATAAATAAATTTAAAAAAAGAAATATTGACAGCTGATTACTGTTGGGTGAGGAAGAACTGACCTCCTCAAAGGGAAGGACTTCTGATTGGCTGACTAGAGCTCAGTGGATGAACCTGCAGTAAGAGATGACCAGGAAGATTAATTTTGGCACAATAGGCCCTAAATGAGGGAATGTATGAACTCCAGAGAGGGGGCACCTGCGGGAGGGTGCCAATGGGGAAGTTGGTATTAAGGAGATGTTATACACAAAAATTTAATTTAAAAAAGAGGAAAAAGTTGTTTTTACTTTTAACAACTCTTCAGATTCATTATTTATGATCAGAATGTATGAGAAATTTTAGAGACACACTTTGGTTCCCAACTCCATCTTTGTCTACCCTCTTAGGTTCCCTGTGGCTTTGAAGAATAAAGGTATTTCCAGATTAGTCAATCTGAAGCACAATTGGGGTTTAATAAAACATGTTAACATTTTATCATTTTTATGTGTCTGAGTGCATGTTTGTATCAGTATCCTGAAATACCTGGGAAGGTATTTGAACAGAGTGACAGATTCTTCTATAACTACAGTTCCAGGTGGTTGTTAACACCATGTGAGTGCTGGGAAGTGAACTCCGGTCCTCTGCAAAAGCAGCATCTCTTCCACCTAAAAAATATTTTAATACAGGTTTAAGCATGAATGTTAAGAAAGAAGGGGGCAGTCCAAAATAAAAAATGAACATGGGCTTCTCTGAAACAGCCGCACAGGCCATGATCCCATTACAGTACAGGGAGTGTGGGTGGGACTTGAAGACAGTACCTACAAAAGGTTTCCAAGGAACCTAAGTGAGATCACAGGATGATTTCTGAGGGACACCTGACATCATTGCACAGAGATGTAGAGATTTAGGACACCTTATTGCAAAGTTATGAGACCCCCCCAAAAAAAAAATCCAAGAAAAGGAATGTAATTAAAAAATCAAAGATTCTGTTTGAGCATACTGGAGAGTTTGTTGGTGAAAGAGTGGATCTGTAAACTCTAAGTATCATTACATCAAGAATTGCCAAGTGAGACCATCCCCACCACTCAGGGGTAGGATGACAGACTTCTAAGGTCTCTCACAAATTTGCCAGGCGTGGTGGCGCACGCCTTTAATCCTAGCACTTGGGAGGCAGAGGCAGGTGGATCTTTGTGAGTTCAAGGCGGCCAGGCCTGGTTACGAGTGAGTTCCAGGGGACGCTGGGCTACAAGGAGACCCTGTTCGAAAAGAACCAAAAAAAAAAAAAAAACAAAAAAAAAAACAAAACAATTCAATCATTTGATATTGTTTCTAAAACTGAAGATTCTTGCTTTCTGAAATTTCCAAAATTACACTCTCCTTTTTTTCTCCATTTCCTACAACTAGACAACATTTTACATAATGTTTTATGGTGAGAATGACATGAATTACAATAGGTAACACTTTGAAAATAGTGTGTGGGTCTCTGTGGAAACTGGGCTTAGTAATTTACATGGCTCACTTGTGGCTTTCACAGCAAAGGCTCAAGTTAGTCATACCTGAATCTTGTACATGAATTGGACACAGAAAAGTTCATGATTTCATACTGCTTCATTTGCTGCCATTCTGATGCAGTGTAAGACTCTCTAAATGGGAATCATTCAAGTAAGAGTTTAAGTTTTAAGAATACTAAATTTAATTATGAATTACCCTTGAAATTATCCAAGTCTCTTAGCAAGTGCAAAACTGAGTGTGCTTGTGTGAAAACTATCAACTGGATTATAACAGTGAATATCAGTGTCTCCCCATTGAGCTCTGAGAAACAGAATGCATTTTTCTGAAAGGTGAAGACTATGGACATAGCTAGAATTTTCTCTTACAAAGAAAAAACCATGTATTATAATCTTGCCCTGAGAATTTCCTGTTGGCCTAATCGTTCCTTAGGGAATTAGCTCATCCTCAGATTTTCACTTACAGACCTTTACTGTTTGATATTGAAAAAGTTCAGGAAACTGCCACAAAGAGGTGACTAACTTCCAGTGGCAGGAACCAGCCATCACCTATGTGTCTGTAGGTGTCTGTGGTCTTTGATTCATCTTTAGTGACTGAATTTCCTGTGAGGATTAATGGGCTTGAGAAAGATACTGGTGTCAGACCAAGGTGGCCTTTGGTGTAACATCAGTGTGACATATTCTCAGAAATATAGTCACTTTCCAAATTCTTGGCACATTTGTGATTTCTGTTAAAGAAGATTCTAGTTCTCATTACAATCTAGTCAGAAATGTCTGTCTGAGTGCCTAAGTGAAATAATAAAAAGCAAAACTAAGAATCATAATATTATGGAAAATAATTATGGATGGCTTTTTTTCTTTCGTAATCAATTTGGAAGACTTTCATCTACATAGGTCTATTTAAAATGAAAAATACATACATGCAGATACTCTCTCATTAATGATTCCATGTCTAGCAATGAAGTAGATAGAGAAGAAAAATTTGCCAGCTTAAAAGAAGTAACTATAGTCCATGGGTCACAGCTGACTACATGTTTTTATAAATAAAATCTTATTGAAATATAGACACATTTTGTCTGGCTGCTTTTCCTCTCAAAAGTAGTAATAAGGTGTTTGCAACAGAAATCATCTGGCGGCACAGGACTTAAAAATTTATTTTCTGGCGCATTTACAGATGGCTTGCCAACCCTGTGGTCCAGAGCATTGTTTTATTTGAGAAATTTATCTCAGTGTTACAACCAGACAAGGGGCCATATCTCAGGGAATTTTCTCTATTCCAGTGTTGTTAAAATGACTGATAAAATTATTGTTACCCAGGAGTGAAGCAAACTTTAATGCTTTCTGTTTTTTTTACCTATAAACAAAATATAGCTAAAACTTTAACAACCTATTCATTAAGATACAATTGGGCTCACAAACAATCTACTGAAAATGGAATCAGATAGCACTTTAAATTCAATGAATTGCTTTCCTCTAACATTTATTTTTTCTGTAATTTTTTTTTTGCACTCCATCTTTTCCGGGCATGTATGGTAAACTGTGGTGTGGCATTTTTATTCCCTGACTTCCAGACAAATTTCATTTTTGCAGTACTTTTTATCCTAAAGGCGTAATCATGTCTTTCAGTTTAGAGAGAAGACTTCACACAGGCAGGACAGGAAATTTCCAGTCTCAGAATTGTGCATCCTCATCTTCACACTTAAAACTTTCAATCCTGCCTGCTCTTATCCTTCAACGCTGCTTTCCTCCATTTCATATCTTTGTTTTTGTCAAGTCTTCCAGTAAGTACAAAGCTAAATTTTCTTCAAACTATCAACATTTAATTTCCAAAGCTTAAACTTCATTATTGAATTGTCTATCTAGAAATTTCAAATGTTCCTCAATGATGAGAGAATAAAAATCTATGCTCTGTAGTGTGTAACGTGAAGGAATGAAATAATTAGATTCTTCCTGGACAGTCCTTAACTCTGACTTCACTTTATGAGTTCTTTCACATTATTAGAAGTTGTTTCAGTTCCTACTAGGGAGTTATTTTCAGAGGCTTATTTCTGGCCACATGCATTCTATCAGGCACATCTGGGTCAGACAGGCCTGTTTCTTGCTGTTCTCACTTTCCACACTCCTCTGTCTTTGAACCATTGCTGCCAGTGCTCAGCATCTGTATTATTTTTTTTCTGTTGCCTATAATAAAACCACCATGCCCAAAGCAACTGTTACAAAAGAAGAGTTTATTCCACTTATGGTTCCAAATAGCTATGGGTTCATCACAGGGGAAGCATGGCAGGTAAAGGTTGTTCAGAAGCAGAAAGTGAGTGCTCACATCTTCAAGCGAAAGCAAGAAGCAGAGATTACTTGGGGGGCAAGGCTAATGGACGCTACTAAAAGCCCTCACCTCAGTGACACACTAAGATCCTACCAGCAAGGCCACATTCTTACTGAACAGCACCCCCAACTGGCCAAGTGTTCAAATACTTGGAGTCTTGGTGGGACACTTCTCATCAATAGGCACTGTAGCTGCCAAGGTAGTGGAGAAGGTAGTCACAGTCACTATGGACCCAGAAAACTTGATCCCCTCTCATGCTTAGCCGCCTCTGGGACCACCCAAAGAGCACAATGTTATATAAAAAGCGTGACACATCTTTTGGATTTTGAGGGGATTAAGGCACAGGGTAGAGAGCAACAATTGAAAAGTTCCTTCAAGAATAGATGACAAAAACCAAATTTGAGTGTTGGTACTTAAAGTGTCTTCTTTGATTCTGCAAGTTGGAGATCCCTGAGCATAGTTAGCTTCCATTATAGTTCACATATCAAGCCTCCCTCAACTAAAAATTGTTTAAATAAACTGAAGCCATCCGTGCAGCTCCCGACCATCATTCACTCTTACCTCCCATCATAGCTTTTCAATTTTCCTCAAAAGCATTTTTGAGCTGGCTCAGGCTGGGTACACGCCTGTGATCCAACGCACCTGAAGGCAGAGACAGGAGTTCAAACTCAAGACATAGGGGCTTTTCAGGTCAGCCTTAGGCTACATGTAAACCCGGTCTCAACACAAACAAAAACTACAGAAATTACTGAACTACATTGGTGGCACACAGCCTGTATACATCTGAACATTGGATTCTCTCCTGTCTTCTTGGAACACGTAATCTGAGATCTTTACCTTTCCATCTCTTTATCGCATGTGAAGCCTCTAACTAATAATGCTTGCTGTCCTACTAGTTTCAAAGAAAATGCCCTCCCTATATATTTATTCTACTCCTTATGCTTCTACTGCATAAATCTTTCACAGCTTTCTCCTGCTCTGTGAGAATGTGTCACTTTCAGCATTTGGCACAGGACTTGATATGTAAAAGACTAGCGTTGATGAATATTACAACTCGTGTCATTGAAAATGAACACTAGCAGAAACTGAGCTCTAAATAAGTCACTTATAAATAAAGCACTTAAACTAAGGGCATTTAATCCAACCCTTCACGTCATTGAAGATGCTCTGTTTCATTTGCTGTTGCCTTGGAAACTATTCATTCTTGTTTTCAAAAATGCACTCCTTCAACTACCTTTCAACAGCTCTATTTGTGTTCATTATTATTCAAGTGCGGATCTCTGTGTATCAGCCCTCACAGGTGGGTCCTCTGAGAGAAAGGGACAAAAGGGATTTTTAAGGTACTTTTAGGGACAAGGAACATGCTAGTACTTCTGACTTGTTACTAGTATTAAGTCCTTTAAGGCTGTTGAATACATATCTTCTTGAGTTACACATTCCAGTTAGTGAGTCCTCTTCCCTTTAAAAAAACATCTATTGTTGGATGCCTCAAATTGTAATTGTCCAAAATAGTAATGCACGACTACCATATGGTCTTATTTTATGTTTTTAAATTATTTTATTTATTTTTACTTTATGTGTATGTGTGCATTCATGTATGGTAAGTGCATCTGTGCTTGCAATGTCCCCAGAATCAGAAGAGGGTGCTTGATTCCCTGGAATTGGAGCTGAGAACAGTTGTTAGCCCAACACTGTAGGGTCTGGGATCGAACCCAGGTCTCCTCTGCAAAGAGCCAGTCTGCACTTAAACCACTGAGTTAGCTCTCTAGCACACCTGTGTTATAAGCTGTCTAGTCACATTAAACAAATAGTGTTTGTGACATTGTTATTATATTTTAATCCCTAACAAAAAATGAATCACTAGGACCACATGAGAAATAATAGTGGGTATTATCTTATATATAACATCTGTCTCTGTGGATAGGGAGGGGATTGGGATTTTTACCTGGGGTCTCAAATTCACCTTGCACTTTAATGATTCCATTCCTTTGTATGGCACACTGCTGCTACACAGTGAAATGAGCTTCCTTACAAGCAGTCCCCAAAGCACTCTCAGATGAAAAGCAATGCAGACTGACAAGATGGGTCCAAGATCTTCCTGCTTTCTGCTGTCTCCATGACTGATCTTTGACATTTGTTCAATTGCTGTTGAAAATCTGAGTTTTCTTTGGTACATTTTCAATTCCTAAGAAAAACATTCACACAAATCTGTCAGATAATGAGTCCTTTTTAAAACCTGGTTAACAGCTGTCTATTTGAGCAGTCTGGCTTACTCAGTCAGGAGAGAATATGCAAGTCACCAGTCCCTTCTGCACTGAACGCTGACTGGGGAGCACAGCTTTAGCCCTCGTGACCAGAGTTAAAGCAGATACAGATGGAAATGAGTTTTTATATGTAGGATTTCTCATCTCATCATCCATCCCTTCATTCATTTAATCTAACAAGAAGATCAGATTAAGGTAAAGGAATAAATGAATAACAGAATCAAGTTGATCAATTTCTATTCATTCAAAAAAGAAATAATTGAACTCTTATTTTGTATCATGTATTTTACTCCTCAGGAAAAAGTGATTGGTGAGTGTGTACAGACAGCACTTTAATATATTTTAGACTACAAAGTTCATTTTATTCGCCTTTAGGGTTAAGTTACATAAGTATTCAAGATAGTATTTTTCATCTATGTAAACTGAAGCATCTTTGAATATTGTCTGTGCCATGCAACACTAAGAAACAGCTCACATGGGCATACAAAAGTATACAAAAGTTTAATATGTGAGTTAAATTGCACACGTTGAGCTGGGAGAGTGATCTTTTGTGGTTAAGAACACTGGCTGTCTTGCAGAGAGGACCTGGGTTCATTCCCAGCACCCTCCTGATGATGGCTAAGACAATCTTAACTCCAGTTCCAGGGGGACTGGAAGGGACTCCTCTTCTGACTTCCTTGCGCACTGCTTGTCATGCATACACTTAGATACACACAGACAGTGCACTTCTGCACATAAAAAATAAGAAAAATTATTAAATGAACAAATTTCACATGTATCCAAGAAGGGAATTTGAATGTATTATTGAATAAGGCTAGGTAATCATTTGCACCATTAATGAGAGGTGTGTTTCCCTGGTGGGAGTGCTAATGGGAAGATCATTTTAGTAGGTATGTCAGGGTTGTAAATGATTGGTCGGAAAGCTAATGGAGGCAAAGTTAGGAAGACAGCCCTTCAACCTTGTCATCCTTAGCTCTCTGTGAGATGTATCATTTCTCAATATAGAGCTTGAAAGAGGACATGTTAACCTATATCTACTGCATCTAATGTAAAAGAAACTGGTCACTCATGCCTACTGAATACTTGAAAAAAACACAATAAAATGGCACTTTAGATATTTTAATTTAATAAAGCATTAACTTTTATTTGGTCACTTTTTTTGAGGAGTCTCACTACACAACACAGACTGGACTTAAACTGGTAACACTTCTGCCTCAGCCCCGGCACCGCTAGGTTATAAGAGTGCATGGCCATGTAGACCCTGGGATATCTCATTCTATAACTACTGGATGATAAAACACTACTGGTGAAACTCAGGCTTTCAGGAGATTTTTTGAATGATATGTCTCAAAATACAAATAGGAAATTTTACACCACCCACCAACAAGAAAAATCTTGCTTCCTAGTAAAAATCTATGAAATCCTTTCAATAGATATGAAATATCAAAATATTGAGAAATGACTGGACTCCCCGGGTTATTTAATTTTACCATTTCTTTAAATATCCAAATCAGTTTCATTGGCTAATTCCTATGTGTCCTAAGGGTATAAAGAGTGGAATCAAGGTTATTTACTTACAATAATTTGTTTTTTTAATATATGAGATATGTAGATATATAGAGAATTCCACATTAAGAATAAGCCAGATCTTTATTGAGCACAGAGCTTCCACTTTAAAAAGTGAGTGTAAACAAGTACCCTGTAAATGGTAAACCAAGAACGGCTCATGGTTCTTTGAGAGCTGTTCTTTCAAACTTATTAGTGACAAATATTAATGGCTTAAAACCTAAGGATGACCAATATTTACACAACCACAAACTCAGAGAGCTGGTCAGGCAATTACACAAAGACCCCAGAACTCGTTTCTTTTCTGCCCTTCAGATTTCCCTTTCTTTACACACGTCCTTATTGTCAGCCAATTCCTTCGCATTATTTTTATGTTTAGGTTATAAAGGCAGATAGTATAAATCTAAGCATACCAAGGGAAGACTGAGAGCTGTGTTTGCTTTTAAGAGGAGTTCACTTGTTCAGGACCCTTCAGCACACTTACTTTATTGGTCACACCTAGGTTGCGTGGCGGTGCCTCTGCACAGGAATCCAAAAAGGGAGATATTACATCATCACCTCAAGACAGTGACTCAGAGACTTCCACATGCAACACCCCCAGATCTTCATCATCGGCTAAATCACATGCATACGTGTGTTTCATAGAGACCGCAGTACCACGAGAGCATCATCTTTTCCTCATCGTTGCTCTTCAAACTTATGCTAGATAAGTTTATAATACCCTATGAGTAACATAAATGCAATCGCTGGCAATCAGTAGCTTATACTGCATTATATAAGACATGCATAAAAATACTCTCCTAGCATGTTCAATATACAGGCATACTTTCATTCTTTGTAATATTTTGTGCTCTGTAGTTGATTTCAAACCCCCATTATGGGTAGGCATGCCTAACTTTTAAGATGCTATGAACTGACTGCAATTTGTTTCTTAGGCTTATTTTTATCAGTGGCGGAAGTCAACCAAAACAGGAAACAATACTGTCACACGTTTTTTCCTGGTCTTTTCTCTTTCGATTACTCACTTAATTAGGTCCGTTACAAAGAAACTAACAGCAGTAACTACTAAAGGGAAGATATATTGAAGAATCATTTTGACAAAAGCAACTTCTACTCTAAGCTTATTGTATTTGAAAAAAAGACTTCCATTATGAGCACAAGACCACAGACTGTAACATATTCTGCGTAAACGCGATTTCTCACTCATCATCATACGCAAAATAGTCACGATGAAGAACGTCATTCAGCAAAGAGGATGATCCTAATTCACTACTGTTCGCTTGCGCTTAGTAAGACTTGCTGGAGAAACAGCACAGTTACGCGCGTGTCTGGTGCTGTCATGGCCTCCCATGGCGTGACCTAGGCAGGGCAGTGCGAGGCGGTGGCGGATGGACGACAGTGGTGCGACTGTCAGAAGGGGCGTCACTTGGCTGGATGTTTCTTCTTTGCTTGGTGAGGCCTTGTGTGTCTGCTCGTTGTTGGGGGTTTTCGAGTCCGAAGTAGGTATCGAGCGGTGACCACGGGTACTAGCCAAGTCATTATGCATCAGGCTTAAAGCCACGCCTGGCCTTCTATCATCACATGCTTCAGCCACTTTTTATCACAACAACATTCAGATACTTAATTGAGCAGCCAGCACTAATCAGCTAAATCAAATTAACACCAGAAGCTAAAATATCCCACAGGTCTCTACTATCTCATGTTCCATAAAGAGTATAGCACATTTTTAGCTTTGTTTATGGCCATATACCTTTTAATGGCATAGAATATCATTAATTTCTTTGTTTCTATTTTTCTATTGCTCTTAAGATATTATCTATGTATGTCATTTGAATATGTTTCTCAGGTTAATATTTAACTTGCAGATTTTCAGAAAAAGAAACATACCACTCTCAATATACCTTTAGAAACATATATCGTGAATATCTATAATTAGTTATGACCTAATTGTTACACTGAATGCATGCCACATGCAATTCCAAACAGTGATCAGTTCCTTATTTCCTGTTATCTAGACAACCTAATCATGAATAGTTTCCTTACTCAGCGAGTCTCTCTGGCATTTGTGACATTAGTGTGTACACATGTGGTACAGTACAGCGGGTTTCAATTGGTTAGCTAATTTTTACTTCTTGTGAGTTCCCTCTTCAGCATACCTTTTGACAATAGTGCTTGCTTTGTCTTATAATATAACATAGGACATTTCACGGCTGTGGTGGCACAGCCCGTTAATCCGGCACTCGAGGGAGGGTAGAGCGTAGGTGTGATCTCTGTGGTTAAAGCCCTAGGCAACCTTGTATCTACATACAAGCTCCAGGCAGCCTTAGGATAAAATACTACCTACTCTCAAAAAAAAAAAAATACAACACACAAAAATAAGGATATATGTGAAAACAAGGAACATTTCAAACTTTCTTCAATTATATTAAAAAATGAATAACATGAAAAATGCGTCAATTATTGGTCATTTATTCTCAACTACATTCATCAAGTATAAGGAAATCCATTGTTACATTATATCCCCAGGGCATTAGATTTGTACATTAAGCCTTCTCCCTGTGGGTCTTAGCCAAACGCTAAGGATAGCCATAAGATATGACTACAGACAAAACAGACGATGTGCGCAATAATTCGAGTTAGAAAAGGCAGTTTGGTTTTGTATGCACATGACACTATAAGTCGAACATCTGAAACATAGATGAACATGCTATATGTGTGGTGGTTTGATTACTGAGTGTCCCCATAGGCTCTTCGTTATTCAGACGTCTTGTCTCCAGTTGGTCGGCGCTGTTTTTGGGTGTCTTGTGTGTGGCTTTTGGAATATTGTCACTTGGGCAGGCAGCTTTAGTGAGTTACAAACTTATATGGCCTGTGCTCTACAGTTGCTCTCTCTGCTTCCTTGCTCATATGCAAGATGATGACCCTCCAGTCTCCAACGTTCCATCCATGCCTCCCACCAAAAGGACTCTAATTCCCCTGGAATCCGTCATACATAAGCTCATAAATAGAACTCTTCCTTTAAAGTTTCCTTGGTCATGGTGGTGTCCTTTATCACAGCAAACAGAAAAAGTCCTATACCACATATGTCATAAACACAGGCTTCAATCATTTTGGTCGGTGTGAAGGAATATATTTCCATAAGTAGCACAGAATATAAATGTTCAGCAACAGAATATGAGTTGGAAACCAGACAGGCGCACCCTAATGATGGGTGCTTACATTCTGACACCATTGGACTAAGAAATGGCTCACGCTGTAGGAGCAGCTTTCCCTTTGCCTGCTTGCCTTCTCTCTCAATGGCCAGTTCGCCCTGCCTTCATTGCCTATTGGGCACTTCGCTGTGCTGATAGCAGTAACTAGCTTCTTCAGATTCCAGCATTAGCACTGATAGGCTAGCAGGTCCTCCAGGAACTCCTCAGCTTTCAGTGCCGGAGTTTGGCATCGCTGAGACACTCTGGTCTTTGTGGCTTATAAACTACATGGTATCCTCCAGCCTCTCCAGTGATTTCAGCTGTTGTGTGGGTCTACTACTTGGACTCCATCCTGCAAAGTCGCCAGATCTCACCTCCGAAGTCTAGCCATCTTCATGGGATCGAACGATGCTTGCCCACCAACGCCTGGAGGATCTGCGAACGTTACATGGAAAGATGGATGGAGAGAACCAGTTCCTGTGTTTCACTCTGAGCCTCACCTCAAGCCAGCATATGCTGCATGGCCTACACATGACATGCATCAACAGCAGGAAGGAAGCGTATGCAATTACATTGAATACACATTAAAAAATAAAAATACAATTCTGAAATTACCTTAACTATTACATCACTTGAGAATATACCCATCTAGCAGCTTGAGATATATAGCCATAGTTAATAACACTAGAAGTAGCCTAGTACCACTTTGAAACCGCTAGGCTACTAACTGCCTAGGTTTGGCGCCACTTGTGGACAGCAACCCTTGCAATTACGGTGCTCTCCAATAGTCTATAGTACTATATGTATATATATTATATATATACTCATAAATAAAGAAACTAAGATTCAAGTCAGGCACCCTCAAATTAGAAGTTAATACTCATGCCATCTTGATTGCGCCGTTCATACCTTGTACAGATTGCGTAATTTCTATATGTTACATTCCTGCTGTTAACATTATTCTTAAAGACCTTGACATCTCAAAGGCTCGCTCTGAATGGTTGTGGATAACTTTGAAAAAGCTTAATTACTCAATGATTCATGTCTATATTTAATTTTAACGTACTAAATAACCTTGACATGTGAACAGTATCATATATGATGAGATACTTTTTTTTGCATAGGCCCTATACATCACATAATCTTGAATGATTTGGTTAGAATTGTTTCGCAATGTCAAGTACGCATCATAATACTGAGAGACCCAGCAGAAGCTGGGAGCACCAGGACCTACATGAGTGATGCAGTGGGAAACTGTAATTATGAAGCTTGCAGCAGAAATGGTATTCCAGTTGTAGGAGACCTCGTTCAAAGTAATGTTACTACACAGGACCACCCTCGTTGTCCATTCTACAGGATTCCGTGTATAATCGACTACTATTGGTTGATTCCACTCAATTATCCATGTCTACCTATCATCTACCAGCACTGTTATTTTTCTTAATTTAGGTGTATCAATATACCCCAAGTAAGTTTCACTGAAAAACCCACAGCCCATGCTACTTTTTAAAAATAACTCTTTTTCCAAAAAACACACAATTTGGGAAAAGTGGAGGGCGGGGTGGAGAATGACTGGACACTAGTCGTATAATGGCAGGGTTTGGCCTCTTGCAGAAGGGACGCGCTGGGTTAGTGCCAAGACACCCACATGGAAATGGACAACTGGTCCTCTCAATCACACAGTTCTCCAGTTAGGATCCCAATGTCCCTCTCTCTTTCCCTCCTGCGGCTTGTTGATACACATGCGAGGATGCCAATGTCGCTCTCCCCACATCAATCCTGTAAGACATAATCAAGGGGAACAAAGCACCCTCACTAAACACAATTATCACCACACAATTAACTAATAAACACCTAAAAACATCCATGTGTCCCCTTTTAAAATCTCTTCCCTGCACTCATCGCTTGTGCATCTATTCAACATCATCTTTTCGCTCTGAACCTTGAGACAAGCGTCAGTGTTCATTTAGTATTGCGCATATTAAGCTGCACAATGTGAGAGAAGCATGGAGAAATCCTCTCCGCTCAGACATTCTCAGAATCTCTCACGTTAAACACCATTAGCCCCAAATCTGAAGTTCTGTTGAATTGTTGCCCGCTCTGATGTACCGATTGGGCATAGGTTCTGAGCCCTGCCGGTGGGGGGGGGTGGGGGGCATAGAGACAGAACAGGTCATTTAACTAAATACAGCATCTATGCTAGCACATGGTCGAAAAGCAGACAAAGAGCAGAAACCCACAAACTCAGAAGTGTTGTAAGGCCAGAGCACGACGAGTATAATGGAGAAGTTCACAGATATGCTGAAAGGAGAATGCTCACGAGAAATGAGGAGATGAACAGGCAGATAGCCCCAGATATAACGATCCTTCTAGCCAAGTCGCTCTGCTATTCTGACACAACAGGACATAAGCCAATCAAGCTCTGGATTCTTGCTGTGCACCCAAGTGCTCTGTGCAAAACAGATTTAGTGAACTATGGATGGATTGTTCCAAACCGCCAGCAAGTAGGGAACACGTGAGGGAATTTGGGCCTGAGGATGGAGTGATGAGGTTCAGCATTCAAGGAGGCAGAAAGGTGGGAAAGAAATGTAACCAACGAGGAAATAATGTTAAAAGACAGCAAGTCATGAGCATCGAGAGTGGAGAACAATTGCAGCCAAGAATCAGATTGTCCAGCCCGCTGACACTGTGACACGACATTGTCTTCTACAAGTGCATCGGCTTGAGAAAATACCAATTGACTCATCAAAGAAAAAAATTAACCACCTCAATTCTCATTATCTTAACATGAATTTAGATTTTGCACTTTCGGCCATGTTCATACTTGTCCTGGTTTGCTAGGGCCATGGATTGAAGACTCCTGGGAGCCGCCAGGGGAAGAAAGAGAAGACTAGGCAGGAAACAGCTGCGCTGCAGCTACGGATTAGCATCATTGTTTGATGTTTTGTCTCCCTTGTTAAACAGCTTAGCCTAGGTTATCAGGGTAAAAAGGACTGGTAGCAAGGTTACAGACATCTTGAGATCGACTGGCCTACTGGTTTTGGAGTTCATGCATCCAAGGTGGGCTTTGTCTGGAAGGGCTGCAAGCAAACGACAAGATGTGAGCGCTATGTTCTTTTCTTTGTTTTAGACTCGACATGGGCCCTAGCTGAGTCTCTGCAGCTGCGGAGCCTACTGTGTGGCTTTTCGCAGTTTCCACCAACACATATTCTTGTAAAATTTAATAGTTCCAATAAGTGCCAAGCAATTTGATGATGTCACAGAAGAACAACAGAGAGCCTGAGTGAGCTGAAGTGGGGGGGGGTCTGGGCAGAGGAGATGTGAGTTTTAGGGGCAAGACCGAAGAGATGTGGGGTACAGGAGGTGAGGAGTGTGTAGGGCACTGCTGTCTGCTTTGTCTTACCCTGGAGTAGATTTTCACCAATGTTGCTTTGGTTCTTGCTTTCTTGCTCTCACTGTCTGTCTTGGCACCACACCGCATGGCACGGCAGTCTTGGTGTAGAGCCCATGGTTCCAGCTGTGGATGCTTTAACATTAAACAGATGGCGTCATTCTCCATCTGCTCTATAATATATCTACACATGCTCTAATTCTAATTGTTCTAATTCTTAGTTTTTATGTAATTCCTTTCTTTTTATACCAATTTGAAATTGTAAAATAAATTCTACATTGCATAACAGTAGTCTAAGTTTGTATAAAGTTGTTATAGCATATACATACTTTACATCAAAGTGATTAGTATCCTTGAGTTAATAGAAAATAAACAAGATAAAAAAGTTCATCTTGAGCTTGTGTCCCATTCCATGACACGTAAGACATTATCTTCTATCAAATACATCCAGACCACTAAGGCTGCAAGTAATTCCGGACTTGGCATAGTGGGCAATTTTCTTTCGGGTTTATGATGTCCGTGTGGCTCATGTGCACAGCACTCATCAGGGTTTACCCAGAGTGAGATTGTGATCGACATAGGCTTCTGTTGCTGCCCCCCTGGTGTACGGTCGGACTACAAGTCCTCTACAACTAGCAATAATAAAAGTTACAGTAAATACACCATTACTGCATTTGTTCACTCTGAGTTTTAGTAACTGTATATAATTGTGTGTTATATATGCTTTTAATGACTATATTGTCCCTGCAGTAGTTGTATGAAAGCCACCACAAAACCTGAGCTTGGGATTGTACTGTCACCTTACTATAGCTGTGATGCCAATAAGTGGTAGGATTCTTTGGGTCCATTGTAATCTTATAAGACCATGATTATATGTGCCAATTGTTGACAAAATTATGAATTAGTGCATGCTCTTAAAGGGCTGTTGTTAAAGTTTCTGAATCCCCATACTGAATTCCCCAAGGCAGATGGTTAGCATAGAAATACCTAGGTTTTATTCTGGTTTGCCCCTTGGTTGAATGAGACACGGACTATTTCCTCAAAAGACAAAAGCCGCCTTTGGGAGCTGTTGTCCTAATCAAGTGATTTCATCAAATGGGGAGGGAAGGGAATATTCCTTGCCCAACTAAGACCTGAGTGAGACAGGCTTGCCCAACTTGCTCCTCACGTCTAAATTCTCACACTCTCGGTGTGTGCCTTACCTCAACCTATACCATCTTCTGAAAAAATAAATTAAGACAGCAACTGCGTGACTAAGGCATTATTCAGGGCCCCGGCCGTTTTGCTGGAAACCCATTAAGTGCTTGTTATAAACCACCAAAATCCTTGAAATGCTTGACCAGCAAAATGGTTGTTCAGACATAAAGCCCTCAGAGCAGGGCCATCTGTGAGATGACTGACTTTCCTCATGAAGAGCAACAGAGGGTGACTGAGGATGTTATGGCACACTTATCTATTTCTTGACAGATGCGTAAACACAGCCACTTGGTTTCTCTTGTCTGGCGCTNTGCCTGGAATCTACTTCTTATCTCCTCTTTTTTCCTTATTTTCAATGTTGCCTCCGCTGTTATTCTTTCTTCTACTTCTTAAATACACTGAAGACCTATTAAAAGAAAAAAAAAAAAAACAAGGAAAAAAAAAAAAAAAAAAAAAAAAAAAAAAAAAAAAAAAAAAAAAAAAAAACAAATTCAATCATTTGATATTGTTTCTAAAATGAAGATTCTTGCTTTCTGAAATTTCCAAATTACACTCTCCTTTTTTTCTCCATTTCCTACAACTAGACAACATTTTACATAATGTTTTATGGTGAGAATGACATGAATTACAATAGGTAACACTTTGAAAATAGTGTGTGGGTCTCTGTGGAAACTGGGCTTAGTAATTTACATGGCTCACTTGTGCTTTCACAGCAAGGCTAAGTTAGTCATACCTGAATCTTGTACATGAATTGGACACAGAAAAGTTCATGATTTCATACTGCTTCATTTGCTGCCATTCTGATGCAGTGTAAGACTCTCTAAATGGGAATCATTCAAGTAAGAGTTTAAGTTTTAAGAATACTAAATTTAATTATGAATTACCCTTGAAATTATCCAAGTCTCTTAGCAAGTGCAAAACTGAGTGTGCTTGTGTGAAAACTATCAACTGGATTATAACAGTGAATATCAGTGTCTCCCCATTGAGCTCTGAGAAACAGAATGCATTTTTCTGAAAGGTGAAGACTATGGACATAGCTAGAATTTTCTCTTACAAAGAAAAACATGTATTATATCTGCCATGAGAATTTTCCTGTGAGCCTAATAGTTCCTTAGGGAATTAGCTCATCTCAGACTTGACTTACAGACTTTACTGTTTGATATTGAAAAAGTTCAGGAAACTGCCACAAAGAGGTGACTAACTTCCAGTGGCAGGAACCAGCCATCACCTATGTGTCTGTAGGTGTCTGTGGTCTTTGATTCATCTTTAGTGACTGAATTTCCTGTGAGGATTAATGGGCTTGAGAAAGATACTGGTGTCAGACCAAGGTGGCCTTTGGTGTAACATCAGTGTGACATATTCTCAGAAATATAGTCACTCTCCAAATTCTTGGCACATTTGTGATTTCTGTTAAAGAAGATTCTAGTTCTCATTACAATCTAGTCAGAAATGTCTGTCTGAGTGCCTAAGTGAAATAATAAAAAAGAAAACTAAGAATCATAATATTAGGAAAATAATTATGGATGGCTTTTTTTCTTTCGTAATCAATTTGGAAGACTTTCATCTAAAGGTCTATTTATAAATGAAAATACATACATGCAGATACTCTTTCATTAATGATTCCATGTCTAGCAATGAAGTAGATAGAGAAGAAAAATTTGCCAGCTTAAAAGAAGTAACTATAGTCCATGGGTCACAGCTGACTACATGTTTTTATAAATAAAATCTTATTGAAATATAGACACATTTTGTCTGGCTGCTTTTCCTCTCAAAAGTAGTAATAAGGTGTTTGCAACAGAAATCATCTGGCGCACAGGACTTAAAATATTTATTTTCTGGCCATTTACAGATGGCTTGCCAACCCTGTGGTCAGAGCACTGTTTTTATTTGAGAAATGTATCTCAGTGTTACACCCAGACAAGGGGCCATATCTCAGGGAATTTTCTCTATTCCAGTGTTGTTAAAATGACTGATAAAATTATTGTTACCCAGGAGTGAAGCAAACTTTAATGCTTTCTGTTTTTTTTACCTATAAACAAAATATAGCTAAAACTTTAACAACCTATTCATTAAGATACAATTGGGCTCACAAACAATCTACTGAAAATGGAATCAGATAGCACTTTAAATTCAATGAATTGCTTTCCTCTAACATTTATTTTTTCTCGTAATTTTTTTTTTGCACTCCATCTTTCAGGGCATGTATGGTAAACTGTGGTGTGGCATTTTTATTCCCTGACTTCCAGACAAATTTCATTTTTGCAGTACTTTTTATCCTAAAGGCGTAATCATGTCTTTCAGTTTAGAGAGAAGACTTCACACAGGCAGGACAGGAAATTTCCAGTCTCAGAATTGTGCATCCTCATCTTCACACTTAAAACTTTCAATCCTGCCTGCTCTTATCCTTCAACGCTGCTTTCCTCCATTTCATTATCTTTGTTTTTGTCAAGTCTTCCAGTAAGTACAAAGCTAAATTTTCTTCAAACTATCAACATTTAATTTCCAAAGCTTAAACTTCATTATTGAATTGTCTATCTAGAAATTTCAAATGTTCCTCAATGATGAGAGAATAAAAATCTATGCTCTGTAGTGTGTAACGTGAAGGAATGAAATAATTAGATTCTGCCTGGACAGTCCTTAACTCTGACTTCACTTTATGAGTTCTTTCACATTATTAGAAGTTGTTTCAGTTCCTACTAGGGAGTTATTTTCAGAGGCTTATTTCTGGCCACATGCATTCTATCAGGCACATCTGGGTCAGACAGGCCTGTTTCTTGCTGTTCTCACTTTCCACACTCCTCTGTCTTTGAACCATTGCTGCCAGTGCTCAGCATCTGTATTATTTTTTTTTTCTGTTGCTATAATAAAACACCATGCCCAAAGCAACTGTTACAAAAGAAGAGTTTATTCCACTTATGGTTCCAAATAGCTATGGGTTCATCACAGGGGAAGCATGGCAGGTAAAGGTTGTCAGAGCAGAAAGGTGAGTGCTCACATCTTCAAGCAAAGCAAGAAGCAGAGATTACTTGGGGGGCAAGGCTATGGACGCTCAAAGCCCTCACCCAGTGACACACTTCCACCAGCAAGGCCACATCTTCTGAACAGCACCACCAACTGGTCAAGTGTTCAAATACTTGGAGTCTATGGGGGACACTTCTCATCAAAGGCACTGTAGCTGCCAAGTGTGGAGAAGGAGTCAAGTCACTATGGGACCAGAAAACTTGTCCTCTCATGCTTAGGCCTCTGGGACCACCAAAGGCACAATGTTATATAAAAAGCGTGACACATCTTTTGGATTTTGAGGGGATTAAGGCACAGGGTAGAGAGCAACAATTGAAAAGTTCCTTCAAGAATAGATGACAAAAACCAAATTTGAGTGTTGGTACTTAAAGTGTCTTCTTTGATTCTGCAAGTTGGAGATCCCTGAGCATAGTTAGCTTCCATTATAGTTCACATATCAAGCCTCAACTAAAAATTGTTTAAATAAACTGAAGCCATCCGTGCAGCTCCCGACCATCATTCACTCTTACCTCCCATCATACTTTTCAATTTTCCTCAAAAGCATTTTGAGCTGGTCAGGCTGGTACATGCCTGTGATCCAAGCACCTGAAGGCAGAGACAGGAGTTCAAACTCAAGACATAGGGGCTTTCAGGTCAGCCTAGGCTACATGAAACCCGGTCTCAAAACAAAACAAAACTACAGAAATTACTGAACTACATTGGTGGCACACAGCCTGTATACATCTGAACATTGGATTCTCTCCTGTCTTCTTGGAACACGTAATCTGAGATCTTTACCTTTCCATCTTTTATCCATGTGAAGCCTTAACTAAAATGCTTGCTGTCCTATAGTTTCAAAGAAAATGCCCTCCCTATATATTTATTCTACTCTTATGCTTCTACTGCATAAATCTTCACAGCTTTCTCCTGCTCTGTGAGAATGTGTCACTTTCAGCATTTGGCACAGGACTTGATATGTAAAAGAAGCTTGATGAATATTACACTCGTGTCATTGAAATGAACACTAGCAGAAACTGAGCTCTAAATAAGTCACTTATAAATAAAGCACTTAAACTAAGGGCATTTAATCCAACCCTTCACGTCATTGAAGATGCTCTGTTTCATTTGCTTTGCCTTGGAAACATTCATTCTTGTTTTCAAAAATGCACTCCTCAACTACCTTTCACAGCTCTTTTGTGCATTATTATTCAAGTGCGACTCTGTGTATCAGCCCTCACAGGTGGTCCTCTGAGAGAAAGGGACAAAAGGGATTTTTAAGGTACTTTTAGGGACAGGAACATGCTAGTCTTTGACTTGTTACTAGTATTAAGTCCTTTAAGGCTGTTGAAACATATCTTCTTGAGTTACACATTCCAGTTAGTGAGTCCTCTTCCTTTAAAAAAAAATCTATTGTTGTGATGCCTCAATTGTAATTGTCCAAAATAGTAATGCATACTACATATGGTTTATTTTATGTTTTTAAATTATTTTATTTATTTTTACTTTATGTGTATGTGTGCATGTATGTAAGCGCATCTGTGCTTGCAATGTCCCCAGAAGTCAGAAGAGGGTGCTTGATTCCCTGGAATTGGAGCTGAGAACAGTTGTTACCCAACATGTAGGGTCTGGGAGCTGAACCCAGGTCCTCTGCAAAGAAGCCAGTGCACTTAACCACTGAGTTAGCTCTCTAGCCCCTGTGTTATAAGCTGTCTAGTCACATTAAAAAATAGGTTTGTGACATTTTATTAATTTTAATCCCTAACAAAAAATAATCACAGGACCACTGAGAAATAAAGTGGGTATTATCTTATATAACATCTGTCTCTGTGGATAGGGAGGGGATGGGATTTTTACCTGGGGTCTAAATTCACCTTGCACTTTAATGATTCCTTCCTTGTATGGCACACTGCTGCTTACACAGTGAAATGAGCTTCTTACAAGCAGTCCCCAAAGACTCTCAGATGAAAAGCAATGCAGACTGACAAGATGGGTCCAGATCTTCCTGCTTTCTGCTGTCTCCATGACTGATCTTTGACATTTGTTCAATTGCTGTTGAAAATCTGAGTTTTCTTTGGTACATTTTCAATTCCTAAGAAAAACATTCACACAAATCTGTCAGAAATGAGTCTTTTAAAACCTGTTAACAGCTGTTTTGAGCATCTGGTTACTCAGTCAGGAGAGAATATGCAAGTCACCAGTCCCTTCTGCACTGAACGCTGACTGGGGAGCACAGCTTTAGCCCTCGTGACCAGAGTTAAAGCAGATACAGATGGAAATGAGTTTTTATATGTAGGATTTCTCATCTCATCATCCATCCATTCATTCATTTAATCTAACAAGAAGATCAGATTAAGGTAAAGAATAAATGAATAACAGAATCAAGTTGATCAATTTCTATTCATTCAAAAAAGAAATAATTGAACTCTTATTTTGTATCATGTATTTTACTCCTCAGGAAAAAGTGATTGGTGAGTGTGTACAGACAGCACTTTAATATATTTTAGACTACAAAGTTCATTTTATTCACCTTTAGGGTTAAGTTACATAAGTATTCAAGATAGTATTTTTCATCTATGTAAACTGAAGCATCTTTGAAAATTGTCTGTGCCATGCAACACTAAGAAATAGCTCACATGGGCATACAAAAGTATACAAAAGTTTAATATTTGAGGTTAAATTGCACACGTTGAGCTGGAGAGGTGACTTTGTGGTTAAGAACACTGGCTGATCTTGCAGAGGACCTGGGTTCATTTCCCAGCACCCTCGTGATGGCTAACAGCAATCTGTAACTCCAGTTCCAGGGGACTGAAGGGACTCCTCTTCTGACTTCCTTGCGCACTGCTTGTCATGCATACACTTAGATACACACAGACAGTGCACTTCTGCACATAAAAATAATAAGAAAAATATTAAAAATGAACAAATTTCACATGTATCCAAGAAGGGAATTTGAATGTATTATTGAATAAGGCTAGGTAATCATTTGCACCATTAATGAGAGGTGTGTTTCCCTGGTGGGAGTGCTAATGGGAAGATCATTTTAGTAGGTATGTCAGGGTTGTAAATGATTGGTCGGAAAGCTAATGGAGGCAAAGTTAGGAAGACAGCCCTTCAACCTTGTCATCCTTAGCTCTCTGTGAGATGTATCATTTCTCAATATAGAGCTTGAAAGAGGACATGTTAACCTATATCTACTGCATCTAATGTAAAAGAAACTGGTCACTCATGCCTACTGAATACTTGAAAAAAACACAATAAAATGGCACTTTAGATATTTTAATTTAATAAAGCATTAACTTTTATTTGGTCACTTTTTTTGAGGAGTCTCACTACACAACACAGACTGGACTTAAACTGGTAACACTTCTGCCTCAGCCCCGGCACCGCTAGGTTATAAGAGTGCATGGCCATGTAGACCCTGGGATATCTCATTCTATAACTACTGGATGAAAAAACTACTGGTGAAAACTCAGGCTTTCAGGAGATTTTTTGAATGATATGTCTCAAAATACAAATAGGAAAATATTACCACCACCACCAACAAGAAAAATCTTGCTCCTAGTAAAAATCTATGAAATCCTTTCATAGAATATGAAAATATCAAAATATTTGAGAAATGACTGGACTCCCCAGGTTATTTAATTTACCATTTCTTATAATATCCAAATCAGTTTCATTGGCTAATTCCTATGTGTCCTAAGGGTATAAAGAGTGGAATCAAGGTTATTTACTTACAATAATTTGTTTTTTTAATATATGAGATATGTAGATATATAGAGAATTCCACATTAAAATAAGCCAGATCTTTATTGAGCACAGAGCTTCCACTTTAAAAAGTGAGTGTAAACAAGTACCCTGTAAATGGTAAACAAGAACGGCTCATGGTTCTTTGAGAGCTGTTCTTTATCAAATTATTAGTGACAAATATTAATGGCTTAAAACCTAAGGATGACCAATATTTACACAACCACAAACTCAGAGAGCTGGTCAGGCAATTACACAAAGACCCCAGAACTCGTTTCTTTTCTGCCCTTCAGATTTCCCTTTCTTTACACCGTCCTTATTGTCAGCCAATTCCTTCGCATTATTTTTATGTTTAGGTTATAAAGGCAGATAGTATAAATCTAAGCATACCAAGGGAAGACTGAGAGCTGTGTTTGCTTTTAAGAGGAGTTCACTTGTTCAGGACCCTTCAGCACACTTACTTTATTGGTCACACCTAGGTTGCGTGAGGTGCCTCTGCACAGGAATCCAAAAAGGGAGATATTACATCATCACCTCAAGAGAGTGACTCAGAGACTTCCCATGACACCCAGATCTGTACATGCTCAAATACATGCATGTAGTGTTTGCATAGGACCTGAGTACAAAGCACATCTTCTCATGTTCTCTTCAAACTATTGCTAGATAATTTATAATACCTATGAAACATAAATGCAATGTCAATAGTAGTTATACTGCATTATATAAGACATGATAAAAACTCTCTGCATGTTCAATACAGGCATACTTTTTCTTTGAATATTTTGTGTCTGTAGTTGATTTCACATATGTAGGATGCTGAACTTTTAAGATGTATAATTGACTGCATTTGTTTCCAGGCATTACAGTGAAGTCAACAAAAAGGAAAATAATAGTCACAGTTTTTCTTGTCTTTCTCTTTTGATTACTCATTAATTAGTCTTACAAAGAAAATAAAGCAGTAATATAAAGGGAAGATATATTGAAGAACATTTTGAAAAGCCTTACTAACTTATTGTATTTGAAAAAAAGACTTCATTGATGAGACAAAGACCACAATGTAAATATTTTGGAAAGCGATTCTCATCATCATCATAGAAAATAGGTCACATGAAGAACTCATTCACAAAGAGGAGACTAATTATACTTTGCCTGCCTTAGTCAAGACTTGCTGGAGAAACAGCAAGTAGTGTCTGTGTCTGTCATGGCCTCCCATGCACTAGCACATGCAGATGAACAGTGGTGACTGTCAGAAGGGTCATTGGCTTGGATGTTCTTCTTTCTTGGGAGGCCTTGGTGTCTGTCTTTGGGGTTTTTCATCCAAGTAGATGAGGGTGACCACACTAGCAAGTCATTATGCATAGGTAAAGCCAGCTGGCTGATCATACATGTTCACCACTTTTATAAAACAACATTCAGAGTACTTAATTGAGCAGCCAGGCACTATCAGCTAATCAAATTAACACCAGAAGCTAAATATCCAGGCTCTACATCTCAGTTCCATAAAGAGTATAGCCATTTTTAGCTTTGTTTATGCAATAACTTATAAGTGCATGAAAATATTAATTTCTTTGTTTCTATTTTCTATTGCTTTAAATATACATGTATCATTTGAAATTTTCTCAGGTAATATTTAACTTGCAGATTTTTCAGAAAAGAAAAATTACACTCAATTACCTTTAAAACATTAACTGAATATCTATAATTAGTTTACCTAATTTGTTACACTGAATGCATGCACATAATTCCAAAAATGATCAGTTCCTTATTTCCTGTTATCTAGAAACCTATATGAATAGTTTTTACTCAGCGAGTTCTCTGGCATTGTGAATTAGTGTGTACACAGTGGAGTACAGGGTTTCAATTGGTTAGCAATGTACTTCTTGTGAGTTCCCTTCACATACCTTTTGACAATATGCTTGCTTTGTCTTTAAAAACAAGGACATTTCACGGGTGCGGTGGCACACGCCTTTAATCCCAGCACTCGGGAGGTAGAGGTAGGTGGATCTCTGTGGGTTCAAAGCCAGCCTGGTCTACAGAGCAAGCTCCAGGACAGCTGGTAATAAAAGGGATACCCTGTTTCAAAAATACACACACACAAAAAAAGGATAAAAACAAGGACATTTCAAACTTTCTCAATATATTAAAATGAATAAATGAAATGGTCATATGGTCATTTATTTCAATAATACTTCAAGTAATAAGGAAATCCATTTGTTACAAATATCCCCAGGGCATTAAATTGACATAAGCTTCACTTGGTCTTAGCCAAAAGGCTAAGAAGCCATAAAATGACACAGACAAAACAGACGATGGGAAATACATAAAAAGCAGTTTGTTTTGTAAATGACACTGATAATCGAACAGTTGAAACATAGATGAACATGCTATGTGTGGTGGTTTGAATGAGTGTCCCCCATAGGCTCTAGGTATTCAGACGTTTGTCTCCAGTTGGTGGCCCTGTTTTTGGAGGTCTTGAGGTGTGTGGCCTTGCTGGAGGAAGTGTGTCACTGGGGGCAGGCTTAGTGAGTTTAACAAGCCTTGTGGTCTACAGTTGCTCTCTCTGCTTCCTGTGCTCATTGCAAGATGTGACCCTCAGTTTGCTGCTCCAGTCTCCAGCTGCCATGCCTCCCACCACAATGGACTCTAATTCCCTGGAACCGTCAATCATAAGCTCAAATAAACTCTTCCTTTTATAAGTTCCTTGGTCAGGGTGTTTTATCACAGCAACAGAAAAGTGACTAATACACTATGTCATTAAACACAGGCTTCTATCATTTTGGTGGTGTGAAGGAATATATTTCCTAAGTACACAAATATAAATGTTTCAGCACAAATATGTTGAAACCAGAAGGCGCACCCTAAATGTGGGTGCTACCTTCCGATGGAAACCCATGTAAAAGGCCTTGGCTGGAGGGAGCTTTCCCTTTGCCTGCTTGCCTTCTCTCTCAATGGCCAGTTCGCCTGCCTCATTGCTATGGCATTCCTGTGCTGATAGCAGAACTAGCTTCTTCAGATTCCAGCATAGACTGATGGCTAGCAGGCCTCCAGGAATCCTCAGGCCTTCAGTGCGAGTTTGGCATCGCTGAGACATCTGGTCTTGTGGCTTGAGAAACTACTGGATTCCCAGCCTCTCCAGTGTGCTTCAGCTGTTGTGGGACTACTTGGACTCCATCCTGCAAGTCAGTCTCATGAATCTCCATATACAAGGGATGAACATGCTTGCCACCAAGCCTGAGGACGCGGACATATGGAGTGGAAGGAGAGAACCAGTTCCTGTGGGTTTTCCTCTGAGCTCCACCTCAAGCCATGATATGCATGCCTACATGCATGCACTCACACAGGAAGGAAGGAGCAAATGAATAACATAAATAAATAAAATAAATCTGAAATTACCTAAATATACCATCACTTGAGAATTATACCATCAGCAGCTTGAGAATAAAGTATCAGTGCTAGACTTTAATAGCAAATAACTTAAGGATTGCTTAAGCTCAAGTTAATATATATATATATATATATATATATATATGATAATAAAGAAACTAAATTCAAGTCAGGCACCTGCAATTAGAAGTTAATACTCAGTCCATTGATTGCCCAGTTCATACCTTGTACAGATTGTATTTATATGTAAATTCCTGCTGTTAAATTATTTTTAAAACCTTGACATCTCAAAGGCTGCTCTGAATGGTTGTGGAAATTGAAAAAGTTAATACTCAATATTCATTCTATATTTAATTTTAACGTAAAATAACCTTGACATGTAAGACATATATATGAGATACTTTTCTTGTTGCTAGGCCCTGATACATCACTAATCTGATGATTGGTTTAGAATTGTTTGCAGTCAAGAGCATCATAATCTGAGGGAGAAGCTGGGAGCAAGGACTACATGAGTGATGCAGTGGGAAATGTAATTATAAGCTGCAGCAGAATGGATTCCATGTTGTAGGAGACCTCTTCAAAGTAATGGTTACTCACAGGACCACCTGTGTCATTTCTACAGGATTCCTGATAATGATACTATTGGTTGATTCACTCAATATCCATGTCTACATCATTACCAATGTTATTTTTCTTAATTAGGTGTATCAAATACCCAAGTAAGTTCACTGAAACAAGCCCATGTCTTTTTAAAAATAACTCTTTTCCAAAAAAAACCCAAACTTTGGAAAAGTGGAGGAGGGGTGGGAATGATGGCACATTGGTTAAGAGTGTTGGCTGCTCTTGCAGAGGACCTGGGTTCAGTGCCCAGAACCCACATGGAAATGGACAACTGTCCTTAAATCCAGTTCCAGTAGATTCAATGCCCTCTTCTGGTCTCCCTGGGTTTGTACACATGAGTATGTGCTCACATAATCCAAGAAAGACACTCATAAACACAAATATTAACTAATTAAAAACTAAAAAATATTGCCCCCCTTTTAAAATCTCTTCCCTCCTCATTGCTTGTGCATCTTCACATATTTTTGCTCTGAACCTTGGAAAGGTCAGTGGTCAGTTTGTATTGCGCATATTAACTGCAAATTGAAAAGATGGAGAAATTTGCTCAGACATCTCAAATCTCAGTAACACATTAGCCCCAAATCTGAAGTTTGTTGAATGTTTGCCCTTGTATGTAGATGGGCAAGTTTCATGACCTTGCAAGAAAGGAACAGGTCATAATAAACCAAATGCTGCAATGTCGGAAAAAGCAGACAAAGAGAAACCAAAACTCAAAGGGTTGTAAGGCCAGAGCAGACAGTATAATGGAGAAGTTCACAGATATGCTGAAAGGGAATGCTCACAGAAAGAGGAGATGAAAGGCAGATGCCCAGATAAACGATCCTTCTAGCCAAGTGCTCTGTTATTCTGACACACAGACATAAGCCAACAGAGCTTTGGATTCTGCTGTGCACCCAAGTGCTACTTCATAAACAGATTTAGTGAACTATGGATGGATTGTTCCAAACCGCCAGCAAGTAGGGAACACGTGAGGGAATTTGGGCCTGAGGATGGAGTGATGAGGTTCAGCATTCAAGGAGGCAGAAAGGTGGGAAAGAAATGTAACCAACGAGGAAATAATGTTAAAAGACAGCAAGTCATGAGCATCGAGAGTGGAGAACAATTGCAGCCAAGAATCAGATTGTCCAGCCCGCTGACACTGTGACACGACATTGTCTTCTATAAAGTTGATGCTCTGAGAACTACAAATGACTCACAAAGAAAAAAATACACCTCAAATCTCATTATGCTTTAAATGAATTTAGATTTTGCATTAGGCCATGTTCATACTTGTCCTGGTTTGCTAGGGCCATGGATTGAAGACTCCTGGGAGCCGCCAGGGGAAGAAAGAGAAGACTAGGCAGGAAACAGCTGCGTGCAGATAGGATAGAAATCATTGTTGAGGCTGTTTGCTCACTTTGTTAAAGCTTAGCCTAGGTTCTCAGGGTAAACAGACTGGAGCAAGGTACAGAATCTTGGAGATGGCCAGGGTTTGGAGTCATGCATCAAGGTTGGGCCTGCTGAAGGGCTGCAAAGCAAACAGACAAGAGTGAGCGCTATGTTCTTTCATTCTGTTTAGACTCCGACATGGGCCCTAGCTGAGTCTCTGCAGCTGCGGAGCCTACTGTGTGGCTTTTCGCAGTTTCCACCAACACATATTCTTGTAAAATTTAATAGTTCCAATAAGTGCCAAGCAATTTGATGATGTCACAGAAGAACAACAGAGAGCCTGAGTGAGCTGAAGTGGGGGGGGGGGCAGAGGAGATGTGAGGTTTAGGGGAAGAAGAGATGTGGGGTACAGGAGGTGAGGAGTGTGTAGGGCACTGCTGTCTGCTTTGTCTTACCCTGGAGTAGATTTTCACCAATGTTGCTTTGGTTCTTGCTTTCTTGCTCTCACTGTCTGTCTTGGCACCACACCGCATGGCACGGCAGTCTTGGTGTAGAGCCCATGGTTCCAGCTGTGGATGCTTTAACATTAAACAGATGGCGTCATTCTCCATCTGCTCTATAATATATCTACACATGCTCTAATTCTAATTGTTCTAATTCTTAGTTTTTATGTCATTATACCAATAATTGTAAAATAAATTCTACATTGCATAACAGTAGTCTAAGTTTGTATAAAGTTGTTATAGCATATACATACTTTACATCAAAGTGATTAGTATATATTTGAGTAATAGAAAAAACAAGATAAAAAAGTTTCATCTTGAGCTGTGTTCGCCATCCATAGCACACGTAAGAAATTATCTTTCTATTCAAATACCACCATGGACCACATAAGGCTGCAAGTAATTCCTGACTTGCATAGTTGGGCAATTTCTTTAGGGTATGAATGTCAGTGTGCTCATGTGCACAGCCCCTCAGGGTTACCCAGAGTGAGATGATAGACATGAGGCTCTGTTGCTGCCCCTGGTGTACGGTCTGACTACAAGTACACTCTAAAATAGCAATAAAAGTTACAGTAAATACACCATTACTGCATTTGTTCACTCTGAGTTTTAGTAACTGTATATAATTGTGTGTTATATATGCTTTTAATGACTATATTGTCCCTGCAGTAGTTGTATGAAAGCCACCACAAAACCTGAGCTTGGGATTGTACTGTCACCTTACTATAGCTGTGATGCCAATAAGTGGTAGGATTCTTTGGGTCCATTGTAATCTTATAAGACCATGATTATATGTGCCAATTGTTGACAAAATTATGAATTAGTGCATGCTCTTAAAGGGCTGTTGTTAAAGTTTCTGAATCCCCATACTGAATTCCCCAAGGCAGATGGTTAGCATAGAAATACCTAGGTTTTATTCTGGTTTTGCCCTTGGTGAATGAGAACGGACTATTTTCAAAGACAAAGCAGCCTTTGGAGCTGTTGTCCTAATCAGTGATTTCATCAAATGTGGGCGGGAAGGAATTTCCTTGCCCAACTAAGAATGAGTGAGACAGCTGCCAAACTTGCTCTACCTGTCTAAATTCTCACACTCTGGTGTGTGCCTTACCTCACCATACCATCTTCTGAAAAAAAAATTAAGACAGCAAATGTGTGACTAAGGCCATATTCAGGGCCCCCGGAGGTTTTGCTGGAAACCCATTAAGTGCTTGTTATAAACCACCAAAATCCTTGAAATGCTTGACCAGCAAAATGGTTGTTCAGACATAAAGCCCTCAGAGCAGGGCCATCTGTGAGATGACTGACTTTCCTCATGAAGAGCAACAGAGGGTGACTGAGGATGTTATGGAAAATACTATTTAGACAGAGAGAAAAACAGCACTGGTTTCTCTGTCTGGAGCTTCCCAGCAGGAAAAGGGCATATGCCCACATGGACTTGGAAGTAAAGTCTGGTAAAGGTCTTCTGGGTGATTCCCATGGAATGACAGCTTCAGCACATAACACTGAACTGCTGTCCAGTTTACATTCTATAAGTAAATACATTGTCCAGCATTGTTCAGCTTTTTTCTCTATCAGATGTGTTATTTATAGAAAATGGTTCTTGGCTCAACATATGTCTGAGAAATACTGCAAGTATGTTCAGTTTACAAAGGTAGATGGCACACCTTCCTGTGTAAAATCATCAGCAGGTGTAGCTCTTTGTCAAATGTTTTCCATATATTTCTAATGATAGAACTGATTTGAATTATGCTTTCAACATGCTTATCAGACAATTTTATTTTGTTTTGCTTTAAATACTGGTTAACTTGGAAAAGACAAGTTGTAGTATATAACTTCACAGAATATAACAATTATAGGGTAATTTGCTACCATAATAATATGTGTTTCTAAGCAATATTCTGTATTTTTGAATCCAGGCATCAATTACATGTATTTTTTTAAAGAATGATATATGATTATGACTTCTAAGATGAGATCTCATATAATATTTGCTTCTAAGATGTGATGCATAATTCTAAATTCTTTATGTACTCTCACATTCTGGGCCTGGTCTGGGGTATGGCTACACATGAGAGAGACAAAAGAGAGAGAGGAGAGAGAGAAAGGAGATATATTCTTGCTTGCTCAGAGTCACTGGACCTGGGAGGGGTCACATGTGTCAGAGTCAACACACACACCCTGTTACTGTGAAAGTTACTTATGATGATGACAGCTGTCACCTTAGTCATAAAACAGAAATAATGATGCATATGAGAATCAGGATCCTACATGACAGACCTTTTATGAATCAGCAACTTCTTTAAAATTAACTTTCTAATGGCACATTGGTTTGGTGGATTTGGTAAAGAAATAGATAAATGCATTATTTAAAAAATAAATAAAATCTAAATATTGTTTTAGTTTGAAGAAATACATTGTGATCAGGTAAAATTTTAGCATGCAAAGAAGCCAAAGGAAACTACATATAAATTCTAACATCTCTGGGAATCCCTTGTTAAATTTTCCTTCCCAAAATAAAACTTCAAATAGAGGGAAGAAGAATTAGTTTCTTTTCAGTAAATCAAAGTATCCATTTTTTTTACTGCTTTTATGTGCATTATAAGAGCAAGCATGTTACATAAATTAAAACATTCCTCTGAATCATTGTTTAAACTTTAAAAGATAGATGAAGGCAGGTAACTGGAATTTGTCTCAATGGAGATCATTCTCTTCAGTTAAAAATAGACCAAAAACCCACACAGCTCATGTGTGGGTTTGGGCACAACTGCTTGCAAATTGGTTTTGCATGAAGGATGCTTGTACTCACAGATTGTCACTTGTTAAAAAGGAGTGAAGATGGGACAGAACAAAAGGGCAGAGGGGGATGCAGAAAACTTGCGGCAGAGTGCATGATCTGGGATGGGTAGGGGTGGGGTGGGGGGAAGGGAAGGGGATATATGCCTGAACTGAATTGGAAAATGATGTATGAAATACACAAAGCATCAATAAAAAATAAAATAAATAAATAAAAAGAAAAAAAATAGACCAAAAAAAAAAAAAAAGAAAAAGAATAAACAAGACAGTCTCACGTCACAGGAGGGGGCTGAAGAACAGGATAAATCTCATCAAAACCACTCTGGTCATGGTTAGTTCTGGTTCTACAAGAAGGAGGAAAAGTTATAAGAACTAGAAGAGGAAGAAGGGGAGAGGGAGGGAGGGAGGGAGGAAGAGATTAAGATTGAGCTACAGCTTAGTTTATGTGGGTTGTTGTCCTAATAATATATAATATATATATAGGATCAACAATGAATATATAATAATAATATTATATATATATTAATATATATATATATATATATATATATCATCTGTTGTTCCTTTAATCATATGTGGCCACAATCCCTGCGATGTTCTTCCCTCCTGGAACCAGGCTAGCAGCTCTACTAGGCTGTAAGCCTCAGGGCTGTCTCCTGCTGGGAGGAGGACAGTTTCTAGGCTGAGCTCAGGCAAGAAGGGGGGAGGGAACCATGGGAAGTCACCCAAAGACAAAGGAAACAGACTCAGAGAGGGTCTGGGAGAAAGATTCAGTTTTATTCATGCCAGCAATGTGTTTATATACTAAAAGCTACTGTGCTCTGGGCAAGGAAGTGGGGAGCAGGAGGTAGGGAAGGACCAGCCACCTTGACTTCTACTGGGGGCAGCAGAGCTCCTGTTTGTGCAACCAGTAAACTAGAGGTGTGAAATTTTGTTCAGTACCTCAAAGGAAGGCCATTAGGGTCTGGAACTTTGCAGAGACAGGCGAGGCAGGGCACAATATCCTGACCTCACAGAGCTATAGATAACTCACAGAGACAACTTGAATGCCCATGGAGATAGCAGATAACTTGCAGAAGTTCCGGGACAGGACTTGAAGGTCCTGCCTTGAGCCAGACAAAGTTTCATTCCGACAAGTTTAGGGCAACAGATCTAAGCAGGAGGAGGACCCCACAAGGAAAGTGTTTAAAAAAGGACTCTACACTATTCAAGACAAAGACCATTCAAGTTTCTCCCTTGTAGTAAAGCACCAAGTTAATGTGTTTCAGTGCCTAAAGGAGGTGCGTTAGGAGGTTGCGTGGAAAGCATGAGGAAAGCTACTGCTATGCTTTAAGGCACTGAGTAGAGAGAATGCCAATGGTGAACTCGGAAACCCACAAGAAAGCACAGGAAGGTAAGAATGACCATGACTAGCTGAATTTCAGGAATATTACGAGTTTGGAAACTATAATCACATTTTCTTTTTTAAACCTAAACTTTATTTTTATTTATTTATTTTTATGTATATGAGTGACTTACCTGCATGTATGTGAGTGTACTTTGTGTGCAATGCCTGTGGAGGACAGAGGAAGATATCAGAGTCCCTGCAAGTTGTGTCATAGACTGTTGTGAGCTGCTGTGTGGATGCTGGGAATCAAACCCAGGTCTTCTGAAAGTGCAGGTAATGCTCTTAAGTGCAGAGCATCTCTCCTGACCTTAATGAACTTTTCTTATGAATAATGGGAGTTTTTAATATTCAGAGTAAATGTTTTTAACACAGAAGCTATGAATAATCAATTAGATGTGCCAACAAGCACATGTATTAAACTGAACCAGGGATGATGGTGCATGTCTTTAGTTCCAGCACTCGGGAGAGAGAGGGAAGCGGATCTCTGAGAAATGGAGGCTGGCCTGGTCTACATAGTGAATTCCAGACAGGCTGGGACTAGAGAGACCCTGTCAAAAAAGTTTTAACTGGTTTCCAAAACCTGAAATAATTATTTTCTTCATGGAGATATTAATTCCTGGCTTCCTTTCAAAAATCAGGAAGGCAGACAGACAACAGTAAGTGCACATTTCCATCTGCTGACCCAGATTAAGACAGCATGAAAAATTCTCCCTTAGGCCCTGGAAGCAGGGGATGTCTATCCTCACCATCTCTGCACTGCCTGTCTTGCTCGGAGAACCCCTACATTTATCTTCCTGCCTATGGGATTTGAACTGGCAGCCAGAGCTCTCACAAAATCACTCTTATAATGAAGTTGACAAATGTTAAACATTAGCACTCTCTACATGGTTCCATATTTAGGACATACAATATTCTTCAGGAGTCATATTTAGCAAGTAAGAACTTTACCTTTGAATTTGGATGGACAAATCTCAATGTTTGACTCTCCCATTTAGAGGTTCTCTTTTGAATGTTTTAATTCCAATCATATGTACATACATGTGTATAATTGGATATAGAGGGACCACATATATACATTTAAATAAAACAGTATAATACCTATAATAAATGCAGAGTTTTTAGTATGTTATTTTATTTACAGTGAATTTACATGAATCTATTTCTTTCTTTGTGAAAGAGGACAGTAAGTTCAGCTTTGCATGGCTTTGATAAAGATTGACTAACATTCTGTAGAGTATTTTATTAACACTTGTCAGGTTTTGATATGTGATTTCTATCCCTTGCTTCTATCACTGTCAGCTTCAATGACATACATATGCACTTAAATTTTGTTCAGTGGACTTGTAATAAAGATTAATCTGGAGCAATAAGACTTTAATTATAACAGAAGGATTGTAATTTGTTGTTGTTTCTGAAGTGCCAAGGATTGTACCTAGGCCCTTACATGTGGTAGACAAGGGATCTCCCACTAGCCTACATCCTTGCCCTGTATAGGATTTTTTTGTCATCACTTTATTATTTTATTTTTATTTTTCTGCTTTGTTTTGAGATATGATGTTATCATATAGCCCAGGTTAGCCACAAATTTTGCACTTATTGGGGGAAGAGTACAAGAGATGAAACCCATGGCCTTGTGCATGCTGGGCAAGTGTTCTCTACTAAACTATATTCCTAGCTCAGTATTTCTTTAATGAATTTTAAAATTTGTATTTTAATATCCCTGATAGATGAAACCTCAAGGAATTTCAAACTGACCTGGAATTTTACTCAAAGGAACTAATTTTGTGACAGAATTACTTGGTTCAATATTGTTCTAGTTCAGATCTTAATGTCTAGATCATGTTGATCAAGTTAAGAAATAAAGGTGACTGGGAATAAAAGATGCTGCAGAAGGCTGCCTACATAGAAGTTGGCTTAGTGTTTCCTAACAATGACAACAATCACATTTCTCTAGTTTAACTTTATCATATTATTATACTTTGGCCATAAATTACTTGTCTTTCTAAAAACCAAATCCTTAAACACTGTTGCTGGCACATAGAAAAAAATGAATATAAATGTAATAATGAAGAAAAAACTTTCCCAATTGTTTTTGTTACATTACAAATGGAAATTGGATAAGTAAATAATATATTCCATCAATAATTCTCTTTAAAATATTTTATTTATTATTTTTATGGTGCGTGTATGAGAATATTGCCTGTATAGTACTGTATCATGCAATGCTGGCAGAGGTCAGAAAAGTGTGGAGGCCCCCGCAGGAAAAAAGGGACCAGCTCCCTCTGCCATGGCCTTCTACGCTGCCTGCCAGCAGAAGGTAACACCTACATTTAGGGTGGGCCATCCGGCTTGAGGTAATCCAATCTGAAGATCTTTTTCTCTTATCTGTTCATCCCTAGTCCAGTCAAGTTGACACTCAGGATCAACCATCACACGCTGAATACAGCCACATCACTGTTTGTTGTGTACTGCAAAGAGCCTACATCCTAGTGGAGAGATGCATGCTCATCTATGTTCACTGCTGCTCTATCCACCACAGCCAGGAAATAGGAATAACCTAGATGACCATCAGCTGATGATGGTTAATGAAGATGTGGGATGTTTGTACAATACAATATTATTATGATCTTCAAAAATGAAATTTGCATGTATATGGATAAACCATCATTCTGAGTGAAAGAACCCAAACCCAGAAAGATCCATGTAATAGATTTTCTCTTATAGTGGATGCTGGCCTTAAATCTTTAGAAATGCTTTTCATTTGGAATGTCCTTAGAAGTTAGGAATGTCCTTAGAAGTTAGGAAACTAATAAATGCTCAGGGGTGTGTACTTCCTATAGTATATCTATATATATATATATATATAATTTAAATGGAGTTGCCCTATGTGGAGGACCCTTGAGAGAGCAGTGCTCCAGAGGGAAGCTCTCCATCAGCCCACAGTGCAGGACATGGTCCTGCTCAGCCACAACGGACCTTCAGACTGACAGTTCAGGATTCCACTGCCTAGGGAGGGAATGAAGTCTTGAGTCCAAGCGTTCCTCTCAAACTATTTGTGATGTTCTTAAGTGAGGAAGATAATAACATTTGAGAGATTAGTGTGATTCTGAATCCAGAAACATTTAGTGACTGCATTTACAGACCCTCATTTCAGTTTATTGGGAATATTTGCAAACCTGACTTATCTAGTTAAGAGCCAATTGACAATAAAGGTTAGAAATAGATCTAGAACCATTTGACTTTGACAGCATGTCCTGAAAATTATGCATTTTTCAAATAATTGAATTGCAGATGGATAAGATGATAATAGACATTTGCCCTTTACATAGATGAGGTGCATTTAAGAATATTAATTATCTTTGACTAACACCTCATGAATAATAGGTCATAATCTTGAAAGATAACCCAAACCTTTAGAGGCCTGTGATCTTGAAGGCTATTATTCACAAAGCTTAATCTTTACTTAGAATTCCATGAACCTGATTTTAAGTCATTGAAGCAAATTATCTCTATTGTATAAATATAATTTAAATATATTAACTTTCATACAGGATTCTACTTTGTTAAATTCCTTAATATTTCAAATTTATTTCCCATTAAATATTAACTTTGAACTATAATACAAGAAATTGATTCAGCCTACTAATATTAAGAGCTAGTATGTCAACAATAAGAAATATAAAATCTCCATATTTAAATTAATCAACAGTGGCAAAACAGACATTTGTCCTTTATTGATCAAAATTACTTTCCAAATTCTTATTAAACATAAATTATACTAAAGGCCTTTTGAAAGCCATATGAAATCCTACCAGTATAGAAGCTTCTTAAAATATGAACATACATAATAAAAAAGAGTTTAAATGGAATTACCATGTAAAAGGGGTTCAGTGGCCCCACTCAATACCATAGACTAGCAGATACAAAGTTCAAATGCCAGTAATAAACTCCTTTTGGAGTACTGACCTGGGAGTTTATCGACTTTACCCTACAAGTTACAATAACGACTGGCCTGGAAATATAGCCTACTGCATCAATTGCCATGAATGGTAGGGGGAATAACCAAACCATCTTCTGATTGTATTTAAGTCCCACTTCACCAGATGCAACTCATACTTGGTAGTTTTATTGTGGCCAAGAAACTGTGACTATACAGGTCACATGTTGTATAATCCTGCTAAATAGACATAGTTCTAAATAGACATGTTCTATAATACTGCTAAATAGACATAGTATTAAACCAACTTCTAACAATTTATTATTATCCTCATGGATGAGTGCATCTCTCATCTCTGACCAGAGAAGCTTCTTCTTGCAGTAGATGGTGATGAACATAGACACCCACAGCTGGTCAGTGTATAGAGAATAAGAAGCAGTGGAGTACTTAACCACAAATGTTACAGCTGTACCACACCCTCTCCTCCCAAGGCTCAGGGATCATTGGGGAAGAGAGGGCAGAAAGATTGTAAGAGGCAGAGGTTGTGGATGATCACAAGGAAACAGTTGTCTGGATGCCACAAGGCAGCTGCACATAGGAACTCACAGCTCTAAGACAGCTGCACAAGACCTGTGCAGACCGGAGCCAGACAAGGACCCAGCATGGATTGGGGGGGAGGGCGCAAGAAGCCCTAGATGATGATCTATTGGCTATAGAGCTATGGAGTGGGGATAGAGAGGGAGGAAGGGAAAGACAGAGAGAAGGATTTAGTTTTCCTTAATCGCCTGACACCTGATGCCTGAGGATTAATGAGAAGGTAAGAAAAGAAACTGTAACTTCACCTGAATAGTGATTTAACACATGGTCCTATAATTAAGCTTTATCAGTGTAAGAGTTGTTTATAACAACGGTATCCAGATATATGTGTGCAATGTTGAGAATCTGATTAAACATGATTGTATTGGTTCAGGACAATGCTATAGAGCACATGTACAGACAAGTTCCAGTCAATCTCCCAATGACAAATGAAATAAAACAAAATAAAACAAAATAAACATAAAACAAAATAAACAAACTTTATTTTACTCATGATTTTATTCTAGGCTTAGCTATTAGCTATTTAATACAACTGGAATGATCAATTTCCCTTTATGACTCTCAGCTCACTAGTTAGTATAACAATTGATTGGCCAGCCAGGTCAAGATGGCACTGAGGGGAGGTAGAGGAGGAGGGACCCGGGTTGTTTGCCAAAACCTCTAGTTGAGGAAAGATAAGGACAAGCGGCACGAGTTACAATTGTCAGCCCTGTACGCCAATCCTCCCGAGAGGGTCAGAGGGACTGCAAGAGCATTGGTCATTTGCTTTCACACCTAAATGCCTTTTGTGACTGTTTTGTATATAAGTCACTGCCCTGCTTGCAGTAAATGAGAACCTGCTTGACTGGACTCCGCGCCACATCTGAGTGTCTCTGGCGCACTTACCCTTCCTCAGCCCAGTTGGTTCTGGGACCAGACCCGACTAAGACCCAGCACCAATAAAGGAATAGAATTTGATTAAGTGAACTTTACTTTCTCAATATTGTCAAAGTTTTAGCCTCTAAGTTTGACATAAGGTTGGCAGAAGTAAGGTATAATTTTATATAGGATCCTGTGGTAAGCCGATCAATCAACTGATATTCTTCCATCTCACAGCTCACGCAGGAGAATTGAGTGTTGAAGTGCAGGACTGTCCTCCAATGTTCCGTGGTTATCACCAACATCTCTGGCAAATTACGGAAATACAGGCTCTAAGGGCCTTCCCTGGATGCACACGATCACACTACATTCTAATGTCTCAGGGTGACTTGCATAGAGCAGGATGGTGTTTTAGAAACACCCTTTAAGTTATAGCTAGGAAAATCTCCACAAGTCTACACCACGACTTGGGGTTATTCTTGATTTTTTCAAGGCCTGATCCATCACAGTGTAGGTGCAGTAGGTGCAGGAGGATTGCCACAACTGCGCATTCTGTGCAGGGAACATGTGTTGCCCATTTCTGTGGCTTCCCTCACTGTGGAAATGATCCTTTGGGTATTTATTTATTTATTTATTTATTTATTTATTTATTATTTCAATGTGTATGAGTGTATTGTCTGCATGCAGGTTGGTGCACCTGTATCGTGCAATGCTGCGGAGGTCAGAAGAGGTCATCGGATTCCCCCCTGGAACTGGAGTTAAAGACGGTTCTTAGCCACCATGTGGGTGCTGGGAATCGAACTCGGGTCCTCTGCAAGAACAGTCAGTGTTTTTAACCACCGAGCCATCTCTCCAGCCCCTGATCCTCCAGGATTCTTTACCCTCCACCTTCTACCAGCAAGAAGATACATTCACTGGCTGGTTTGCAAACCAGACTTCTTGTTAGAAGAAGCCCATCCTGCTGGATGGTGGGACCAAGGGGCTGTGTGGGCATGGGCACAACTGCTTGCAAATTGGTTTTACATGAAGGATGCTTGTACCATAAATTAACACCTATTCCTAAAAAATGGAAAAAAAAAACTGAGAGAAAGATGCAGGACAGTCATGGTAGAATGCATGATCTGGGATGGGGTGGGGTGGGATGGGGGGAAGGGAAAGGGAAATATGCCTGAAATGAATTGGATAATGATGTATGAAATACACAAAGCATCAATAATAAAATAAAATTTAAAAAAAGACAAAAAAAACGTAAAAATAAAGACCTTATATAATTTTCAAAATAAATAAATAAATAAAGAAGTTAGCTTTCTACAGGGCACATGCAGCCTTCCTTGTCTAACACCAGCAAGCTCACTGCTCCTGAGGTAAACCTACATGCACCTGGTTCTGAGACAAGTCACCAGGCCTGATCAAACCAAGTATTTTGAAACTTGATTGGGCTGTAAAATCATTCGTGTCTCTGCATCAAAATCTCTAGTGGTGGTTACATATTCTGCAAGGCCGTTCAGGGTAGCGTTGATTTCCGGTCACTTTGGCCCTTGCTCTTCTGAGCGAGCCCCGCCTCTCCAGCAGAGCCACATTTGGAGTTTGGTGAAATGTGGAATCCTTGGCTTGCCCTTAGAGAAAACAATCAGGATATTTTTATTTATCTCCACAGGGGTCTCCGTCTTTTTGGTTTGTTTGTTTTTCTTACATTAATACTGAGAAGTCTTCCCGCTGACGGCTTACATTAATACTGAGAAGTCTTCCCGCTGACGGCTTTATCTCAAGTCCTTCCCCAGGTGGAGCTCTTGTGACTCTACTTGTTTTTCTTTGCTCTGTTCTGGATGCCTGGTATATAGTAAGGTGCTTAGTAAATATTTGTGCAGAAAAGTAATCCATTCTCTGTTGTGTTCAGTGGAAAGTGACAGCAGCTTAAGCATTTGGTCACAATCCCCTGCATTGATCCTGTAATAAACACAGCAAATAGAACCTCTGAGTTCTGTGCCTGATAGATACTCAGAACAAGAATTGATCCAGAATTCTGTTCAACATGAACTCCTGCCATTTCCTGAATTTCGATGATAACCAGGAAGAGAAATCGTTCAGGACATCGTGGTGTTCACTTTATGCTCATGCCTGCCTATGCTGCTGTAAAATTCAGTTGACTTCCCTAAGATTTATTTTTCTTGACATGGCATTTAATTACTTTCTCTCCTGCTTTTCATTATATAATATTTTTAATTTTCGTCCTGTGATCACTTCTTCTTTTACTTTATAGTAGTATTTTCTTCTCAATTCATTTGTTAAAATATCCACCCTTTATTTCACAAGTTAATAACATTATATATCAGAATGACATTCCAAAGTCTCTATCATCTCTAGCTAAATGAAGGACAAACCAGTATATAATTTTCCTCAATTCATTTTATGTTAGAAATAAAATTGAAACAATATACTATTAGTTCTATAGATCTAGCAAAATTCAAAATCATAGACAAGTTTAAACAACTAGAACATGCATAACCTATAAAACTCGGAATCATTGTTGTTACAGTGGGGAAGGGGGTTAATGGTTTATCCGAGGAGGACAAAGCATCCATACCTCTTTTTGTGGCAAATATTCCTCAGGTAGTTGTTAGCCATATAGTATCCAATTTTTCAGATAACATGATGTCATCTAAAAACAAACTTAAATGTCTACTGGAAAAGATTATCATTACTTAAAATAAGTTTTATATTTTTATGTGGTCTAAAAGCATATGGCCTTGCATGTTGGTGTGTGTGCACCAAACATTATCCGTTCCCACAGACGGTCAAAGCAGAGGTAGATTGGATCCCTTGACATGATAAGGAAGGTCTGTTAAACCACCATGTGGGTGCTGGGAATTGAACCTGGGTTACCGCAAGCAAAGTGCCAACCAAACCCTGACACTCCTCAGACCCACATCATCTCGCATGCTGCCTCCTGATATACGCTATTTGAATACCTCTAATTTCTACCTCTCTTTCCCAATAGTAGAGGGAGTCGCGAAGTTACACTAGTGTGGAGTATTAGGTAACGAGGTGAGTCGTTAAATAAAAGGGAGGACTCGGTGGTTCGGTTACCTCAACTCGGTCCATGCTTATCCATATAGACTGAACTTATGAAACTACGCTAATTTGTCATATAAAAGAAAAGCTGGGTTTTGAGCAGTAGAGATGGACTCGACGGTTAAGAACTATTGTTGTACAATCAGCAGAAGACTAAGGTTGTGGATGCTAAGCAATAACATGTAACAAGCTAGGCATCATGAACCACATCATGTAAATCCCAAGCTTCAAGGGAAGTTGACAGCAAGAAAACATTAAGCTCAGTTCAAGAGAGAGCAAGTGCCAACAAAGGAAAAGGCAGAAAGGGAGAAGGAGGAGGGGACATTTGCAGCTTCTTATTGGCTTTGGCTTGTACAAAGCACAAAGCCACACATACAGACACACACTACATCTGCACACACGACAACAACCAACACACCCACACTCACAGAAATATGGAAATTAAATTAATTAATCTTTTGTTTTTTTATCTTTTATTGACCAGGAACGGGCTATGTAAAGCAAGTTGGCGTTGCTTAATCTCCACAGAGATCCACCTGCTGCTGCACTCCTGTGAAAGTGCTGGGATTAAAGGCATGGGCCACACCATGCCTGGCCCCATTAATCTAATTATGTTTTAAAAAAGATAAAGTAAAACAGACATCCAGCCCTGCTTATTATTATTTTTTTTTAAGATAAAGATTAGCCAGGCGTGGTGGCGATTGCTTTAAATAAGTTATCCGAGCACCTTGGGAGGCCAAAGGGAGGCAGATCTCTGTGGATTTCGTAGGCCTGCCCTGGTCCCTACAGAAGTGGTTATCCAGCAGCCAGCTGGTAGCAGGAGAAAAAAACCTTTAAAAACAAACCAAAAAAAAAAAAAGATATAAAAATACGAGACACCAGCATCCTAGCAAGACTATGGTGGCACAAGTCTCAAGTACACAGTAATGAACTCACATAGTACAATCGCCTTGGCCGTGAGCCAGTGCTTGGTACTATAAATTATTGACTGCCTTTTTTGTTCTGCCAGGAATGAAACTTTTATTGTAAAAAACAACCAATCTATTTGAAATAAGTGTGTCAAATAAACGCTTTTGTCCTTTGTTGGTGACCTTGAGATTAACATTGCTGTTTTACTAGCGAAGAGGTTTTGTCTAAGAGATTTAAAGGTAGGTTTTTTGTGTCACTGTGACAAAATACTAGAGTGAAACAAAATTTTAGCTTATGGTTTCAGTGGTTCCTGTCCATCTTCAGCTTGCCTTATTGCTATAGGACTTTGGGAAAACTGAGTATCATGGTAGAGCATCAAGGTAGCAAGAGCCCAGGGTGGAGGCAGCCCATGTGCTGGGAAACCAGGAAGCAGGCAGCAACAGAGAAGAAGGAAGGGCCAAGAATGGTGCTCAGAGGCACTTGGCCTAAGCTCCCATTTGGTGTTGGAATAGTTCTTAATGGAGTGTCCCCCATAGGCTTGAAGTATTTTCAGAACATTAGTCCTCCAGTTGGTGAGCACTGTTCTTTTGGATGTCTATGAAGGTGTGGCAGTGCTAGAGGTAAGATATTCCACTGGGGCAGGCTTAATGGGTTTAACAAGACNTTCAGCCATGGGTTTTTTCTCCAAGGGGAGAGCCAAATAGCCAATTAGATTTGGTATATACAGGCAATTGGCTTGCCTCCTGCACAGTATTTCCAGGAGTTAGCTTTCTACAGGGCACATGCAGCCTTCCTTGTCTAACACCAGCAAGCTCACTGCTCCTGAGGTAAACCTACATGCACCTGGTTCTGAGACAAGTCACCAGGCCTGATCAAACCAAGTATTTTGAAACTTGATTGGGCTGTAAAATCATTCGTGTCTCTGAATCAAAATCTCTAGTGGTGGTTACATATTCTGCAAGGCCGTTCAGGGTAGCGTTGATTTCCGGTCACTTTGGCCCTTGCTCTTCTGAGCGAGCCCCGCCTCTCCAGCAGAGCCACATTTGGAGTTTGGTGAAATGTGGAATCCTTGGCTTGCCCTTAGAGAAAACAATCAGGATATTTTTATTTATCTCCACAGGGGTCTCCGTCTTTTTGGTTTGTTTGTTTTTCTTACATTAATACTGAGAAGTCTTCCCTCTGACGGCTTACATTAATACTGAGAAGTCTTCCCGCTGACGGCTTTATCTCAAGTCCTTCCCCAGGTGGAGCTCTTGTGACTCTACTTGTTTTTCTTTGCTCTGTTCTGGATGCCTGGTATATAGTAAGGTGCTTAGTAAATATTTGTGCAGAAAAGTAATCCATTCTCTGTTGTGTTCAGTGGAAAGTGACAGCAGCTTAAGCATTTGGTCACAATCCCCTGCATTGATCCTGTAATAAACACAGCAAATAGAACCTCTGAGTTCTGTGCCTGATAGATACTCAGAACAAGAATTGATCCAGAATTCTGTTCAACATGAACTCCTGCCATTTCCTGAATTTCGATGATAACCAGGAAGAGAAATCATTCAGGACATCGTGGTGTTCACTTTATGCTCATGCCTGCCTATGCTGCTGTAAAATTCAGTTGACTTCCCTAAGATTTATTTTTCTTGACATGGCATTTAATTACTTTCTCTCCTGCTTTTCATTATATAATATTTTTAATTTTCGTCCTGTGATCACTTCTTCTTTTACTTTATAGTAGTATTTTCTTCTCAATTCATTTGTTAAAATATCCACCCTTTATTTCACAAGTTAATAACATTATATATCAGAATGACATTCCAAAGTCTCTATCATCTCTAGCTAAATGAAGGACAAACCAGTATATAATTTTCCTCAATTCATTTTATGTTAGAAATAAAATTGAAACAATATACTATTAGTTCTATAGATCTAGCAAAATTCAAAATCATAGACAAAGTTTAACAACTGAACATTCATAAAACTCGGATCATTTTGTTACATGGGAGAAGGGGTTAATGGTTATCCAAGGGAGGCAACATACCTCTTTTTGTGGCAAATATTCCTCAGGTAGTTGTTAGCCATATAGTATCCAATTTTTCAGATAACAATGTCATTCTAAAACAAACTTAAATGTCTACTGTAAATGATTATCATTACTTAAAATAATTTTATTATTTTATGTGTCTAAGCATATACCTTGCATGTTGGTGTGTGCACCAGTATCAGTTCCCACAGAGGTCAGAAGAGGGTGTTGGATCTCCTGGAACTGGAGCTGTTAACCACCATGTGGGTGCTGGGAATTGAACCTGGGTACTCTGCAAGAGCAGACAGTGCTCTTAACCTCTGAACCATCTCTCCCGTCCCTGATTATTCACTATTAATTTATCTCTTCTACCTCATTCTGTTACCCAAATATAGACTAACAAAATACCTAAAATTTGTCAAAATAGAAAAAAAAAGTCTTTTTTGAGCCAGAGAGATGACTCGACTGTTAAGAATATTTGTTGTACAATCACAAAGACTAAGGTTTGGATGCTAGCATACATGTAACAAGCTAGGCATCATGACCACATCTGTAATCCCAGCTTCAAGGGATAGGTTACAGAAGAAAACATTAAGCTTCAGGTTCAAGGAGAGACAGTGCCACAAAGAAAAGGCAAAGGGCAGTAGAGGGGGACATTTGACAGCTTCTTTTTGGCCTTTGTACAAGCACAAAGCCACACATACAGACACACAGACTACATACTGCACACACACACACGCACACCCACACTCACAGAAATATGGAAATTAATTAANTTCAGCCATGGGTTTTTTCTCCAAGGGGAGAGCCAAATAGCCAATTAGATTTGGTATATACAGGCAATTGGCTTGCCTCCTGCACAGTATTTCCAGGAGTTAGCTTCTACAGGGCACATGCAGCCTTCCTTGTCTAACACCAGCAAGCTCACTGCTCCTGAGGTAAACCTACATGCACCTGGTTCTGAGACAAGTCACCAGGCCTGATCAAACCAAGTATTTTGAAACTTGATTGGGCTGTAAAATCATTCGTGTCTCTGATCAAAATCTCTAGTGGTGGTTACATATTCTGCAAGGCCGTTCAGGGTAGCGTTGATTTCCGGTCACTTTGGCCCTTGCTCTTCTGAGCGAGCCCCGCCTCTCCAGCAGAGCCACATTTGGAGTTTGGTGAAATGTGGAATCCTTGGCTTGCCCTTAGAGAAAACATCAGATATTTTTTATTATCTCCACAGGGGTCTCCGTCTTTTTGGTTTGTTTGTTTTCTTACATTAATACTGAGAAGTCTTCCCTGCTGACGGCTTACATTAATACTGAGAAGTCTTCCCGCTGACGGCTTTATCTCAAGTCCTTCCCCAGGTGGAGCTCTTGTGACTCTACTTGTTTTTCTTTGCTCTGTTCTGGATGCCATGGTATATAGTTTAAGGGTGCTTAGTAAAATATATTTGTGCAGAAAAGTATCCATTCTCTCTGTTGTGTTCAGTGGAAAGTGACAGCAGCTTAAGCATTTGGTCACAATCCCCTGCATTGATCCTGTAATAAACACAGCAAATAGAACCTCTGAGTTCTGTGCCTGATAGATACTCAGAACAAGAATTGATCCAGAATTCTGTTCAACATGAACTCCTGCCATTTCCTGAATTTCGATGATAACCAGGAAGAGAAATCATTCAGGACATCGTGGTGTTCACTTTATGCTCATGCCTGCCTATGCTGCTGTAAAATTCAGTTGACTTCCCTAAGATTTATTTTTCTTGACATTGGCATTTAAATTACTTTCTCTCCTGGCTTTCGTTATATAATATTTTTTAATTTTCGTCCTGTGATCACTTCTTCTTTTACTTTATGTAAGTGATTTTTCTTCATCAATTCATTTGTTAAAATATCCACCCTTTATTTCACAAGTTAATAACATTTATCAGAATGACATTCCAAAGTCTCTATCATCTCTAGCTAAATGAAGGACAAACCAGTATATAATTTTCCTCAATTCATTTTATGTTAGAAATAAAATTGAAACAATATACTATTAGTTCTATAGATCTAGCAAAATTCAAAATCATAGACAAAGTTTAACAACTGAACATTCATAAAACTCGGATCATTTTGTTACATGGGAGAAGGGGTTAATGGTTTATCCAAGGGAGGCAACATACCTCTTTTTGTGGCAAATATTCCTCAGGTAGTTGTTAGCCATATAGTATCCAATTTTTCAGATAACAATGTCATTCTAAAACAAACTTAAATGTCTACTGTAAATGATTATCAATTACTTAAAAAATTTTATTTTTTTTTGTCTGCTATACCTTTTTTGCATGTATGTAGTGTGTTTGCCAGTATCAGTCCCCAACAGAGCTCAGAAGAGGGTCGGTGGACTCCTAGAGAACTGGAATTAAAGAATGGGTTTATCCACCATGTGGGTGCTGGGGAATTGAACCTGGGTCACTCTGCAAGAGCAGACAGTGCGCTTAAACCTCTGAACATGCCTCTCCTCGTCCCTGATATTCACTATTAATTATTTTGAACTCTCTTCTACCTCATTTCGTTTACCAATATAGACTAACAAATACCTAAAATATTGTCAAATAGAAAAAAAAAGTCTTTTTGAGCCAAGAGAGATGACTCGACTGTTAAGAATATTTGTTGTACAATAAACACAAAGACTAAGGTTTGATGCTAGCAACATTAACAAGTCTAGGCAATCATGACCACAGTCTGTAACCCAGTGCTTTCAAGGGAAGGTACAGAAAAAACATTAACTCAGGTTCAAGAGGACAGTGCCCAAAGAAAAGGCAAAAGGGCAGTAGAGGGGGAACATTCAGCTTCTTTGGCCTATGTTAACAAACACAAGCCCACATACAGACACACAGACTTACATCTGCACACACACACACCACACCCACACTCACAGAAATATGGAAATTAATTAATTAATTCTTTTTTTTTTTATCTTTTTGAGCCAGGAACTGGCTATGTAAAGCAAGTTGGCCTTAATCTCACAGAGATCCACCTGCTGCTGCCTCCTGAGTGCTGGGATTAAAGGCATGGGCCACCATGCCTGGCCCATTAATTAATATTTTTAAAAAGATAAAGTTAAATACAGACACCAGCCTGGCTTAATTATTTTTTTTTAAGATAAAGTTAAGCCAGGCGTGGTGGCGATTGCTTTTAATCCTAGCACTTGGGAGGCAAAGGGAGGCAGATCTCTGTGAGCTCGAGGCCTGCCTGGTCTACAGAGTGAGTTCAGCCAGCTAGGTGTTAGGGAGAAAAAGACCAAAAACAAAAAAAAAAAATAAAAGATAAAGTTAAATACAGACACCAGCCTAACAAAGACTATGGTGGCACAGTCAAGTAACACAGTAATAACTCACATAGACAATGCTGCCTGAGCCAGTGCTTGGTACTATAAATATTGACTGCCTTTTTGTTCTGACCAGGAATGAAACTTTTATTGTAAAACCAATCTGATTTGAAATAAGTGTGGTCAAATCGCTTTTGTCCTTTGGGACTAATTACATTGCTGTTTGTACTATCGAAGAGGTTTTGTCTAAGAGATATTAGGTAGGTTTTTCTGTTGTCACTGTGACAAAATACTAGAGTGAAACAATTTTAGCTTATGGTTTCAGTGGTTCCTGTCCATCTTCAGCTTGCCTTATTGCTATAGGACTTTGGGAAAACTGAGTATCATGGTAGAGCATCAAGGTAGCAAGAGCCCAGGGTGGAGGCAGCCCATGTGCTGGGAAACCAGGAAGCAGGCAGCAACAGAGAAGAAGGAAGGACCAAGATGTGTGCTCAGAGGCACTGCCTAAGCCCCATTTTGGTGGTTTGAATGAGTGTCCCCCATAGGCTTTAAGTATTCAGACATTGTCTCCAGTTGGTGCACTGTTTGGATGGTCTAGAAGGTGTGCAGTGCTAGAGGAAGTATGTCACTGGGGGCAGGCTATGAGTTTAACACAGCCTTCAGTCTCCAGCTCCTCCCCTTCCTGTGTTCATTGTGAGATGGGACCCTAGGCTTGCGCTCCAGCTCCAGCCGCCATGGCCTCTCGCACAATGGACTCTAATTCCCTGGAACCGTCAATTGTAAGCTCAAATAAACTCTTCCTTTATAAGTGTCCTTGTCATGGGTTTTTTTCACAGCAACAGAAAAGTGACTAATACACCCATCGTTCTCCTGTATCTACTCTTTCCCAATTGATATTAGTAGGGCGCTCAACAAATACCACACACACACAGACAACACACAACACACACACACACACACACACACACACACACACATTAATATACACAAATATTATATAATATATATATATATATATATATTATATATAGTATATATAGTGGGGAGGATGAAACACATTTTGCTAACTTGTACTGAGAAAATGAAACGTTCAGCTGAAACCTAGGACCACACTGCCTACAGTGCTGTCTGTAAGAGCACATACCGTTTTCAATTTATTATTAATGATGTGTATATGCTTGTGCCTCTGTGTGGGAACGTAGCCCAAATCGGCCCCAAACTTAGGTCCTCCTCTGCTGGTCTCTCAAGTGCTGGCATTGCTAGCTGGTACCATCACTTGGGAGGAATACTGATTTAGCAATACATTGAGTTGATAAAATTCAGGATCTACTGGATAGACCCTAAAACTTGGGAGTAGTCTCAGCTGATGACCATTTTTTAAACAGTGTGTCTGTGGCCATGCAAGCCCATAAACCTGCAGCCACTGACGAGGAAATACCGCCATGCCTAAAGAGTCAACCTATCCAAGGGTCTTCTGTCGGTTTTGTGAATAGAGGTTATAGAGTAATGTTGTGCTTTCATTGTTTTCTGATCAAAAGTTAGAAATTCATACTATCACAGTGCTTTTTTGCATTAATTCTGCCTTAGAGATATTAGAGAGATAAATGTACATTTACAAGACTGGCAGTCTGTGTATGAAGATGGCATCAGCAAGATATTTTGGAATAAATTATCCCATGGACATTTCCAGTACTTTTTAGGCAGCTGTGAAAGAAAATTATAAGTGTAGTAAGTAAATAAATGACTTAGGGAGAAATAGGTCATCCTTTCTCTCTATTATGCCTTTAAGCATTTAAGTGATTACATTGACCCCAAGGAAACCCTTAAGCTTCAGGGAGCTTCTTATAACGTTTCTTGTTTCTGTCTGTAGGAAAATTTTACAGATTTCCACTTACATAGATCTTAATTCATACTGAAAATCTTTCTGTTCTTTTCGTGTGGCTGGGTAGAGTGGTAGAGACATGGGATACAGGAGCTGCATTTGTGAACCCAAGAGAGGCAGCCTAGGACACTCCTGAAGGCCAGCATGTACTAAGCAACTGCTCCTTTCAGAGGACACATGGCCTTCAAAATGACTGTATCCATTCAGATACATTTGAGTGAAAAGTTTGAAAGAAAAAACATTCTGTAGAAAGCAAGGCCACTTACAATCTTTTCATATTATCACTGTCATGTAAGCAACATGTTCTAGGTGCTCACTCAGCTTAAACAAGACAAAATTTAAGGACAAATAAAGACTAAACTCTCAAACTCTTCTGGTCTAGTTCTACCCTGGTAAATGAATATCATACTGCACACTGGTAGTCATTTCCACTTGAACTGATTAAATTCACTGGAATTTAGAATTCAGTTCCTTCGATCAGCTGTTCTTGTTCAACGATGTTCAATAGTGCCCTGGGTTCCCATGGACAGTGCAAAGTGAAATTTTTATAGTACTAATCTTCAGAATCCTGGGCAGGACTAATCAGGCAAAGGGCAAAGGCTACAAAGATTTCTTGATTTGACACAACTGTACTGAAAATGTATTGTTCGATTAAGCCTTCGGTGTCAATATTGGAGCAGAGGAAAACTTTGGTAAACATGCTACATTGAAACGAAGATGCTGAGAATGAAATTCAGACATAAGCTGTTAATATCATAAATACATATTTCATGCTAAATTTAATTTTTTTTAATTTTTTTTAATTTTATTTATTTCTGTATGTGTATGAATGTACTGTCTGCATGTAGGTTTGTGCACCCGTGTCGTGCAATGCCGCGGTCAGAAGAGGGTCTCGGATTCCCCTGGAACTGGAGTTCTCCTGGCATTGGAGTTTCAGACGGTTCTCAGCCACCAAGTGGGTGCTGGGGATCGAACCTGAGTCCTCTGTAAGAGCGGTCGGCACTCTTAACCACTAGCCCATCTCTCCAGCCCCTCATGCTAAATTTATGGTGAAAGATAAAAGCATTCCTTGCTATAGATTTCAGTTTGGGGGACAAATGAAGAATGGTCTTTAGAGAAGTTCATCAGAAAATGTTTTTATTCCAAAGCCTTTTACATTAAAAGAGTTTGTTCCAAATTAACCTTAATAGCCATACAAAGGCTGAACAAAGCAGACAAAAGCATGAGATACTGTCTGCCACAGTTCCCCATCCAAGAAACCAAAGAGCATAAATTAAATCGAAATACACGGCCTTCACTGCTGGTTGGCGGGGCCCTGCTGCCTGCACACTGCTGTCTGAAGCTGGCCTCTTCTTGCTCTCTACTGTATGGTGACCAGCCTGCTTGACCAGGATCTGATTTTTAAGGCATATTCTACAGCTTACATTTTATTTAATCTCTTTCTTTCTCAACTAGTAAATAAAATGGTAAAATATATTGGATAGAGCAGGTACCACTTTCATAGAAATAATTAGCTACTGTGGTTGTTTCTGCTACTAAAGAGGCCTTTAAGCTTGGTGAAAGGACAGTGAGAAGGTTTGCTGGGGAAAAGCACACTGGGTATGCTGTGCTCATCTGTCTTCTGTTAATGTTTTAATCAGTTACCAAGCAAATGCTGAGTAGTCTGCACTGAAATCTGCAAACTTGAGCAAAAACGGAGTCTCCTAAATGACCTTGTGATTTCGGCTTGAATAGGCCTGCGTGGGGACTATGGAGGTGCTCCCCTGTCCCCTCCCCCATTTCTTCCTGTCCAGCAGCTAAATGCGCTGCAGCCGCTCTCCACCAGGTAGCGAAGGTTATGATAAATTAGGTCAGTGTTGCCAGGGTTCGCAAACAAATCAATTTAGGCTTTCTCACTGCAGGCAGCTCTGAGCAGGTGCACAGTCCTTTTGCCAGCAAATTAGAACACTGTTGCAATGTTTTTGTTTTTTTCCTAGTCTAGTGTGCTCCTTGCTGCTGTTTGAGGTGTAGAGACCTGCACTTTCCAGTCAATTGTTAGGGAGAGGAAGTGGATCCAGTTAATTTTTTCCCCTTTTGTTCCCAATATTTTTACACTTATCCACTTCACATGCCCTACTTAGCTGTCAGAAGATATTTTGGTATTTTAACCCCTTGAATTAGATTCTTATTCACATGTAGCTAGGCAGCTTAGAGATGTAAGCAAAAAACATTTGATCCAAAATACCAACCCTTTAAGTACAAATGCCAGACAGCCATACATGAGAACTGAACACATCATATATGGCTATGAGTTTATAATCATTAAATTTATTAAATTTTATAATTATGATCATTAAAAGTATACCTAATTAATGTGACTTAATTGAAATCAGCAATACCTGAACCCACGCCCCCTCTAGATGTAAATGTGGTGTGCCTCCGCTCACTGGCAGCTTCGTTTGCTAGGCCCTTTCATGATTCTGGACACGGTGGAGGTCTCTGCTGCTGCTGCATTCCTCTCCTGCCTGATGTTTTTGCTGAGGTCTCGCCTTCCTCTCTCCTTCCTTCTCCATCTGCTTCTGTGGGCACCTGGGCTGTTCTTGTTTGCTGGCTGTACTTCTCATGCACACATGTGGCTTTCTGTTCTCAGCTTGTTACACTTCTCAGGCCTCAGTGCACATGTGCGCACGCGCGTGCACATGCGCGCGCGCGCACACACACACACACACACACACACACACACACACACGTCTCCTGTATCTATCACTGTCTTTCATTTCACTGTTTGGGGCTGCCTTCAGCTGCTGGACTGCTCCTGAGCCTTCCAATTCCACTCTCTAATGCGCAAAAGAAGCTCTATGTGCCCCTTGCCTGGATATCCATCATTCCCTCTATTCCATGTCTCTTAGTCTCCCTAGAATATACAAAGCTGCTGGTGTTTCAGTCCTAAAAAGCAAGTTGTCTCTATGACTGAGGAGAAAGAGAGAACAACAGATTTGAAACTTGTGAGTGATGATGCAAACCATCCACGCCTGTAACCCAGCACTCAGGAGGCGGAGGCAGGTAGGTCACTGTGAGATCGAGGCCAGACTGGTCTACACAGTAAGTTCTAGGCCAGCTGAGGCTACATACAGGGAGAACTTGTCTCAAAAGAAACAAATGAAATCATCAACCCCCTCCCCTGAAAAACAGAAAAAGAAGCCACACATCTAAGAGGAGTTAAGAGGACTGCTGAATACTTAATACTGGGAATTACCCAGTTTTTTAAAAAAATGAATGTGACTAAGAAATTTTTAAATATTTGTATTATTGGCAGGAACAGTTTTTATTTCCTGGCTGTTTAGTTCCAGGTACTCAAGAAAATCTCCTATTCCTAAATTGTTAATAAAAGACAATTATTCAAGATAATAACTATTTTATTAGCTGAGAAATTTTATCATGTGTACTATTTCCTATAAAACTTTTTTGTATTTTCATTAAATTTTCTTATGCTAAGTAGACAATTTCTTTGCAATTTTTCTTATTATAAAATAAACACCAAAGTCTGCTAGTTTTAAGAGTATTTCAGGTCATGTTAATCATTTTGAGAATAAGTAAAGAATAAACTGGTAGCTAATGTGCTACCTAAAGACCTGGAATATGCTAATTCCCAATCCAATTTTTATAGCTTAAATTACTCCCTTGGCATCTGTTGGAAAGTCCATTGTAACCACAAGAAAGGTAAAGTGTGGGTGTCACCTGAAGAGGGATGGGGGAGAAGAGGCTCAAATCAGCCAGCCTCCTTGGTGGATGGGGCTGAGCGGGATGATGAGTGTCGACGATGGTCCACAAGAGAACACACCAGACCAGGAGCTCGTCAAAGCAAGGACTCACTTTATTGCATTGGGCAGCCGCTTATATTCGCTTGGCAGGAGGGGCAGAGAAAAGAAGGCGGGAGAGGAAATATGTAGAGTTGGGAGATAGCTTTGGGCCAAAGGTAATTCAGATCGGGCTATGCTGAGTCACTCCTATGTGGAAGTGACCGGCCAGAGACAGGTCGCTAAACTCTAGTCAGGCTCAGGGGATTACAGTAGGTTGCATTCTCTTGGAGAGCCCACAGGGCCCAACAGTAAAGACACTGATGATAGGAGACAGCAACATGCAAATGGAAATTTCTGCACAACAACTGTTGAATGTGCTTTATTTGAGAACTGTGTCAGCCACTCCTGTCTTGAAGGCTCTTGGGCTCACATGCAATGCTTTAAGTACATGCCATCAAATGGTGCAGTCTAAGGATCCTAACACTAGGTGGCACTGTTGGTAATTTATAGCTCGTCACTTGTGTCCTCCAGTTACCTTTAGAAATTCAATGTCTGCCCTTTGCCTCTGCAGCCAGTGATGCCGGGTTCGGAGCCTCTGTGTCTTTGTGAGAGTGAGCCCAGGAGCCTGGAAGTCACTCTAGATAGGTAGATTTTATGGTAGATTGACTCCTGGTTGCTGGAAAAAGGTCTCAACGCTGAACCCTTGTAGGGGGTGGCTGTCTGGGCAGAGCCTCCCTTTGCCTCTGCAGCCCATGGTTCTGGGTTCAGTGCCTCTCTGTCTTTCTGCAGGTGGGCCTCAGGAGCCCGGATGTCACTCCAGACAGGTAGATTTTAGGGTAGATTGACTCCTAGTTTCTGGAAAGGGGTCTCAGCGCTGGACCCTTGTGGGGGGGTGGCTGCCTGGGCGGAGCTGCCCTTCACCTCTGCAGCTGGTGGAGCTGGGTTCAGTGCCTCTGTGTCTTTGTGTGGGACAGCCCCAGAAGCCCAGAAGTCACTCCAGACAGGTACTGGGGCGAGGGCTAAATCAGGCATATCACTCCCCCCCAACTGGAATTGGTGAGAGAGTATCCAAGTAGACTTTTTATTGTAGAACCTTCAGAACAGGAAGGGAAGAGTGACTTAGACTTCCAATATCCAACATATAACCAAAATTGAAAGCCTGAAACCTAGAGAAGTCAATACTCCATAAACAAGGAGGAGGAAAGAAAAAAAAGGCATTGGAAGGGGGCAAACAAAACAGCCGCTAACATAGTGAAAAGACATTTGTGATTTGAATCACAAAAGGGAAACACACATGCCAGGGACATGATGAAGGGACAATATGGGAAAGGCACAGGATAATCACGCACCAGTCTCTACCAAACCTGTAGGAGATAGCTACAATGGGATCCCCTTGGAGGTGACCAAAGGAACAGATCTTAGAGGAATAATTGCAGAACTATGCAGAGAAATTAAAGAAAATAAAGAAGAATTCAGAGAACTAAAGACAGAGAATGAAAAACTCAAAAAGGACCTAGAAGGATACAATGACAAATTTCAGAAAGAACTAAAGGAAGAGATTGACAAACTCCAGAAAGAACTAGAGGGAGAAAAAAACAAACTTTGAAAGGAACTAGAAACACTGAAAAAGGAAGCCAACCAACGAAGTAAGGAGCACCAAGAAGAGATTGAGAAGCTCAAAAAGAAAATGGAAACGCTAAAGAAAACACAGGGTGAAATGAAAAAAGGAAATAGAACAATCATCCAATCAAGAAGAAAAGAAAGGAAAAAGCCTCAGAAGTAGAATGGAGGAAGCAGAACAAAGAATATAAGATCTGGAAGATAACACAGAGCAACTAAAAAGCTCAAATAAAGATTATGAAAAATTTAAAAATACACAAAAGTGGAACAACCAAGAAATATGAGACACTATGAAAAGATCAAACCTCCCCATCATAGAAATAGAGGAAGGAGAAGAATCTCAAGAGAATAGTATTGATCAGATCTTCAACAAAATAATAGATGAAAGTTTCCCCAAACTAAAAATAGACAAACCCATACAAATACAAGAAGCACATAAGACTCCAAGTAGACAAGATCAGAAAAGAAACTCCCCATGCCATATCATAGTTAAAATGCTAGACGCCCAAAACAAAGACAAAATTCTGAAGGCTACAAAAGAAAAACAAGTCACATACAAAGGGAAACCCATCAGAATTATAACTGACTTCTTGGCACAAACCATGAAAGCAAGAAGAATATGTAGCAAAGCATTCCCAGTGTTAAAGGACGATGGATGCCAATCCAGAATACTTTACCCAGGAAAAATGTCAATTATAGTTGAAGGAGAGAGAAAAATCTTCCATGACATAATCAAGATGATAGAATACATGTCTGGAAAACCAACTCTTCATAAAATGCTTGAAGCAATTCAAAGGGCAGAAGAGAGGAGCAACAATCCTCAAATGCCTAGTAAAAGAAACTAATAAAAACTTAACCGTAGGAGTAGAATCAGAGGCTAAAAGTCCAAATGGATAATAAGGGGAAAGGGAGCAACATCCATCTTTCAATTATAACCTTAAATATTAATGGGCTAAACTCCCCAATCAAAAGGCATAGACTGGGAGAATGTATTAGGAAACAAAACCCATCTATATGCTGTCTACAAGAAACCCATCTCAATTTCAAGGATAGGCACCAACTTAAGGTGAAGGGATGGAAGAAAATATTCCAAGCAAATGGTACCAAAAAGAAAGCAGGGGTTGCTATACTAATATCAGACAAAATAGACTTCAAAGCAAAAGAAATCAAAAGAGACAAAGAGGGCCATTACATCTTTATTAAGGGAACAATTGACAATGAAGATCTCACAATTATGAATATATATGCACCAAAAGCTGGTGCACCAAATTTTATAAAGACAATTCTTCAGGTTCTCAAGACACAGATTAACCTTAGCATACTAATAGTAGGGGACTTTGATACCCCACTAAGTCCTTTAGACAGATCAACAAGACAAAGGATAAACAGAGAGATATCTGATCTAAATGATACAATACACCAAATGGACCTCACAGACATCTATCCAATATTTCACCCAAACACCAGAGAATACACTTTCAACTCAGCACCTCACGGAACATTCTCCAAAATAGACCACATACTGGGACACAGGAAAAAATTCAACAAATATAAAAAGATTGAAATAATCTCATGCATTCTATCAGACCACAGTGCAATAAAACTCAGTATCAACACCAGGATAAACCCTACAACCAACAAGAACACATGGAGACTAAACAACACTCTCCTAAATAATGAAAGGGTCAAGGAAGAAAGAAAGAAAGAAATAAAAACATTTCTGGAACTGAATGATAATGAGAATACAACACAGCAAAACCTATGGGACACTTTAAAAGCAGTCCTAAGAGGGAAGTTTATAGCTCTAAGTGCCTACATTAAAAAAACAGAAAGACCAACTCAGCGCCGGGGCCAGCACCTAAGCAGTTTGCTCCCACCTTCCCTTCCCATGGCGCCTGCGTTCCATGAAACAGGTGCCACTAGGAAGCCTGGGAGGCAGGAAGGAGTAGCTCTTCCTCCAACAGTTCCTGGAAAGCCATGCCAAAGGAAGGCGCCAAGACTCCTTTAAGCCTGTGGACTACAATGCCCAGGATGCGTTGCTACTCTACCTTTGCGAGTTCGGACCTGGGCACCTGCAGCTGTGCAAGCACGGAGGGACAAACCATTTGAGGACTCCATTGTTCAGCATGCACTGCCTTTCGGAGGACTCCGCCTTCCAGCGAGGGTAGTTGAGTTCTCCGATACCAGTGTGAGGGGTACTTCACACTCCGTTACCCAGCTTCCTTTGTGTGAAGGCTGTTGAGCACTTCTGGGGGAAGAGTGAAGCGAGGGGAGGGGGCTTACTGTGCCTGTGGGCGGTAGGTGGTGCTGCCGGTAGCTGGGTGCTGTCCAAAGGCAACTGGGCATAGTTAGGGGAGTGAGCTGTGAACCGTTGGAGTACACATATGGTGGGACAGATCTTCTGCCTCTGTTTGACGACATGTGGCCTCCACTCGATGTTGGCCCTGGAGAAGAGCATGCACCTCGGCTGCCTGCCCTCTTCGGCTCCTCTAAGGGAGCAGTCAGAGCAGAGCCAATATGCGATTCCGTACCTCTCTCCCAGGAGGCCAGACCCTCGGATTTGGAGAATGGTACCTGGGCATTCAGAGTGCCACAGGAAGGGAGCTGAAAATAGGAGGCAATGCTGACATCGGCCTCGAGGTGTTTGGTTGGAGAAGGTGGATTCGGGGACTAGGGAGGGCACTGAGTCAATAGAAATTGGAGGACGGATAGCAATGTTGAAGAAGCTAATCAGGAAAACCACGGGGGAAGATGAGAGTATAATATAAGATGTACTGAAAGATCAATTGTGGAAGTGAGAAGGTTGGAAGAGTAAAACAGTGACTGAGATGGGGGAACTCTGCCAGAGAGAGTTGAGAGACTGGGGGGTAAGAGAAAAGTTGGGGTGGGGAGGTGTGGAACAACTAAGGGAGAGTTGGCTAGGACTGGGAAGACTGAGAACTGGCTGTAAGAAAACATGAGGACTTTAGAAAACATGCAAGGCAGAGTTGGGAAAGCAAGGAGAGTTAGCAAAAGGCTCTAGAGAAAGTTCCCCAAAGTGTAAGAGCTGTGTCGAGGGGGTGTGTAAACTACATTAAATCTTTTAGGGGGAACAAGTAAGCTTGGGGAATAGGCCTAAGGAAAGGTAGAGATGGCCGGTCCAAGTGAGTGTCAAAGGGAATGTGCTAAGAAGCTAGGGTCGTAGGTAGGCTATGACAAGGGAGAGAGCCTAGTTTAGAGCAGTGACAATTGACGTCTAAAGACTGAGAGAGGGCTGGAGAGATGGCATAGCGGTTAAGAGCACCGACTGCTCTAGCAGAGGACCCGGGTTCTATCCCCAGCACCCACATGGTGGCTGAGAACCATCTGTAACTCCAATTCCAGGAAAACTCCAGTTCCAGGGGAATCTGACACCCTCTTCTGACCTCAGCGGCATTACACAACACGGGTGCACAAACCTACATGCAGACAGTACATTCATACACACACACACACACACACACACACAAACACACACACACACACACACACAAAAGACTGAGAGAGAACTAGAAATAAAGGGGAGTACTGGAAAGGCAAAGTCTGGTAAGCTAAAAGAGAAGATTTGGGCCTTAGCTTTTTTTTTTTTTTTTTCTAAGCAAATAAGCAAATAGGGCTGAAGGAATGTACTGGCCTAAGAGTCAGAATTAGTGCAGCACTTTGAGGAGCCACTGCAAGAAAATGGGGAAAACACTTTGTTGGAAAAAGGGATATTGTGATAATTTTAAAAATTCATTTATATGTTTGTTTAATTTCTTTGGTGTTGGGAATAAAACCCTGGGCTTGCACATGCTAAACAAATACAGTGACACTGAGCTACACTCCCATCTTGACAGGTATGTTAAAAAGAAAAAAAAAAAAACAGAAAGAGCACAAGTGAATGATCTAACACTGCAGCTAAAAATACTTGAGAGACAATCACAAATGAACCCTAACCACAGCAGACAAGAAGAAATAACAAAAATCAGAGCAGAGATCAATGAAATAGAAACAAAGAAAACCATACAAAAAAATCAATGAATCCAAAAGTTGGTTCTTTGAGAGAATAAACAAGATAGACAGATCTCTAGCCCAGTTAACCAAAAGAAAGAAGGAACAACTCCAAATCAATAGAATCTGTGATGAAAGGGGAAATATCACAACAGACAAAGAAAAGATCCAGACAATCATATGGGAATACTTCAAAAACCTATACTCTACTAAGTTTGAAAACCTAGAGGAAATGGATGAATATCTGAAATCCTGGGAATCACCAAAGCTCAACCAAGAAGAGATCGACAGCCTATAAATAGACCAATAATACATGAAGAAATTGAAGATGTAATAAGTAGCCTCCCAATCAAAAAATGTCCAGGCCCAGATGGTTTCATGGCAGAATTCTATAAAATATTTCAAAAAGACTTACAACCATTACTACTCAAGTTGTTTAGAAGGATACAAATGGAGGGAGTCCTCCCAGATTCCTTCTATGAAGCCAGCATCATGCTATTACCAAAACCAGGTAAATATACAACCAAAAAGGAAAACTATAGACCCATCTCCTTAATGAACGCAGATGCCCAAATTCTAAACTGGATACTGGCAAATCACATACAGACCCACATCAAGAAGATCATCCATCATGACCAAGTTGGATTCATACCAGAGATACAGGGATAGTTCAACATACGAAAATCAGTAAATATCATCAAGCATATAAATGGACTCAAAGACAAAAACCACACCATCATCTCAATTGACTCATAAATCCTTTGACAAACTCCAGCATCCCTTCATGTTCAAAGTCCTAGAGGGAAATGGACTGGAGGCATCATTCCTCAATGTAATCAAAGCCATATACAGGAAACCCACAGTCAGTATCATCCTAAATGAGTAAACAACAGAAGCATTCCCTTTAAAGGTAGGAACTCAGCAAGGCTGCGCCCTGTCACCACTCCTTTTCAATACAGTACTTGAAACCCTTGCTAGGGCAATAAGGCAAGAAAAGGAAATTAAAGAAGTTCTAATTGGAAAAAAAGAAGTCAAGCTATCCCTTTTTGCTGATGATATGACTGTCTATCTAAGGGATGCTAAGAACTTCACCAGAAAACTCCTAGAAATGATTAAGAGTTCAGTAAAGTGGCAGGATACAAAATAAATCTAGAAAAATCAGTAGTCTTTCTTTATACCAACAACAAGCAACTGAAGAAGGAATACAAGTAGACCTTCCCACTCACAATAGCCTCAAAAACAATAAAATCCCTAGGAACAAACCTAACCAAAGACACAAAGGATCCCTACAACAAAAATTTTAAACCCCTGAAGAAGGAAATTGAGGAAGACATCAGAAGATGGACAAATATCCCATGCTCATGGATTGGGAAAATAAATACAGTAAAAATGTCCATTCTACCCAAACTTGTGTACAAATTTAATGCAATCCCAATCAAAATCCCCAAGAGCTTCTTCACAGGCTTGGAAAAAAATCCTCAATTTCATTTGGAAAAACAAAAGACCCCGAATAGCCAAAGCAACCCTGAGCGAAAAGAGCAATACAGGGGGGATCACTATATACTACAGGGCTATAATCATAAAAACAGCTTGGTACTGGCACAAAAACAGACCAGTTGACCAATGGAATAAAACTGAAGATCCAAACCTGATCACATACAATTTCAGCCACTGCATATTTGACAAAAGGGCCAAGAAGACACAATGGAGGAAAGACAGCATCTTCAGTAAGTGGTGTTGGCAAAACTTGATCACCACATGTAGAAGAATGAAATTAAACCCCTACCTCTCGCCCTGTACAAAAGTCAATTTCAGATGGATCAAAGATCTCAACGTGAAACCCAAAACTCTGGAGTTGATAGAAGAGAAACTTGGCAGCAGACTACAAGACATAGACATAGGAAAAGACTTCCTAAATCAGACAACAGCTGCACAAGAAATAAGATTGACAATTGACAAATGGGAACTCATTAAACTCAAAAGCTTCTGTACATCAAAAGAAACATTAAAGGAAGTGAAGAGAAAACCCACAGAGAGGGAGGAAACCTTCACTGCAGATACATCTGACAAAGTATTAATTTCCAGAGTATACAAGCTACTCAAAAAAAGAAAGGAAACAAATGAACCACCCAAAAGATGGAGCAAAGAACGGAATAGAGACTTCACAGAGGAGGAATTAGAGATGGCTGAGAAACATCTTAAAAACTGTTCAATGTCACTAAATAATTAGGGAAATACAAATTAAGACCACTCTAAGATATCTCACTCTAATAAGACTAGCCAGCATCAAGAAAACAAACGATATCAAGTGCTGGAGAGGTTGTGGGGAAAGGGGAACACTCATCCATTGCTGGTGGGAATGTAATCTTGTACAGCCACTATGGAAAGCAGCGTGGAGAACCCTTAGAAGACTCAGTGCCGCGGAGGTCAGAAGAGGGTGTCGGATTCCCCTGGAACTGGAGTTCTCCTGGAATTGGAGTTTCAGACGGTTCTCAGTTGCCATGTGGGTGCTGGGGGTCGAACCAGGGTCTTCTGCAAGAGCAGTCGGCGCTCTTAACCATTAGGCCATCTCTCCAGCCCTTGGCTTGTCTTTAATTCTTACAGGCAGGTGCATATGCTCTGTGGATGCCACTGCTTTTAGCACTCTCCAAGGACATGAGATACAGCTTTTTTTTTTTTTAACTTTTTAACCTTCCAATGTGGACTGAGGACTGCTGAGATACCCAGCTTGTGAACTAAGCAGCTAATGGGAATTCAGCCTCATCAGAATATGGACTGCCATTGTTGGACTACCTTGGCTGTATCATGGAGGTCAGTGCAGGGGGATCAAGACAGGACGCACACATACTGGACTTCCTTTGGGGGACTATGGGTGGGAAAGACCCCAATGTGGAGCACAAGTGCAGGATTGATGGTTGTTTGGGCTTGCCAAGGAGGAGCCTTCAAGCACTTCCTTAAGGAAAATATGACATCTTTTAGGAAAAAAGTCCTCCAATCCAAGTGATATGTGTATGTGTGTATGTATGTATATATTTATATCTCTATATATAACTATATATATGTATATATACTGAAGCAATATAAGTAGGAGAGAACAATAACAACAAAAGAACTGGAAAAAAAAAAACTCTGAAAGACTCAGTAAAAGATGCAGGCATGAATGGCAGATTACAGGGACTCGGGTGGGGTCGGGGAATGGAAAGGGAAGTAACTCTGGATTCGATTGAGAAATGATGTAAGACTTATGGAAAAAGTTTAATAACAATAAAAATAATTTCATGAATAAAACAAAGTCTGAGTAAAATCAGGCATATAATCAGTAAAAAAGTAAAAATAAAAATACATAGTGATAATTTCCTGTGCCAGTCTTCTTTCTTAGGCTTCATTCCTGGGTAGGATCCCTAATTTGGTTACTCCCTTGCATGGTCCCCTCTGATGCCCTGAAAGTTGTTATTCAGAGAGGAGGCTTCTAGTTCAGTTCCAGCCTGATTGCTCCAAGTCCTTCAAAGACAATGAGATTTGTCTTTAGGAACAGGGTCTTACCTTCAAGTTCTGGGAGGCAATCAAGTCTGTGTCAATAGCCTGTGTTATTTTAAGAGACTCTTGGACTACCCTGATAACAACTTCAAGGGAAGTTTCTCCTGCCTGGTGCTCTGTTTTTTGTTATACAAACACACACACACACACACACACACACACACACAGCACACCTACACACACACACAAAAAAAAAACACACACAGACACACACCACACACATATATATATATATTATCTATTATATACGATTTATATAATTATATAACTATGTATACACATACATATAAATATATAAGTGTATATGTATAGTATGTATTTCTTTTTCAGGAGACTTTGAACTTATGTATTTCCCTCAGGTTTTCCATACCATGTAAGCACTGTTTATCTCTCCTTTTAGTCCTCTTGTATAACTCTCCCTACTCCCTCCCTAAAGTATCCCTGATTTTCTCCATTTCCCACCAATAGTACTTGTCTCCTACTATACACTCTGCCAAGTTCCTTCTTTCCCTTTATCCCATGCTTCCTTTTCTGTTTTCCTGGCTCCTTCGTTTACATCAGAATATATGCTCATATCTAAGGATTTGGAGCTAGGATCCACAAATGAGATAAAACATAGGTCTCTGTTACTTTATTTAGCATCAGAGTTTCTAACTCCACCCATTTACCTGCAAATTTCATGATTTTGTTTTTCTTCACCAATGAGTACAAGTCCATTTTTAAATGTACTGCATTTTATCATCTATTCTTCATTTGAAGGACATTTAAGTTGTTTTCATTTTTCAGCTATTTTGAAAAAAAACAGCAACAAACATGGCTGTGCAAAGCATCTCTGCAATAGTAGTCATAGTAGTCATAGTCCTTTGGGTATGTGCAGGGAGTGCTATCACCACATCATATGACAGATTTATTTTTAGTTTTTAAAGTCTTCTAGAGTGGTTTACACACTATTTGCAACAATTTGAAATCTGACCAGCAGTGGATAAGAATTCCCTTCCCCATGTCTATACCAGTGGATGAGCACTCCCCCATATCCACACCAGCAGTGGATGAGCACTTCCTTCCCCATGTCTACAGCAGCAGTGGATGAGCACTCCCTTCCCCACATATACATCAGCAGTGGATGAACACTCCCTTTCCCATGTCCACACCAGCATTTAATATCATTTTTTTCCTCTTTCTCTTAGACATTTGACTAGGGTTAGATAAAACCTTAGTAGTTTTGATTCACATTTCCCTAGTTACTAAGGATGTTGAATACTTTTTCAGGGGTTCATTTCTTCTTTTGAGAACTCTCTTTTCATCCATCGTCCCCCTTTTTTTAATTGGAACATTTGTTTTCTTGATTCTTTGTTTTTGAGTCCTTTGTATATTCTGGATATTAATACTCCATCAAGCATATATCTGGTGAAGGTTTTCTCCACTCCTAGGGCTTAGGGCTTACTCTTCACTTGGTTGGGTATTTCCTTGGCTATACAGAAACTTTGTAGTTGAATGAGGTCCCATTTGTTGATTGTTGACCTTCATTCTTGAGTTACTGATATTTGATTTAGAAAGTCCGTTCCTGCATCTATATCTTAGAGGCACTGCCTATGTTTTCTTCTAACAGTTTTGGCATTTCAGGCTTTTCATTGAGGTCTTTGATCTGTTTGAAGTTGACTTTTGTACAGCATGGTAGGTATGGGTCTAATTTCATTTGCTACATGAGGAGATCTACTTAGGGGTAATCAACAGCTGCCTAATTAATGGTCTGCTAAATGTGAGAGAACTTATTTGTGGTATTGTAAACATAGCTAAGTGCACAATGCTGGAGAAGTCATCGATTCAGAAAAACATCTGCCAGATTCCCAGAACAATGAAATTTCTTACTGTGTTCTAAATATGCATCCTCATATTTACAGACAAGGGTACCTTTCACCACTCACTGAAGAAGATTCTTTTTGCAACAGATGGAAACTAATACAGAGTTCCTCATCTGTTCAAACACAGAGGATGTCTGTGAGACACTTAGCCAAAAGTGACACAGTTTTCAAAGCAAGCGTTACACATAAGATGAATGCATCTTTCAACTGTCATCAGATAGTGACTAATACTGACACCCACAACTGGCCAATGTGCAGAAAACAATAGGCTTCAGAGTGTTAACCCCAGAATAGGGCTCATACATCAAACTTCTGCCTCCCAAGGCTCAAGGATAATTGTGGAAGAAGATGAAGAGAGGGCAGAAATACTGTAAGAGCGAGAGGGACTGAATGACCACTAGGAAACTAAGTTTTCCAAATAGCTGGTCAGTTACTAATGAACTCACAGCAAATATAACCGCATGTACAAGTTCCACGCAAGCTCAAACCCCTCAAAAATCTCAGCATAGACATGAGGAAATGGACAAGAAATCCCAGACTCACTTAAGGAACTTTTGGAAACTAATGGCAGCTGTGTGTGTGTGGGGGGGGGATGACAGTATCTTACTCTTGGTAGGTCGGCCATGCTCCAATGAATGGACTCATACTGAGGGACATGTAGGGACAGAATCAGATGGTATAGGCCACATTTTATATAGAGTGCAGTGCACTGAATTGGGCAGAGGGCAGCTGGGGGAGGTGTAGATGGGGGAGGAAATTAAAGTACTATCGTATTATAATGTATGAAAAACCCCCAAATCAATAAAAATTTTAAAAGGTTTTTAAATTAATTAGAGATGACATGATATTATACCTAAGAGATCCTCAAAATTCCACTAGAAAACTCCTATAAATGATTTAACAGTTTCAGCAAACTGGCAGGTTACAAAATTAATCTACAAAATCAGTGGCCTTTCTATATACCAACAACAAGCAATTGGAGAAGGAGTATATGGAAACCGTTCCATTTACAATAGCCTCAAAAAAATAAAATATCTTGGGATAAACTTGACCAAAGATATTAAAGAACTTTACAATGAAAACTTTAAATCTCTGAAGAAGGAGACTGAGGAAGACATCAGAAGATGGAATATATATATATTATACTAATATATATATATATTCGAAAAAAAAAATATATATATATATATATATATATATATATTCGATGCAGTCTGAATCAAAATCCCCATGAGTTTTTTTCACAGAATTAGAAAAAAATTCTAAAATACATACGGAAAAACAAAAGACCTCAGATATCCAAAAGAACCCTGAGCAAAAAGAGCAGTAATGCAGGGGAATTATTATGCCAGATTTTCATCTCTACTACAGAGCTATTGTAACACAAACAGCATGGAATAAAATCAAAGACCCAAACTTGAGTACATACAATTTCAGCCACATATTTGATCAAGGGGCCAAAAACACTCGTTGGAGGAAAGGTAGCATTTTCAAAGAATGGTGCTGGCAAAATTGGATACCCACTTGTAGGGTAATGAACCTAAACCCCTACCTTTCACCTTGCAAAAAACATCAACTCTAAATGGATCAAAGATCTCACGGTAAAACCTGAAACTCTGAATATGTTAAAAATAATATGGGCAGTAAAGTAACCTACGACATATGGATGCAGGAAAAGACTTTCTAAATCAGACAGCAGTTGTGCAGGATCTAGGTCCACAGTCAACAATTTGGACCTCATTAAACTAAAAAGCTTCTGTATAACAAGAGAAACAATCAAAGAAGTGAAGAGAAAACCCACAGAGTGGGAGATATATCTGACAGAGTTTTAACATCCAGAATATATAAACTACTCAAAAAACAAAGGTCCAAGAAAATAAATGATCAATTTAAAAGATGGGCTAAAGATCTGAACAGAGACTTCTCAAGGAAAGAACTTAAGATGACTCAGAAACACCTTACAAACTGTTCAGCTTCATTGGTAATTAAGGAATTGCAAATCAAAACCACATTAAGATTTCATCTTACACTGGTAAGATTAGCCACAATCAAGAAAACAAACAGCACTAATTGCTGGAGAAGGTGTGGAGAAAGGGGAGTGCTTATTCATTGATGGTGGGATCGCAAAATCCTGTAGCCCCTATGGAAAGCAGTGTGGAGACCTCTTAAAAGACTAAAAAATGAACCTACCATTTGACTCAATTATACCACTCCTAGGTATATACCCAAAGGATGCATCCCATAGCAGAGACATGTGCACGGCCATGTTTATTGCTACTCTTTTCACAATAGCAAAGAGCTAGAAGCAGCCCATATGTTGATGAGTGGATAATTAAGCCCATAACTGATGAGTGGATAATGAAGATGTGGTACACTTACACTATGGAGTTCTATGCAGCAGTGAAAAAGGATGACATCATGAATTTTGAAGGCAAATGAATGGAACTGGAGGCCGTTATGCTGAGTGAGGTGACAGTCTCAGAAAAACTAATGACAGATGTTGTCCCTCATTTGTGGTTTCTAACATCAAATCTCTATGTGTACATTAAAATGAGTAGCATCTCAATAAAGATAACATCAAAATAATTGTTATTGCCATAGATGTACTTTGAAGTACATATCTATTGTTTTTTTCACATCGAAGGTTTAAGACATTGAAAAGATGAGAACAGTTAAGGGATGAACTAACTTCAACAAAAGTTATTGCCACTACTATCATAATACACAATGTCTATATTAAAAGTAACTAATGGATTTCCCTTTGTATACAGGTTACATGGTGATTTAGGACTCAGTAAAAGTAAATATGTGTATATTAAACAACATTGGTTTACAGGCTCTGATAAAAACAGTAATGCATCTGAGTTAAACGGAGATATAAATAGCTGCTGTCCACGTTTGTTCTACATAAAATCTGTATAACAATAACTTTGGGATTGGCACATACAAATGTTCTCTATAATTTTTCTCTTGTATGGTATCACCTCGTAGCATTCTCTTTCACCTATAAGATGATTTAACAAAAAAATTAAGTTTGCTTCCCAATTTAATCACTTACAGTCACCCAAAACAGCATGGATGAATTTGATGAAAGCTGTGCCTTGATTCCACCCTATAGTAGGATCGAAAGGTTATTCCTGGACAACCTGTCAGCCCATGAAAGAAAACAGCCAGAATTGACCAGGCACCAAGACAGCAGCTCCAGAGAAAGTAGACTGTTTTGCTTCTCATCCACCGGTGCCCCTTTTCTAAGACTAAGGAACAATCTGCAGAAGAGGGGGCATGGTAGAATGTAAGGGCTGTGATTGGGGTGAATGGTGAAACTGCAGCAATGTAACCTGGACACCAATTTGATCAACTTGATTGAACATACAAGCCCCCCTCCTGCTGGATGGTGGGACCAAGGGGCTGTGTGGGTTTGGACACAACTGCTTGCAAGTTGGTTTTGCATGAAGGATGCTTGTACTCATAAATTATCACTTATGACTAAAAAATGGAAAAAAATCTGAGAGAAAGATGCAGGACAGTTATGGCAGAATGGATGATCTGGGATGGGGTGGGGTGGGATAGGGGCAAGGGAAGGGGAAGTATGCCCAAAATGAATTGGAAAATAATGTATGAAATACACAAAGCATCAATAAAAAAATTAAAAAAGAACTCACTGACAGAAAATAAATGGAGTTCCTATCCTAAAAGAAAAGTAACTAGTGGAATAACAAATATATAATATCATTTCAATGTTCTACTAACTACATATGGCCTCTTCCTACCTACTGATTACAATCCTTTGAAATTTGAGGCAAGGTTTTTGGTACCCTACTTGCTGATAAATAAATGGCCATGTTACATCACAATAAGGTTCGTGATCCTTAACGATAGAAATTAATTCAAAGGAATGATTATTTCTGCTCCAGGGAGCTATTCATTTTGACATTTAGTTATGTTTTATATGTAAGAAAATTGCCCACTAGGTAAAAACTTTGGAGTGAACAGATAGGCTTTTTGCCAAAATTATGTAAAATATCTCTGAACATCTGGAGAGATTTTTAAAATTTTTTAATTAACTTTATTTATTTCTGTATGTGTATGAATGTACTGTCTGCATGCAAGTTTGACGTGGAGGTCAGAAGAGGGTATCGGATTCCCCTGGAACTGGAGTCCTCCTGGAATTGGAGTTTCAGACGGTTCTCGGCCACCATGTGGGTGCTGGGGATCAAACCCAGGTCCTCTGTAAGAGCGGTCGGCACTCTTAACCACTAGGCCATCTCTCCAGCCCCCATCTGGAGAGATTTTGACATCTAGAAATGACCCCAAGACATGCAAGAACATTTCAACAATTCAAAGTTTATACTTTGTAGTGGTGTATTCAAAATAACTGTATATATATATATATATATATATATATCATATAATATATATATAATCAGTGAATCTGATAATGTCCAACTTAAAAGTCCACTAGAATTTGTTGACCAGGGGTTTCAAAGCATCCATTTATAAGGTTTCTCCTTCTGTTCATTTGGCCATGATATCTGGACTCAGGATCTGCTTTTCAGGTTTTTTAATAGTCAGGATATGAGTTTCCACTTAGATATGTGCTAGAAAGAAAGAAGAAATTTTATTATTGAACATTAATTAACAACAATAATGGACTTGTCCTTTGGTGACCTTACTCTGTCAATCAAGGCCAAGATCTAAGGTTTTTATGCCTGTTTAACATTATTTCATATAACTTTATGCCCAATATGTGGAGGCACAATTTTTCAGGCTTTAAAATAAATCTATTGACTATTTGTCTTTTGGTTATATTTTCTTTTTGGATGCTTAAGTCCACCCAATTAGCCCCTATTAACCAAACTTTGTTTCCTCAAGGTCATTTGAGGTTCTGGTCTTCAGGGGAAAATTGAGGTTTATTTATTTATTTATTTATTTATTTATTTATTTTTGCAGGGGGAGCACCTGGCTCCTTCTGGCCATTCTTAACCAGTTCCATCTACTAAGGGCAAGATCAGGTCTTGCTAGACCAGGCTTCCCTTTGGAGCACAAGGTGACTTTCCTCCATATTGAGCTTCCTCTTTATAGACTGGACACTGGCTATGGTTCCTCCCTGCACAATTGCAGAACATTTTAAGAGATGCCCCTGTGACCAATTGACCTCAGAGGTCAAGGAACAAAATTGTTCCTTAAATCCCTTGGCCAAATTGACATGGGCCTTATGTATGGGTTTTAAGCATCCAAAAAAGTTAAGTTAAAGCTGGGTGTGGTGGCGCATGCCTTTAATCCTAGCACTTGGGAGGCAGAGGTAGGCGGATCTTTGTGAGTTCAAGGCAAGCCTGGTCTACAGAGTGAGTTCCAGGACAACTGGGGACACAGGGAGACCCTGTCTCAAAAAGACCAAAAAAAAAAAAAAAAGTTAAGTAAAACCTATCTGGTACTTTTAATTACTGTATCATATTTAGATAAAACCTGAAGAAAAGCCCAAGAAGCCTTGCATAAACATTGACTGGAAGAAATTTAACACCATAGGGTAAGCAGGCAAAGCCCATAAGAAAAATTTTAGGCATATCTTAAATAAAAATAATTTTAGGCATATGGTAAATAAAAATGATTTAGTACAAACATAAGTAGTCTCTACTTTCCCAAACCCCATATACTGGTTTGTAGTTTTCCAATACCTGTTGACCAGAATTAAGGTGAAAAAATTCACCAAGTCTCTCTAAACTGCCTCTTTCTGGGGTGCATGCCACCCCAGAAGTAAACCTAGCTTGTCTTCAGTTCAATGGAGTAAACTTAGCTTTTCTTGAGTTCAGAGAAGTAAACCTAGCTTTTTTTTTAGTTTAGGGCAGTGAACCTAGCTTTTCTTGAGTCAGATTATCTAAAAATGGGCAGAACATATATCAAAAGTAGCACTTGGATAATAGACAGAGACCGAAAAATATCTTTCAGTGGTCAAAGGTCACTCATTCCTTGTCTATGCGTTGTTCCCTGACTGTGGATGTGATGTGACCCCAGCCTCCTGCTGTAGCTGCTGTGCCTTCCACATCATGATCCACTGTGTTCTCAAACTCTAAGCTAAAATAGATCTTCTTTACCTTAACTTGCCTGTGTCCATGTATTTAGCACAGCAACAAGAAATTAACCAATTTGGCACTTGTGAAAAGCTCTTGTTGGAAGTGGGGTGGAGAGATGCTCAGCGGTTAAAGGTGCACAATGCTCCTAGAGAGTACCCGAGTTCAGTTCCTAGCACCCAGGTCAGGTCAGGTAGCTTACAATTGCTGCTCTGGCCTCCTTAGGCACCTGTATTCACATGCACACACTCACACACAGACTCCCAGACAGGCACACAATTTAAAATAAAAATAATATATTTGGGGGAACTTGGCAATGGAAAGATCACATGATATCTCTTGAATTACTGGTTAATGTCAGCTTTTGAAAGCTTGTCACCCTGTTCTTAAGTGCCCCTAATATGATATAGAAAGATCCACAGTACCAGCTATGAAGTGTACTTATCCACAAGTCCAATCTGACCCCAATTAAACTGAGAGAATCTACTTCAAATTTACATAAGAGGAGTGGTGGACCAGTGATTTAAGCCAAAACCCAGCAACACCGAGAAAAAGAGAGGTAAGAGACACAGGAAATGGGGCTAAGCTGGCTGGTCAGTGCATTTTACATCTGCAGGGAGCTGCTTGTCTGTTCTCAACAGTAATATGTATGAATGTACTGTCTGCATGTAGGTCAGTGCACCCGTGTCGTGCAATGCCGCGGAGGTCAGAAGAGGGTGTCAGATTACCCTGGAACTGTAGAGTTAAAGACGGTTTTCAGCCGCCATGTGTGTGCTAGGGATCGAACCCGGGTCCTCTGCAAGAACAGCTGGTGCTCTTAACCAGTAGGCCATCTCTCCGGCCCCTGAGAACAGTAATATTTTTACAGGAGTGCAGGGCACACACACTCAGGTTTTCATGCCTGCATGACAAGCCTTTTACCAGATAACCCATCTTGTAAGCCTTCTACCTTTCTTAAAATGATCTATTACTGTTTTCAATTCAGGAAGAAGACTATAAAAATAAGAGCTATAGGAAGGAGAAATATTGTAAAAGAAATTAATAATGCAGCAACACTTTTTGCTATAGTAAATTTTGATGTAAAACTACAAAAAATGAGATTTTGTGTCACTAGGATGAAAAAGTGTTGCTGCATTATTAGGTTTACATGGTGAGTTCCAGGCCAGTTGGAGACCGTGTCGAGAGAGAGAGAGAGAGAGAGAGAGAGAGAGAGAGAGAGAGAGAGAGAAGAGAAGAGGCTGGAAGGGCTGCTCAGTGGTTGAGACACCTTGCTTCTCTTGAAGAAGACCCAAGTGCCAATTTCTGTTCCACATCACTTGTTCACAACCACTTGTAACTCCAGATCCAGGGGATCCAACACACTCCTGTGGCTTTTGAGGATACCTACACTTAGGTGTACATAATACACACACAGAGATATATAAATAAAATAAANAGGCCATCTCTCCGGCCCCTGAGAACAGTAATATTTTTACAGGAGTGCAGGGCACACACACTCAGGTTTTCATGCCTGCATGACAAGCCTTTTACCAGATAACCCATCTTGTAAGCCTTCTACCTATCTTAAAATGATCTATTACTGTTGTATATAAATCCTGAAGTGAAAAAAGTTTACTGTATTGAGGGCTGGAGAGATGGCGGGCTCATCAATTAAGAGTACTGGCTACTCTTGCAGAGGACCCAGGTTCAGTTTCCAGCACCCACATGACAACTAACAATGTTTCTAACTTCAGTTCTGGGGGATCTGTCACCCTTTTCTGACTTCCACAAGCACTGCATGAGATGGGTGCACTTAAATACATGCAGGCGATACACTGATGCACATAAAATAAAAATAATAAAATATTTTTAAAAGATTACTGGAATAGATATTTCTGACTCTTCTCAGCTGCCCTTTTCAAGATTTTGTAGTAGGTAAACATATAATCTTTGCAAAGACAGTTCAAATAGTGTAGGAAGTTCTGAGTTTGTGACAACAAAGATGGAATTCTGTGAAAGCCAGGAGCCAGTCACATCGCAGAGCCATTGCCTTCTGAGGAAGCTGAAGAAGATGAAAAGTTCCTAAACCAATGGAGTCCTAGGAGGTAGATCTGGGAGAAGACAGCAGTGTGTTCAAAATAGTTCAACAGAGCTCCCGAAGTGAAGTGAGTCTCCTGGCTTCCAGGCCTGGGAAAGCCTGACCTGAGTGACAGAGTACAGAACAAGGGACTCAGCTCACCCTTCTTGATGAGAACTAGCCTCAGTGAAAGAATGTTATCTCTTAGCATGTTCTAAGCTGCAGGAGTTCGTAACTTTGAGGGAAGGAATAAGATGAAAGGAGATATTTAAAGTGCTTTTATCAACACAATTGATTTGGATTTGGAGTAGGGCTTCTCTAAGCTCAGAAGGGAGTGTCAACTCTCCTCAAAGAGGTTTCTGTTTATGCTCTGGGAGGAAACCTGTCTTGCTCATAATGGATCCTGGCACTAACTAGGTAAACTTATTTAGAGAAAGAGACAAGTAACCATGGTACCGGATATATTTGTCTTTGAAATAAATCCAAACCTGCCAGTTATCACTCCATAATTATATTTAAAGTATCTAAATGTTTTCTGTCTACATTTATTTACACTTTTTAGTTGATCACCTTAATTTATATAATGGAAGACAATAATGACTTACACGTAATCTAACCATCTTATTTTGTTTAGAACAAATCCATTTAAGGTAAACCTTGAAGGATGTTTTCCTACATAACAATAAATTAATTTAAAATTTAACTTTGATCCCAAACAAAATGTTTTTTTGTCTTTTTGAGTCAGGGCACTCTCCCTTTAGTCCCAGCTGGCCTGAACCTCACTATATAGACCAGGCTGGCCTTGAACTCACAGAGATCCACTTGCTTCTGTCTCCCGAATGCTGGGATTAAAACCATGAACCACCACACCCAGCAACAACAATTCTTTTTAATTCAGTGTCTCACTATGTACCTCTGGTCGGCTCGAAACTTGCTCTGTAGACCAGGTGGGCTTAGAACTCACACAGAGATCCACATGTCTCAGCCTCCCAAGTGCTGGCATTAAAAAAGTATGACACCTTGCCTGGCCATTAAAATATTTTAAAAGAATTTTTTGAACCCATAGATAAAATCTCCAGAGCCCAAGAAGTCAATCTTATTTGATATATTTTGAGAATAAATGGCATTAGTTACTTTTCTCATCACTGTCACAGAGTACCTTACAGAAATAACTTTAAAAATTAACTAGGGGATAGAGAGATGGCTCAGTGGTTAACTGGCTCCTCTTTCAGAGAACTGTGTTTGATATCCAGCACTCACATGGCAGCTAACAACCACTGTAATTCCAGTTCCAGGAAATCTGACACTCTCTTCTGGCCTTCTTGGGCACTGAATGAATACCCCTCCATACATGTAGGCCAAATACTCATACACATAAAATAAAAACAAAAAAATTTATTTAAAATTAAAATTTAATATTTTCATCTTTTTAGTTGTAGTTTTAGTTTAAAAATCTGAATCACAATATCTTCCTATTATGGAACATTTCACAAAGCATGTTTTCTTAGAATACTTAAAAAAATTCCAAATGACTAAAGAGTTAGTTAAAAGCAACATATTTAAATTTCTTTCTTCTCTTTTTTCCTTCCTTCCTTCCTTCCTTCCTTCCTTCCTTCCTTCCTTTCTTTCTTCTTTCCTCCCTCCCTTTCTCTCTTTCTCTCTTTCTTTCTTTCTTTCTTTCTTTCTTTCTTTCTTTCTTTCTTTCTTTCTTTCTTTCTTTCTTTCTTTCTTTTGTGTGTGTATGTGTATGTGTCTGTGTGTGTGTATATGTGTGTGTTTACTTGTGTGTGGGAGCACATACATACCACACCTGCATGTGGAGGTGAGAAGTCAACTTGCAGGAGTTGGCTCTTTCTTTCCACCATTTGAGGATTAGGGAAACATACTGAGGTTGTCAAGAAAACAGGACCTTTACTTCCTGAGCCATCTTGAGGACCCCAAAAACAAATTATGGGAGGGAGGCTTTATTTTGGCCCCTGATTTAAGAAGGCATAGTTCATCATGGTGAACAAGACACGGAAGTGCATATAACTGTAGCAGCAGGTGTGTGTGGTGGCTGGCTCATGACCAAGAGGGCCAGGAAGCCCATGGCTAGAGCCCCGAAGGCTGTGCATCAGCCAGCAAGGCTTCATGTCCCAAAGGTTCCACAGTCTCCCCAGACAAGGGCAGCAGTTGGGGAATAAGTGTTCACACACATGAGTCTGATTTCATATTCAAACTTTCAAAAGGCAATTAGATTTGAAAACCATTTTATTTTCTTCTTAGTTGTAAAAGTCTGAATCACAATGTCTTCCTATTATGGAGCATTTCACATGACATGTTTGTTTATAACACTTAAAAAATTCCAAATGACTAAAGAGTGAGCAAAAAGTCACATATTTATAGTTTAATGATCCACAAGTTAAGTTTCTTCTTTCTTCCTTCTTTTTTCTTTTTCTTTTCTCTTTTTTCTTCTTTCTTTCTTTCTTTCTTTCTTTCTTTCTTTCTTTCTTTCTTTCTTTCTTTCTTTCTTTCTTTCTTTCTTTCTTTCTTCTTTCCTTCCTTCCTTCCTTCACTCTTTTGTTTCTGTGTGTGTGTGTGTGTGTGTGTGTGTGTGTGTGTACATATGTAGGTATTCCCAGGCCATATCTACTTGTGGAAGTCAGAGGAACACTTTTAGGAATCGGTTCTTCCCATATTTTTGAGGCAGGGTCTCTCTTGCTTCTGCTACTGTGCTGTGTCCGCTGGTGTAGCTGGCCCAAGAGCTTCCAGGAGAGTCTTTGCCTCCCATCTCACCATAGACTTCTGAGCTTACAATACAGGCCATCACAGCCAGCTTTTAATGTGGGTTCCAGGGATTGAACTTGGATCAACAGGATTGCCTGGTTAGTGCTTTTACCCACAGAACCATCTCCTTGGCCTAATAAAAATGTTTTCCATAGGTTTCAACCATAGTCCTATACCTCCACATATGGCTTCTGTGTGTTTGGTATGTGTGTGTGTGTGTGTGTGTGTGTATGTGTGTGTGTTTGTGCGTGTGTGTGTGTGTGTGTGTACAGGTTCATGTGTGTGGCAGCCAGAGGGCAATCTTGGAGGTTATTTCTCAGGAACCATATAAGTTGTTTTATTTTTGGGGGGGGGGGTCTTTTCGAGACAGGGTCCCCTTGTAGCCACAGCTGTCCTGGAATTCACTCTGTAGACCAGGCTGGCCTTGAACTCACAAAGATCTTTCTGCCTTTGCCTCCCAAGTGCTAGGATCAAAGGCGTGTGCCACCACACCCAGCTTCTTTTTCTTTTCTTTTTTTTTTTCTTTTTCTGTTTTTTCTTTTTCTTTTTGAAAAGAAAAAGATTTGGTTTCTTTGGCCTGGAATTGTCCAAGTAGGCTAGGCTGGCTGGCCCGGAACCCCAGGGATCTCCTGTTTCACTTCCTCAGTACTGGAATTACAAATGCACACCACCACACTTAGCTTTCCTTAAAACATGGATTCTGGGGACAGAACTTTCATGGCAAGCATTTTGCCAACTGAGCTACCTCTCCAGCTCCACATATGCCTTCTTTAGTCAGCAGACAACTAAAAGAAAGCATTTGACCTCTCCAGTTATTCACTCTGCATTGAAAATTTGGACTAAAAATAAATCCCATTTAACAAAACAACCATTGGTATTCTTCTAAGCAGTAAGTTGCTTCAGAGACTTGTTTTCTTATTTTGAAACAAGGTCTCATACATCCCAGACTGGCCTTGACCTTGTGTGTAGCTGAGGATGACCTTGAGGATGACTTTGAGCTTCTGCTCCTCCTACCACTACTTCTCTAGAGCTGGGATTACAGGCCACCATGCCCAGTTTTTTTCAGAGATTTTTGTTTGTTTGTTTTGGGGGCTTTTCGAGACAGGGTTTCCTGCAGCCCCAGCTGTCCTGAAACTTACTATGTAGACCAGGCTGACCCTGAACTCACTGAGATCTGCCTGCTCTGTCTCCTGAGTGCTTGGATTAAAGGGGTGCTCCACCACCCCTGGCATTTCAGAGATGTTTTTTAAACTTTGTATTTGGTATGTTTTATAAACTACCAGAAAAGAAAAAGTATCTCAAGCATGTCCCCTGTTGTAAGAATAATCACTTTCTAGGGCTGGAGAGATGGCCTAGTGGTTAAGAGCACTGACCGCTCTTACAGAGGACCCGGGTTCGATCCCCAGCACTCACATGGCGGCTGAGAACCGTCTGAAACTCCAATTCCAGGAGAACTCCAGTTCCGGGGAATCTGACACCCTCTTCTGACCTCTGCGGCATTGCACGACACGAGTGCACAGACCTGCACGCAGACAGTACATTCATACACATACCGGAAATAAATAAATATAAAAATTAAAAAAAAGAATAATCACTTTCTGAGAGATTATGAATTTCCTCTGTTTAAATAAATATTTCAGTCTACCTCTGCCATCTATCCTGAAAAGTCAGGAATGAATACACATTTGCAGATAGCTAAATATCTAAAATATGTTGTTTCCAAATGGTCAAATATTTGCCTTTCAAAGAAAATAAAACAAGTTATAAACTCTGTGCTATATTAGAACTCAGATAGTACTCTCTGGATAATTATTAGGTAGTATTACCTCTTAGAGCTTACAATTTGAAGAGATGGGGAGATTATAAAAACATGAAAATGTCAAGTGAGGAGAGAAACCTGAATGAAATTTTCCATCTGAGTAACAGGAAAATTGTAGAAGATGTGGTTTTTACCTCCTTCCTTGCTCCAGGGAGAGGATATGAGTATTTTTGTCTTTATTTTTTTTTCTTTTCACAGGTAAACAGAAACAATACCAAATGACAATAACAAAACAAAGTAATAAGAACAGAAAAAAGGGGGGATTTCCATTTCTTATTCTGGTGCAATAAAGAATCAATCTGCCTGGCTTGGTATGTACTTCTCTTTTTTCCTTCTCTCTTTCTTTCCTTTCTTCTTTTCCTGCCCTCTCATGGCTACCAGAAGAATATGTGTTTACTGGCTAGTCCCGGAAGCCTTGAGTTCTCAGCTGAGAAAGAGTCTGATTAATTTGGGGCTTTCATCCCTAAACTGGCTAATCAATTTCTAGTTCTTGTTTAGTTTCATTATCCTCTGAAAAGGATCACCCCAATAGCCAGAAGGGAATCGGGATGCTGACCACTCTGACTTCTTCCATGCTGAAAAGGGATGTTGGGTGTGGCAACTGGGGTATCCCCCATTCAGAGGGTCAATTTAAAAGACCCCCAAGCACAACTATAGAGGGAAATAATCCTCGACTGGTGCCTGTGAAAGTGAAATGAAGGCAGGAATCATTTGGTACATGATCTAGGCAGGGGACCAGGAGAAGTAAGAACAGGGTGAATTCCAATGTCCAACTTAAGAGTACATTAGAATTTCTTGACTGGGAGTTTCAAAGCATCCATTTATTAGGTTTCTCCTTCTGTTCATTGGCCATGATGTCTGGACTCAGGATATGCTTTTCAAGGCTTTTTAATAATCAGCATGTGAGTTTCCACTTAGATAGTTGCTAGAAAGAAAGAAGAAATTTTATTATTGAGCATTAATTAACAACAATAATGGACTTGTCCTTTGGCTGTAGGTGACCATATTCTGTTAATAAGGCCAAGATCTAAGGTTTCTATGCCTGTTTAGCATTTTTCATAGATCTTTACACACAATATGTGGAGGCACAATTTTTCAGGCTTTAAAAAAATATATTGACCTTTTATCTTTTGATTATACTTTCTTTTGGGGTGTTTATGTCCACACAATTATCCCTGGTTAACCAATTTTTATTTTCTCAAGGTCATTTGAGGTTCTGGTCTTCAGGGGGTATTCCTTTTTTTTTGGGGGGGGGGAGGCAGTGAGGATAGCACCTGGCTCTTTCTGGCCATTCTTAACCAGTTCCATCTACTGATGACAAGGCCTGTCCTGGGGTTCCCTTTGGAGCACAAAGTGACTTTCCTCTATATATTGAACTTCCTCTTTATAGACTGGGCACTGGCTAGGGTTCGGTTGGTGGATCTGCAAGACCTCCCTGAACAGGAAGCCTGGTGACTCAGATATCAAAAGTAACACTTGCATAATAGATAGAGACGAAAAAATATCTTTCAGTATTCAAAGGTAACCCATTACTTGTCTATGTTCCTTTAATCCAATTCTACATGTGGAAGTCCAGTACAAGCCAGGAATGGACTGAAAACCAACCACAACCCTGTGTGGTTATAATCCCATTTAGACCATTAGTAAACTCACTTTAATGTTTATACCATTCCACTCTAGAAGCATTTAACCACTTCAATATAGTACAAGTATCTTATTTTCTACTAAACTTTGTAATATTTATGCTCATCTGGCTGAATGGGGCAGTTTCCCCAAACACATCACCACAAAATAAAAACCTTAAAGTGATCCTACAAGTCCTGGGGCTGCCTCCAGCCAACCAAGTCTTTCCAGAAATTCAGAAATGCACCACATAGGCCTGTCAGAAAGCCTTTCTATCCACCCAAAGTCTATCCACCTAGTGATCAAATATTCCACACACCCAACACAAGGAAAGGCCTTGAATTCTATTTTATCTAGTATTAGCATAGCAACACCTCTTTCTTTCTTAGTGCCATTTACTTACATTATTTTTTACCCTCCTTTCATCTTGGGATAATATCTATCTTTAAAGGTCAGCTAACTTTATTGGAGTCAAGAAAAAAAAAAGATAGGTTTTGTTCTTATTCCATTCTACTAGTCACTGTCAATTCATTACATTGATATATATTTTTTATTATTTTCATATCTGTGTGAATGTACTGTGTACATGTAGGTCTGTGCACCTGTGTCATGCAATGCCGAGGAGGTCAGAAGAGGGTGTCGGATTCCCCTGGAACTGGAGCTAAAGAGGTTTTTCAGCCGCCATGTGGGTGCTGGGGATCGAACCCAGGTCCTCTGCAAGCAGTCGGCGCTCTTAACCACTAGGCCATCTCTTCAGCCCCATTCCATTGAGAGAATTAAATTGCTTTCAATAATTTTGATTTCTAGTACATTCTTACCCTAGATTTCTATTTCCATAGTGGTTGTATCATTTGTTTTCTGGTGTTGATTGGTTATAGTCATTCCTGCCTTCTACTCTTTGTATTGCTTGAAGTATTCTCTGCAGGTATGGCTTATTGGAGAGGAATTCTTTCAACTTATCTGTATCATGGAACATTTTACTTTCTCCTTCTATTATAATAGACATTTTTGCTGGATAAAGTACTCTGGGTTGGCATCTATAGTCTTTTAGAACCAGGAGTATTTTAGACCAGGCTCTTCTGGCTTTCATCCTCTGCATTGAGAAATCAGCTGCAATTCTAATAGGATTTCCTCTGTAGGTAACTTGTTTTTCTTTTGCAGCCCTCAGTATCCTTTCTTTGCTTTGAACATCTAGTGTTTTTACTATGATATGAGCTGGGGATTTTTTTTTCTGGTTCTGTCTGCTTGGAATTCTATATGCTTTTAATACTTGTATAGGTATCTCTTGGTTTAACTTGGGAAAATTTTCCTCTAAAATTTTGTTGAAGACCTGGGCCATATCACCATCCTGTGGTCTTCCTCTTCTATCCCTATAATTGGTAGAATTTCTCTTTTTATTAGTATCCCACAGTTCCTGGTTATTCCATTCTTGTGTTTTATTAAAATGTTCACAGTCTTTACTTGATTTATCCAATTCTTCTATATTGTCTTCTAATAGTCTGTTTTCTACTTCATCCACTCTATTAAGAGTTTCTCCCATCCTTTCCAAGTTGTTTGTGGAATTTTTTTTCATTTCAACTTGAATTTTCTTCAATGTTTCTATATCTTTTGTAACTTCATTCTGCAATTTATCATTGTCTTCTTTCAGTTTATACCTGTCTTCTTTTAGATCCCGGACTTCCTTATTTATAAGTGCCTTAAATTCCCTCAACTCCTTAATTTTTCTAATCATATTCATAATTGTTCTTTTGAGATCTGTGTCCTGAGTTATATCCAAGGGATCTTCATTAGAGGGTACTTGAATCGGGGTATTAGTGTTTGGTGGAGATCCACCTGAGTCTTTCTTTCCTTGAGCTTTAGGCATTTGGGTATCCTCTGTTGGGAGTGGTTCCAATGTGAAGCCTAGGTGCTTATTGAGCTGACACTGATGTTGGTTGTATTCTTCAGGTGTTTGTTGACTTCCTAATTGATGCACAGGTGTTGACACTCTAGGTTCCAAAATCTCAACTCTATCCTAACACTGTACAGACCAACACCCCTCACCCAACCAGCAAACAGTTTGCACAATGGACTAAGCCACACAACATCCAAGCTGCCTCAAACACCCAGGCCTTCGAAACTCACACCCGAAGGCCCCCAGGGCACTGCCCATCCTGTGGGCTGGAAGGTCACAGTGCTTCAGCTGCAATGCAGCTGAGGTTACCCACATCCAAGTGGGGTGAACCCCAATCACCCACTTGGTGAAATGTACTCATGGACAACTGTACACTACCCTTAATCTACCAGCAGATCCTCTAGGGCTAGGCACCAAGGTCTGTACCTTGTTACAAGGTACCAAGGTCTACCTTCAGTAGAAGAAAGACTCAGCAGACAGGGGGCTTTCCCTGTTGTCTCCTGATGCCTTCAGGCAATATCTATAGTGCCAAATTGTAGTCCCTAAGGATCCAATGCCCTCAGAACACCTCCCACACTTCCCAAGGCTCTTGGGGGCCCTTAACTCCCCCTCCACAATTTTGCCCCTTAGCTGCTCAGAATGTACCCTTCATGTCTCCGGAGCCGCCATCTTGGAAAATCTGTCACCCAAGCTTTTTAATAAGACAGCAATGAGAAATGCTGCACTAGCATTTGGAGCAAGGTAGAATGTAGATAAAGAAGTGGTGACAAGTGATGCCCAGTTCTTGAAGATTGTACTGCACTGCAGTGCATTGGGAACACGTCTTATAAACAAGTTTATAAGAAAGATGTGCTTCTGGGACTTATGGCAAAGTTGACTAAAGATCAAAACTGGCTCAAAAACTAGGTCTTTCAAGATCGACACCAGGAACTTCATGGACATCTCACATATACACATGATATTATGGGAAGCACTAAGAATGACACTCTAGCACATAGAAGCTTAGAGAACATTCTACAATAGATGGGTGGTAGGAATAGGGTACAAGTAGATTGCCCTTGGGCTAGAACGTAAAAGGCAGCAAGTAGCACAGGCTTCTCTGAGGCAGACCTGACCACCCTGAGGGCTTCCTTGTGTCCCTCTCTTTGTACTTGTTTTGTGGATACAGTTCTCCAGGTTTGATTCCGCTTATGTTATTGGATGGGTTTTGGTGGTTAGTATTTATCAAATTTCTTTTGTTATCTGAAACCACAGTTATTGCAGGATTATCAGGTAACCTCATTGGATGTGGAGCCAGCCCAGAGTTTGAAGTTCCCATTCATCCATGTCAGCTACTTCAGTTTGAACAAGTTACTTCGCACGGGCATATCTGGATTTTTTTCATATGTAAAACGAAAATACTACTGCTACTACTACCACTAATATCATCCAGTGTTTAAACAGCATGGTAAGAATTAAGTGAAATAAACATACTTCTCTTATTTCTTTTCTTAAATACTCGATAAAGATTAGGTGGTAGTCTGTGAGTATGTTATCAATAATGTGAGATTGCAAAGAAAATAATTACTGTTTATGGAATGCTTGCTCTGGGCCTATCACTATAAGTACTTAACCTATCTCTAATTTTATAATGATATCATAAGGTAAATGTATTAATTTAATCTTTCATATGAAGAATGGAGGCTTACCAAGCCAAGTTACTAAAAGTCATACTGAATAGTAAGATGAAATGCTACCTCAGAGCCTGGCACTTTTTTTTTTTTTCATTTATTGCTGTATATCAATTGTGCAAAGTAATTAGGTTCTCAATGTCATTATCAAATATGTATGTAATTCTTTGAGTTATATTCACACTGTATCTCCTCCTGCATCCTTTATAGACCCCTTTTACTTTCATGAGTTTTTTTCTAAATTCTACATATAAGAAGAAACATACAATATTCATTTTTCTTAGGTTAGCTTGTTTTGTTTAACATGATGATCGACAGTTCACCTATGTTTTCCACAAACAACATAATTTTTCTTTATTGATGAATAAAACTCCGTTGTGAGCCAGGCTTGGTGGTGCATGCCCTTACTCCCAGCACTCAGGAGGCAGAGACTGCTAGATCTTTATGAGATCAAGATTAGCTTGGTCTACATAGCAAGTTTCAGGCTGGCTCAAAAAGACCTAAAAACAAACGAAAACAAAAGCAAAAGACACCAACTCTACTGTGTTCATGGAATACACCACATTCTTTTTTTAATATTTTTATTTTATATATTTCTGTATGTGTATGAATGTACTGTCTGCATGTAGGTTTGTGCACCTGTATCATGCAATACTGCAGAGGTCAGAAGAGGGTGTTGGATTCCCCTGGAACTTGCGTTCTCCTAGAATTGGAGTTTCAGACGGTTCTCAGCCGCCATGTGGGTGCCGGGGATCGAACCTGGGTCCTCTGTAAGAGCGGTCGGCCGTCTTAACCACTAGGCCATCTCTCCAGCCCTACACACACCACATTCTTTTACCTGCTCTTCTCTTGATGGGCACCTGGGTTGATCCCATGAACTGCATATTGTGAAGCTCCCTGGAGCAAAGACTGAGGGCTGTGAAGGTGTCTTCCTTGTAACCTTACTCACTAGGCTCCCACTGCCTTTCTACCCATTTCCTGTTTAATTGGCCTAGTCCCCATCCTAATGTCCTCTTAAACTGAGAAATTAGAGGAGGAAACAGTGCCATACTTCCTGAGCCAACCAAGAGGAAGTGGAAAGTGCCTCCTCTCATTTTCCTCCCTCCAAAAGTAAATACTGAATTCCCAGAGCACATATTTTATAAGAATAGTTCCTCAGAATCAGTCTTAGACATAACAAGCTGATTTCCATAAACTCTATAGTGTGTTACTTTAAGTGCGGACGTTCAGAAAAAATTGAAACCATTGTAAAGTAGGACGGATTTCTTCAGTGCCCCAATGTAAACTCTCATACCCTCCCAGCTTGTTTTTTCTTGGCATTATTTCCAAGGGGAAAACAAGAGTCTATCCATGTTGGTTTGAGGAAGGAAAGTTCAGGACTTCACACTCGGTCTTTGGGCTGCATGCCCCGACGCGATCCAGGATGCATGATATTCCTGCAGCATCATATGCGGAAGCCTGAGTGTGGAATCGGCTTGGATCTTCCAGTACAGTCCGGGAACCAATGTCTTTCCTCCTTTACATTCTTCTCTGTTTCTCTGCGTGACTGAACAAGTGATCTGGGTGTGGTTTTGATGATGGTTTCTCGAATTTGGAGCCAAGACAGAAAAAGGTATAGCATTGCAGCTTGGGTTTCTAGCCTGCTTATAAAGGACTGAGGGCGAGACGCCAAACCTGTTGACTCTTGCAAAACAACACATTACAAATGCCTGGCTTATTTTAAGAGCATCATTTGCAGGATATGCCATCATGTTAATGTCAGTAGTTTTATGAATTTAGGAAACCTAAACTTTTCTGTGAAATATTATGGAAATGTACAACTTCTTAAAGTACATCTCTTCAGATCAAAACAGTCATTTTTTATTATTTTTCATGTCTGAGTGTATTGCCTGCATGCAAGTGCACCCATGCCATGCAATGCCCATGGAGGTCAGAAGACGGCATTGGATTCCCTGGAAGTGGAGTTATGGATGGTTGTTAGCCACCATGTGTGTGTTGGAAATCAAACCTGAGTCAGTTAAGAGCAGTCAGTGTTCTTAAATACTGAACTATCCCTCCAGACCCAAAAAAGTCATTTATAATAAGCATATTTCAAGAAAAATAACTATTAATTGTTGAAAGTTCTTATTTTCCTATATATTTGCCCTGACTTGATATTAGTGATGTGACATTTTTATGACAGAATCTTCTCCCAGCACTATTTCTAGGAGTGGATAAGTTTAGTATGTGGATGAATAATGGAACTATAGCAGGCAGTCAAGTTCTGCTTTCTTTCCTTTCCTCTCAATGTAAAATTGAACTCATCACACTAATAGAAAACAGCAACTACATTAAAGTACTTAAAAAGCTTTTTCATATCACTTAAATCAAAACCCTGCTTTTCACAAGCTGAGGAAGGTGGTTGTGGTTGGCATTAAATCAATGTATCAAATCCTCAAGTTCTTTTTCCATAACATAAACCTAGCATGTATGACTGTGGCTAAGCCTCCACCCTTCCCTACTGAGGCTTCCCAAACTAAATTCATAGGGGACCTCCTTCAGCAGTTTCTGAGCTTCAAGAGTCATATAATCTTTAGATTCTCTGTACAGATTGTTCAAAAGGTATTTCTATCAACCCTGGGCACTTGCCTTTAAGCACAGAAAGAAAACAGGCCACAGTGTTTTGTCAAGAAAACTGCTGATAAAACATCAGCTGATTGCCAGCACTTCTGGTTCCCACTCATCTAAGTCACACAGAGATTAGCAGCCTGCCTCAACCTCAGGATTCGATGAGTTTCTTAATATAAACCCATTCACCAATTTCAATCTGGTACTCATAAAGAATAAACTCAAGAATTATATGGCACTGAACAAATAATGGCTATTTGTAAATTTGTTTAAACAAGTATTTCCATGAGTGTTTCTTGACCTAGAGGGTAGTTTTTAATGTAGGCTCATTCCTCTGAGGGTAATTACTTTTCACAGTAAACATTAATAGGGAGTATCTGCAAAGACATGTTCAAAGTTTTATTTAATTGCTTCAAAACCAGCTCTCTTACAGTTGCAGCAAGTTCGTCGTTCAGGTAGGAACCTCCCACTCCCTTCTACGGGAGTGACCTTGTTTGCTCAGTTGCTATCAGATAAAATCCAAGGGGGACAGGAGAAGAATGTAAAAGCTCAGTGCACTTGGGTTCATTGAGCAAACTCACAACACTTCCAAGGGATAAAAGAATGTGTTACAATAAATAAATAAATAAATAAATAAATAAATAAATAAATAAATACATAAATAAATATTGATGGAAAGTTGCAGCTCAGTGTACAGTTCAGGGTTTTTTCAAGATAAAAATATACATGAGATAGTTCTGGATTGACAGTGCTTTTCAATACATTAGTTATATGACTTTGCGTTGTAATATAACCTCTGTTCAATTTTTCTTTTCCTGACAAGTATAATTTATAACATTCCATCTACCTAATATATCTATTAAAATATCCAATGATATAATATTTTTAGAAAAAAGAAAGTTGAGTAATTATTGGATGGGTCAAATTTTGAAATTTTAGACATAAGAAAAATACAGCCCTAAAAATTTAATAGTAGTAACTGTGTTTTAAACCTGAGAGTTACAACAGGTGTAGTGGTTCACACCTTTATTCCAAGTACTTGGGATGCAGAGACAAGCAGATCTCTGTGAGATCAAGGCCAGTCTGGTCTAGGTAGGAAGTTCCAGATAAGCTGGGACTATAAAGAGAAAACCTGTCTCAATTCTTGTCTCCAAGGGGGGGGGGGATGTAACAAAACTGCTGCAACAGATGAATACATTTAAACTCTGAAATTATCACAAATGATGTGAGTTTTAATCTAGTGAATAATGAGCAAACTCCATTACAGTACATGTTATTCACACACAAGAGGAGCTAATGTTATGGCTGACCCATGGAGTGGTGACCAAGACTGACAGGAATGTTAAATGAGCTTCTGGCTATGCTTTCAGAGCTATTTCCAGGGTGAATTAATGTTCATTTACCTGATGAGCATCAATACAGTTTGAAATATAGTAGTTGAAATTTTAGCCAAAGCAATAAGAGAAAGAAATTGAAGAGACATGTATAGAACAGAAAGAAGTCCAGATTATCTCTGTTTGCAGATGACATTGTCTTACATTTAAAGAGCCTAAAGACTAGGGAATTATTAAGCCTGATAAATGCTTTCGGAAAAGGATGCAAAAATATACATGGAAGAATCAGTAGTCTTTCTGTATACAACTAATAAATTTTCCTATAAAGGAATTGAAAAAAACTCCCATTCACACTCAGCTCTAAAAATAAAACTAGCACAGGTGAGATGGGGGGGGTGCCTGCTGTCAAGCCTGAAAACCTATTTAATCCCTGGAACCCTCATGGTGAAATGAGAGAACTGACCCCCATAAGTTCTCCAAACCTCCACATATGCAATATCCCTACCCATCATCATGTATAAACACACACATACACATACACACACACACACACACACACACACAAACCAATGCATAATTTTAAAGTAATTATACATTTTATAGAGTTATTTTCTGTAGTTTCAACATGACAATGTTTCCCTAACTTTTTTAAAAATTATGGGAAATAGTTGTACAAATTCAACTGTAGCATAACATACTGTAAATGTGAGGAAAGAATTTAAGAAATTCTGTCTCATCAAAGTTTATATTTCATTATCAATAGCAAAAATGTCTAGAATGATGTCTGCTATTTTAATACATTTTCTAAACATCTTGAAGAGTTACATGACTTTTCTTAAAGCAATTTTTAATTTCTATGAAAAAATGTTGTTTTTTCTGCATATGTAAGTTTTGCCTGCACCACATGTGTGCCATGTCCAAAGAGGCCAAAAGTAATTGTCAGAGCCCCTGGAAATGGAGTTATGAACAATTAATTGCCACATGGATGCTGGGGACTGAAACTGGGTCCTCTGCAAGAGCAACCACTGTTCTTTCTTAACTGCTGAACCACCTTTCCAGCCCTTGTATGAAATGAGAGGATTCTAAAATGAAGGATATGTATTAATATTTGTATGGATAGTATCTTACAAGAATTATTTGTATTCCTTAAAACACTCATGATATAACAATAGTCTGTAATATTTTTCTAAATAGAAAACTTCAAAATTTATTGGTTCAAATACAAGAACAAGATGTATAAAACTGTGCTGTATGTGAGACTATCAAAGGAATGCAAAGTTGAATCATGGGAAATGGAATATGTTCAAATTTCCCATTAAGTTTAATGAAGGCAGGTTGCCTTGCAAAATTTTAATACGTGGGGATTTTTTTAAAGACATGATCTCATTGTGAAGTCCAATATGGCTAGGACTCCCTATATAGCCCAGGCAATCCTGAAACTCCCTGTGTACATCATGACCTTGACTTGATAGTTAGCCTGACATAGCCTCCTAATTTGCTGGGATTATAAGAATATCCCACTGTGCACAGCTATATGGATTTTCTTTGCAAAAACTTAGATTGTAACCTACTGCTGTCCTCTTTCCCATGTGTACTGTCTTTCCGCTCAATGCTCATGTTATGCGATGCCATACCGGTGTCAAAGCTCCAGTGACTATCTCCTTTCTATGATCACTATCTTTGATACAATGAATTCCAACCACAAGGCTCATTCTGTTTATGCATTTAACAAATACCTATTATGTAAATGCTATCTAGAAAATTTTCAAGAAGCTTATATTTTAATAGAGAAGCTGTATAATCATGAAATTCTTAAAATTCATGATAGTTTAGAGAATGAGTTTTCAGCTGTGGTGGCATGTGGATTGGGCCTCTGAGAATTGTTAAGATGGAGGAAATTAAAGCAGACATTTAGCAAATATCTGTGAAGGTAAAGAAAAGTATGAAGCGGTGGCTTTCTAGAACAAGAATTAGTCCAATTTTACCAGAGTCCAGAGCACACATGCTAGAGTATAAGGACATAACTGACCTGTTGAATATGTAGCTTGTTTGAGAAATTCATGGGTCTACACTCATCTATTCATATATGAACTGGACTAGAGAGCCACTGATACTGTTTAAAAAACAAAAAGCTAAATCATAACATCTCCCGAAAGCAGTTGATTTCTCATTAATCACAGTTACCCTGATCATTTATAATTAGTTACATTTTTTTTTACAGTTGAAAACTATTGTGTGGTTATTAAAGGGTAAAAATTAGAGATGAACACCATCCAAACCACCCATCTATGATGAAACCCGAGTTTCCTGTTGTTATTTAGAGATAATGAGCCAATCACTTACTTGGACCTAAAGGCTATTCTGAGTCCATTTTTTCATTACTGTAATGAAATATCTGAAGTAGTTAAACTTCCTAAACAGAGGTTTATTTGGCTTATTGTTTGAGATACTAAAGGTACAGACAGCATGACATGTGACCTGAGGAGGACACAGCTCATGTGCATGGCCACAGCTATGAGAGGAGAGACTGCATTTCAGGTGGGAAGCCACGGAAAATCTGAGCTCCTCGTTCTCTTCCCAGGATTCATGTAGGGTTCTCATTCATCTCTCACCTGCTTTCACATCTTAGAGATTCAACCTCCCACCATGGTCATGCTTGAGACTCCCAACATGTGGCCTTTTGGGGATAAACAGCATTCAAGTGATAGCATGTACAAACCTACATTCACACATTTTTGTCAGTAAGGGACATGGAGTAAGGAATCTAGTAAGGAAAAAAAATGTCTATTTCAAACAGCTCTCAGAGGGAAAAATAGGAACAGGGTTAGAGAAGGGTGACATTGTGTTGACAAAAAGCTAAAAGTAGCAACGCCCCCTCAGTAGTGGTGGAAACTACTGAAAATATGCCTCCACCTCCTCCTCCTTTATTTGAGAATTGATATAATAGCAAATGTTTCTATTTCAAAAATAAGTTCAGAACAGGTCTTGTCACAATATATTGAATATGAGTGTGTATGTGTGTGTGTGTGTGTGTGTGTGTGTGTGTGTGCGTGCAGGAAAATGATAGTTATATCATACAGCAACAAATAATAATGAAAAAAACTAAAAAAATCATAGATTTCAATATTGCACAATGGTAGATAAAATACATTAGTCTTCTAAATGTTTAAAGAATGTGGATAACATGGCTGAAGGTTGTTCACACACCAAAGCATCGTATCCTCTTCCACAGCTTTAGAAAGGAAAGAGCTGGAGAAGTGAGGAGAGGGTTTGTTTTCAATAGCAGGCTCTATGCTCTCAGAGCTACACACAGAGATCACAGGGGAAATACCAAATGAACACATCTCAGAAACACAATGTACTACTAATCATAAATAAGAGAATTGGAGGTTTGTTTTTCAGAGAAAGAACTATTTTCCTTAGAATCATTATTCATAGAAAGGAGAGAACACATTCAAATGAAAGAGAAAAAAATAAATATTATCCCTGCCCGTTGGATTTAGGAATTCTGGGTAGTATCACAATTATTGAATCATTGTTCATTGCAACTCCTGTAGTTGTAAAATATGTTAATTTGTGATGCATATAAGTAAACAAAAGATGATGAAACAGGTGCAAGTTGTCTATTGTTGTCCATGTACCACAAATATTTATTGAGCCTCTACTAAGTACTACCCACTGTGACCCAATCTGACACTGTCGGGTTTACATGGCAGACAGAAGCATAGATCTATACTCAAACGTGGGCTCAGAAAACAGTTCTAAGGTAATGCGAAGCAAAGCTAAGAGGAAAGGTAAGGACTGTCCTGGACAGCTGTATCATCAAGTTCACATTCCTGGGAAGAAGAAACATCAAATGGGGAATTTTCTCTATTGGATTAGCCTGTGGACCCTGTCTGTGAGGCACTTTCTTGACGAGTGATGTCAATGGTGCCACCACGGAGAGGTGGTCCTGGGTTGTATCAGAAAGCAGGCTGGCCACAGGCCTGATCAGTGAGCCAGTAAGCTGCTCTCCACTGTCTGTTCTTCAGTGCCTGCCTCGGGGTTCCTGCTTGAGCTCCTCCGTCAGGGATGGACTTTGACTTGGGCGTGTAAGCCAAATAAAACTTTTCCTACCCAAGCTGGTTTGGGTGAGTACTTTATTGCAGCAATAGAAAAGTGAATTAGGCATAAAGCAGGTACTTGTGTGGGGGGCTGGGCAAGGACGTCCTCCGAGAGTGGTGACATTTTAAAGATCTGAGTGGAGGGAAGAAGTGAGAGGGAACATCCTGCCAAAACCGCATTCTAAGCAGATGGATGGAACAGCAAGTGCAAAAAATAGGAGGCAGGAGGGAGCTGGTGTCCTCAGGAGACAAGATGTAGCAGCAGCTGGGGGAGAAAGCCAAGCTTGTAGGCAAAGTTCTCCACGGCATCAGGTAACGGGAGCCAATTGAAGCCATTGTGTTTAACTGCCTAGTAAAGAGAGCCAAATACTTAAAATATACGCATGATAGAAAACAGAGATTAAAATAATGGAGCAGTATGGAGAAAATGTGCAGAGGCTGATGGTAGTAAAAATGGAGACTTTCAGCAGGGGGATAGCAGCAATCATGTCGGATGTCTCTGAGAGGAATGAAGACCCAGAGGCACCCAGTGAACGGCTTGGTGTGGGTAAAGGGCATTGGTAATTTGCCAGAAATGAATAGGATATCTTTCTTCAGCACAAAAGCAGTCTCAATGCTAAATGGTTTCCAAAAGCCAATTTAAATAATAAGCAAATTTTGAGGCTGTGGAGACAGATCAGCAGTTAAGAGCACAGGCTGCACCTGCAGAGGACCTGAGTTTGGTTCCCAGCATCCAGGCTGGGTAGCTCACAACTGCTTCAACCTGAAGCTCCGGGCGGTCCAGTGCCTCTGGCTTTCATGCACATCTGCACTCACGTGAACACACCCACACACAGACACACACATTCACATAATTACAATTAAAATTTACTCTTTTAAAGTAAAACAAATTAAAATAAAATGTATTTTACCACTGAGAAGATAGAAATGTTAAGTGGGGAGATGGGTTCATAACCACACTTGCATCTGGGCCGGGAAGATGGTGTTTGGAAAAGTACTTGTGTGAAGAACTAGGTTTGGATCTCTACCTAAAAGTTGAGCACATGAGGCCCACCTGTCATCACAGCATCGGAGGCAGACACAGGCAGATCCCTGTGACTTGGCTAGCCAGTCTAGCAGAATCTCTGAGTTCCAACTTCAGTGAGAGAGCCTAACTCAAAAATGAGGTGGAAAGCAACTGAGGTAGACACTCAGCACTGATCTCTGGCCTCCACATACATGTGCACACACACACAAACACAGAACACACAGATACACACACAAGATGTTAATTATCCTTACCTATTAAGACGGTGCAAATTAAAGACATAATGAGACCTCAATTAACACCTATTCTAATAACTAAAATGGATTAATTTGATGTTTATCAAGTGTGGGGTTTGAATGAGAATGTTACCCATAGGCTCCAAGTATTTGGACATTTTGTCCCCAGTTGGTAGCAGGGTATTGGTATGTTTTAGGAAGTGTGGCCTTGCTGGTGGTGAGCCTTGATGGTTCTTAAGTTTTGCAGATTTCCAGTTATCTACTTCCTGTGCCAGCTTGAAGATGTGATCACTTGGCTTTCTGCTCCTGCCACCTCTGACACCATCCTTTCCTGCCTTTATGGACTCTAATATCTCCATAATGCTAAGTCAAATAAACCCTTCTTTTTATGTTACCTTGGTCATGATGTATCTAATATATCAAGTATCAATAACTACAGAATATTTATTAGCATCTGGATTGATTAGCATGTGTATATGATTCACAAGTTCTTTTTACAAGATGTGTGCATTATCTCCTGTCATAAATGTAACCATAAGTTTTAACGTTGTGCATATAAATAATACTATTGTACTCTATAATTAAAATTAAGTGAGTAGATTTCATGTGAATTGTTGTATCACAATATCTTTTTTGTTGTTTTTTTGTGGGGGGTTGGTCTTTTGAGATAGGGTCTCCTTGTAGCCCCAGCTGTCCTGGAAATTGCTATGTAGACCAGGCTGGCCTTGAACTCACAGAGATACTCCCAAGTGCTGGGATTACAGGTGTGTGCCATCATGCCCAGCAAAATCTTTTAATTTAAGTATTCCCCTAGCTCTTTATTTTTAGCAGTCTTGATTTTCTTTATCACAAATCAACTACTTAGTTTCCTAATATAGACGTCTGAGTGTGTTCTAAACTGTGAAGGCAAGTAGAGCTGTATAGATTTTCAGATTCAGTTTGGAGAACAAAAGCATGTTGCATTATGTTTATAATTTAAGATTTCCTAACAGTTAAGAATAGTGAATATCGTTTTTAAATTTGGAATTTTCAAATCTTAGAATTCATAAAATGCTTCTCCAAAATCATTACACTAATGTGCCTATTGGTGATATTTGAGTTTCAGTTTCTCTGCAATCTCATCAAGAGTAGTACTATAAATCCATTTAATTTTTACCAATTCAAAGGTTCTAAGATATTTTATAGCTACTTTGATTGCCTTTCTCTTATTGCATGTTCACTTATTAATCGATTTGGAGGGAAAATGACACTTAACTCTGTTTTGTCTTCTCTAAATTCCTTGCTTAGGCCTCATCTCTGAAAATTTTTTCACTCTACATTCATTCACTCATTTATTCTGTTTATTTTTCTCAAACAGGGCTCAATTTTATATCCCAGAAAGCCCTCAGACTGACTAAATCATCCATCTAGGCTGATCTCAAACTTATTGCAAGTCTCCTACTTCAGGCTTCTGAGTTTTGGAATTATAGAAATGTGCCAACATGCCTGGCTTGCTTGCCTGGCTAAATCCTTTTAATATATATATATATATATNTTTTTTTTTTGCTGTTTTTGAGACAGGGTCTCCCTTTAGTCCCAGCTGGCCTAGAGCTCACTCTGTAGACCAGGCTGGCTTGAATTCACAGAGATCTGCCTACCTTTGCCTTCCAAGTGCTAGGGTTAAAGGTATGGGCCATAATGCCCACCATTTGTTTTAAATATTTTACTATTGTTAATTTTAAAAATTGTATCCTCTGTGTGTGCAAATGTTTGTGCCCATGAGTTTCATGTGCACAGCTGCAAGAGGGCAAGGAGCCCATGGAGTTACAGACAATTGTGAGCTTCCTGACATGGGTGTTAGGAGTTGAACTCAGATCTTCTGCAAGAATAGTATACAGTCTTAACCTTTAAGCCATCCCTTCAGCCATCCATACTCTTTTTTCAAGTGAAATTAAGAAATTAATGAATTTTTACAAAGGTTTTGTCTGAAGTATTCTTTTTTAAAAAATATTTTTATTGAAGTTTTGTGGATTCCATACATTTCTCAGTCCGATTTAGACTCATTCCCCTTTCCATGCCCCCCACCCCACCCAAGTTCATGAATTCTGCCATACAGGTCTTGCATCTTTTACTCAGTCTTTTAAAAGTTTTTCTATGCAGAGGTTTATTGTTTTGGGCAAAAGTTAACTGTTTCAGTCAGTTCTTTGACCCAGTCCTTTTGTTTTGTTCTCTCCAATATGTATTGCTCCAAAATATGCTTATATAAAAATAAATAAATAAAATAAACAAAAACAAAAAACAAAATATGCCTATTCGTATAGCACACATATACCAAAATTATGATGTCTGAAAATAAACTATGTTATTTCCAAAACATGTATAAGAATCCACATTTTCCCCTTTAATTTTATATTACTCTAAAATATGCATACATACCCTCCACCATATACCAATATTACAAAGTCAGAAAATAAGTGGTAGGTTAATTCTAGAGCCCATTTAGGGCTTTCAGATAAAAAGAAATATAACATTAATATAACCGAGCTACATTATATAACAATATGTTGTTATGTATATTGTCATATATAACTATATAATGTAGCTCAGCTTGACTTACAACTGGGGATTGGGTGCTAGTATCCACATGTGGGAACCATTCATCCTTTATTTTGAACTGTGTTACTTCACTTAACGGCTTCTAGTTCCATCCATTTGCCTGAAAAGTTCATGATGTCATCCTTCTTTACCACTGTGTAAAAGTCCATTGTGCAGATGTGCCACATTGTCTTTATCCACTCATTGATTGAGGGGCACTTGAGGTGCTTTCAGCTCTTCATTATTGTAAAGAGAGCTGCAATAAACATAGATGTGCATGTATCTCTGGGGTAGGATGAGATTTGTGGGTATGCACCCAGGAGTGGTATGACTGGGTCAGGTGGTAGGCTCATTTTGAGTCTTTTAAGGGTTCTCCACACTGCTTTCCATACTGGTTGTACAAGTTTACATTTCCCCCCAGCAATGGTGCTCATGAGAGCAATAAGACAAGAAAAGGAAATTAGAGGAGTAATAATTGGAAAAGAGGAGGTCAAACTATCCCTTTTCACAGATGACATGATAGTTTACCTAAGGGATGGCAAAAACTCCACCAGAAAACTTCTAAAAACCATCAACAGGTACAGTAAAATGGCGGGATACAAAATTCACCTAGAAAAATCAATAGCCTTTCTTTATTCCAATAACAAGGAATTGGAGAAGGAATACAAGGAGACTTTTCCACTTACAACAGCCTCCAAAAAATAAAATATCTAGGAACAAACCTGACTAAAGACACTAAAAATCTGAACAATGAAAATTTTAAATTTTTCAAGAAGGAGACTGAAGAAGCTACCAGAAGATGGAAGTATCTCCCATGTTCATGGATTGAAAGAATTAGCATAGTAAAAATGACCATTCTGCCCAAAGTAATATCCAGGTTCAATGCAATCCCAATTAAAAATCTCAATGAGCTTCTTCACAGACCTAGAAAAAAAATCCTAAAGTTCATTTGGAAAAGCACAAGACCCTGAATAGCCAAACAAACCTGAGCAAAAAGAGCAATGCAGGGGGGATTACCATACCAGTCTTCAAACTAGATTACAGGGCTATAGTCATAAAAACAGCCTGGTATTGGCACAAAACAGACCCATAGTTCAATGGAACAAAATTGAAGATCTGAACCTAAGCACATCCAATTTCAGCCACCTCATATTCAACAAAGGGGCCCAGAAGACTGAATGGAGGAAAGACAGCATCTTCAGCAAATGCTGTTGGCTTAACTGGATCACCACTTGTAGAAGAATAAAACTAAACCCCTACCTCTCACCATGTAGAAAATAAACTCCAAATAGATCAAAGACCTCAGTGTGAAACTCTAAACTCTAAAAATGATAGAAGAAAACATTGGTAGTAACCTACAAGACATAGGAGTAGGAAAAGTCTTTCTAAATCAGACAGCTGTTGCAAAAAAAATAAGGTCAACAATTGAACAAATGGGACATTATTAAACTCAAGCTTCTGTACAGGTAAAGAAAGAATCAAAGAAGTGAAGAGAAAACCCTCAGAGTGGGAGGAAATCTTCACCAGTGATACATCTGATAGAGCATTAACATCCAAAATATATAAACTACTCAAAAAAAAAAAAAAGGAGGAAGAAAACAAATGACCCACTCAAAACATGGAGTCAAGAACTGAACAGAGACTTCACAAATGAAGAAGATGGCTGAGAAACATCTTAAAAACTGTTTAATGTCACTAATAATTAAGGAAATGCAAATTAAAACCACCCACCTTAAGATTTCATCTTACTCAGCTAAGAAAAGCTATGATCAAGAAAACAAATGATACCAAATGCTGGAGAGGTTGTGGGGAAAAGGGAATACTGAAGTATTCTTAGTGAGTGTTGTTTGTAGTTTCTCCACATTGCCTATGAATTTACTTGTAGATTCCTATTATATATAAGACTATGTGGACAGATTTGCTTTTGTTATGTAGCTGTTTCCTCTAAATTTAACTTTTAGTCTTATGAAGAATTAATGTAGGGAGGAACCAGGAAGTCGCTCCAGACAGGTAAATTTTAGAGTAGATTGACTCTTGGGCTGCTGGAAAAGGGTCTAAACTCTAAACTCTTGTGGGGGGGGGGCTGTCTGTGCAGAGCCACCCTTAACCTTTGGAGACAGTGCTGGGTGGGTTTTGTTCGTTGCCATTGTGTCTTTATGCGGGGGGGGGGG
>VZQC01007363.1:3693638-3744247 GCA_009823505.1 Rhizomys pruinosus | reverse complement strand
CGTGCGGCTCCTGAAGCACAGGAGCACTGGAAGTCACTCCAGACAGGTATCCGGGGCCATGGGCTTAAGTCAGGCATGTACCCCCTAAACTGGAATTGAGGAGGACATTATCCAAGTGGACTTTTTTGAAAAACTTAACAAAAGGAAGGGAAAGTGACTTTGAGACTTCCAAATCCAACATAAAACAAAAAATTGAAAAGCCTGTGAAACCTAGACAAGTCAATACCACGTAAACAAGGAGAAGGAAAGAAAAGAAAAAGCATTCAGAAGGAGGCAGGCAAAACTACAGAGTCTCTCAACAATGAAAAAGACATGTTGTGATTGAATCACAAAGGGAAAACACATGCCGGGACATGAGGAAGGGACAACATGGAAAATGGTGCAGGATATTCTGCACAAGCTCTAACAAACATGTAGGAGATAGCTACAATTGGGCTCTCCCCTGGAGGTGACCCAAGAAACAATCCTGTAGAGGAATAATTGCAGACCCTATGCAGAGAAATTAAGAAAACAAAGAAGTAAGCCAGAGAACTAAAAGAGAGGAAGAAATGAAAACTCAAAGGAGACTCTAGCAGGGATACATGACAAACTTTGGAAAGAATAAAGGAACAGAATGCCAAAAAACTCCAGAAAAAACGAGAGGGAGACCAAAAAAAACAAACTCCGAAGGAAAGTAGAAACACTGAAAAAAAAGCCAACCAATGAAGAAAAGAGCACAAGAAGTAATGGAGAAGCTCAAAAATAAAAGGAAATAACTAAATAACAAAAAGATATGTGAATGAAAAAGGAAATAGACACCCATTCCATCAGAAGAATAAAGGAAAAGCTAGCGAAATAGAATGAAGAAGCCGAACCAAGAATATCAGATCCTGGAAGATAACACAGGCAACTTAAAAAGCTCAAATAAAAGATTGATGAAAAAATGTTAAAAATACACAAAAGTGGAACAACCAGGAAATATGGGACACTATGAAAACATCAAATCTTGCACCATAGGAAACGACGAAGGAAGAAGAATCTCAAGAGAATGGTATTGAACAAATCTTCAACAAGAACAAACAGATGAATGAACAATTCCCGAAACTAAAAAATCGTCAAACCTACAAATACCAGAAACACATTAGGACTCCAAATAGCCAAGATCAGAAAAGAAAATCCCATAACCATATTATAGTTAAAATGCTAGACACCCAAAACGAGGACAAAATTCTGAAGGCCACACAGAAATAAAACAAGTAGTCACAACAAACGGGAAACCCAATCAGAATACAACTGACCTTGCCTTGGTGCAAGCCCTTAGCGCAAGAAGAACATGGAGAGCAAAGCATTCCCAGTTTAAAGGACTATGGAGACCAACCCAGAATACTTTACCAGCACAAATGTCGGTTATAGTAGAAGGAGAGAGAAAAATCTTCCAGGACATAAACAAAATGATAGACTACATGTCTGGAAAAACCAACTCTTCATAAAATACTTGAAACAATTCAAAAGGTCAGAGGAAAGGAGCAAACATCCCCAAGCACCTACAAAGAAAACTAATAAATCATAACCGTAGGAGTAGATCAGCGCTATAGAGTCACACATGGGTAATAAGTGAGAAGTGGAAGCACATCCATCTTGCAATTATAACTTAAATATTAATGGAATAAATCCCCAATCAAACAACACATAAACGGGGAGAATGGTTTAGAGAAAAAAACCTATCTATATGCTGTCTCAGAAAACCCATCTTACCAATTCACGATAGGCACCAAATTACGGTGAAGGACAGAAGAAAATATTCCAAGCAAATGGTACCAACAAAGAAAGCAGGTGTTGTCTTCTATATCAGACAAAATAGACTTCAAGCACAAGAAATCAAAGAGGGGGGAACAACGAGGGGACATTACATCTTTATTAAAAGGAACAATTGACAATGAAGATTTCACACAATTCTGAAATATAGTAATCAGCACCAAAATATAAAGACAATTCTTTCTAGGACTCAAGGCACAGATTAACCCAACCACACTCATAGTAGGGGTCTTCAATACCCCACTGAGTCCCTTTGACAGATTCAACACGGACAAAGGATAACAGTGAGACATCACATTGATAAACCTCAAAAAAAATACATCCAAATGGACTTCACAGACGTCTATCAAATATTTCACCCAAACCCAGAGAATACCCTTTCTACTCAGGACCTCACGAGAAAAATTCTCAAAATAGCCCATATACTGGGACACACAAAACACTCAAACTAATACAGCAAAATAGTGAAATAATCTCATGCATTCTATCAGACCACAGTGCAATAAAATCAATATCAACACCAAGATAAACCCTACAACAACCTACAAAACACATGGAGACTCAACAACACTATCCTAAATCATGAATGGGTCAGGAAAAATAAAAAAAGACAATTAAAAACATTGCTAAGCATTCCCCTTAAAGGTAGGAACTCAGCAAGGCTGCCCCCTGTCACCACTCCTTTTCAATATAGTGCTTGAAACCCTTGCTAGGGCAATAAGGCAAGAAAAGGAAATTAAAGGAGTTCTAATTGGAAAAGAGGAAGTCAAGCTATCCCTTTTTGCTGATGATATGATTGTCTACCTTAGGGATGCTAAGAACTCCACAGAAAGCTCCTAGAAATGATTAAATACTTTAGTAAAGTGGCAGGATACAAAATAAATCTAGAAAAATCAGTAGAATTTCTTTACACCACCAACAAGCAACTGAAGAAGGAATACAAGGAGAACTTCCCACTCACAAAAGCCTGAAAAACAATAAAATACCTAGGAAAAAACCTAACCAGAGACACCAAGAATCTCTCCAACAAAAATTTTAAACCCCTGAAAAAGGAAATTGAGGAAGACATCAGAAGATAGACAAACCTCCCATCCTCATGGATTGGGAAAATAAATATAGTACAAAGGTCCATTCTACCCAAACTCGTGCAGAGATTTCATGCAATCCCAATCAAAATCCTCAAGAGCTTCTTCACAGGCATGGAAAAAAATCCTCAGTTTCATTTGGAAAAACAAAAGACCCTGAATAGCCAAAGCAACCCTTAGTGAAAAGAGCAATACAGGGAGGATTGCTATACCAGACATCAAACTATAATACAGGGCTATAGTCATAAAAACAGTTTGGTACTGGCACAAAAACAGACCTGTTGACCAATGGAATAAAACTGAGGATCCAAACCTGAAGCCACCTCGTATTTGACAAGGGTGCCAAGAAGACACAATGGAGGAAAGACAGCCTCTTCAGCAAGTGTGTTGGCAAAACTGTTTCACCACCTGTAGAAGAATGAAATTAAACCCCTACCTCTCGCCCTGTACAAAAGTCAATTCCAGATGGATCAAAGACTTCAACGTGAAATTGAACACTCTGGAGGTGATAGAAGGAAAACGTGGCAGCAGACTGCAAGCCATAGGCATAGGAAAAGTCTTCCTAAATCAGACAGCAGCTGCACAAGATCAACAATTGACAAATGGGACCTCATTAAACGCAAAAGCTTCTGTACATCAAAAGAAACAATAAAGGAAGTGAAGAGAAAACCTACAGAGTGGGAGGAAACCTTCACTGCATATACATCTGACAAAGCATTATTTTCCAGAGTATACAAGCTACTCAAAAAACAAAGAAGAAAGAAAACAAATGAACCACTAAAAAGATGGAGCTAAGAACTGAACAGAGACTTCACAGAGGAGAAATTAGAGATGGCTGAGAAACATCTTAAACAGTGTTCAACGTCACTAATAATTAAGGAAATACAAATTAAGACCACTCTAAGATATCATCTCACTCCGATACGACTGGCCAGGATCAAGAAAACAAACAATATCAAGTGAGGGAGAGGTTGTGGGGAAAGGGGAACACACATTCATTGCTGGTGGGAATGTAAACTTGGGTCTTTGCCAGACTAGTCCCATTCCTAGGTGCCTTGAGAAAATAATCTCTGTGGTGACACCTAGTGGATGAAAATGACACTGCATAGATTGCTCAAAGTCGGCCCACATAACTAGGCCGCTGTTGTTAGGCTCCTGTTGGGCTTCTGGTCGACCACTCCAGACAGAGTCTTTCCGTCCTTCAGTTCATTTCTTTTTTTTTTTTTTTTTTCAGCAACTGGATCTCCTTTATTGAAAGCCTTGCATTATCTTATAAAGGCAGAAACCACAAAGATGCGCCCATGGCACAAAGCAAACATCCAACTGTGGAACCTTCAGTTCATTTCTGACCAGCCTAGGAGGCCCGATGTTTCCAGGAAAACTAATTTTCTCCCTCGATCCCAGCCCTTTTCCACCCTTTGGCTCTTTGGACCACTCTCCCAACACAGGTGGGGTGGAGAAAGCAACAAGAAAAAAAGTCATGCCAGCCACCAGAAAGTGACCTGCAGCTTGCAGAGCATAAGATGATGCATGTTTCCCAGTGTCTTGGGCTCCTGGGCCCTGGGGACATTGAACTGTGGGTCCCAGAGTCAGAAAGACTAGATTTGAGGGGCTGGAGAGATTGCCTAGCGGTTAAGAGTGCCAACTGCTCTTCCAGAGGACCTGGGTTCGATCCCCAGCACCCACATGGCGGCTAAGAATCGTCTGTATCTCCAATTCCAGGAGAACTCCAGTTCCAGGGGAATCTGACACCCTCTTCTGACCTCCGCAGCATTGCACAATACAGGTGCACAAACCTACAGTACATTTATACACATACAAGAATAAATTTTTTAAAAAAGAAAAAAAAAAAAAAAAGAGAATGTAAACTTGTACAGCCACTATGGAAAGCAGTGTGGAGAACCCTTGGAAAACTCAAAATGAGCTTGCCATTTGACCCAGTTATACACTCCTGTGTATATACCCACAAGACTCATCTTCCTGCAGAAATACATGCACAGCTCTGTTTATTGCAGCTCTGTTCACAATAGCAAATAGCTGGAACCAACCCCAATGCCCCTCAACTGATGAGTGGATAGACAAAATGTGGTACATGTACACAATGGAACTCTATGCAGCAATAAGGAAAGACAACATCATGAACTGGATGGAGTCCATCATGAAATGGATGGAGCTAGAAGATATTAAGTGAAGTAAGAAGATATTAAGTGAAGTAACACAGTCCCAGAAAAACATGAAATGAATGGTATCCCTCAAATGCAGATGCTAGCACCAATAACCCAGTTGTGACTATTTCTTGTGGAAAGGGATGCATATTAAAAGCACAGCAACAGAAAGACTGCATCAGAAAACTGACTGAAATGGTGAATCAGGAGGGGTAGGAGGGGCAGGAGAGGGACACGTGTCTATATTCGATTAATGTATATTTAATTGATGTGAGTTCAACAAGTACCCAATTTTGCCCAGACTCTGCCTACAGGTTACGTGGTGTTTTAGGACTTAGTAAAAGTAAATATGTGTATATTAAGCAACATTGTTTTAAAGGTTCTGATAAAAACAGTAATGCATCTGAGTTAATTGGAAATATAAATTATTGTCATCCACATTTGTTTTACCTCAAATCTGTATAACAATAACTTTGGGATTGGCACATACAAATATTCTCTATAATTTTTCTGTTGTACAGTATCATCGTGTAGCATTCTCTTTTACCCATATGATGATTTAACTTAAGAAATTAAGTTTGCTTCCCAAGTTAATGACATAGAGTCACCCAAAACAGCTTGGGTGAATTTGATGAAATCTACCCCTTGATTCCTGCCTATAGGTACGTGTACTACAACTGCCTTTTTGAGACTCATGGGTCAAAAAACAAAAACCTAAAATAAAAATACAGATATGTATGAAACCATTTTGTCAAAAACTTTGCAATTCAGATCTTAAAACTAACCATGGGAAAAGATTTGTATGTTCGCTTAGGTCAAAACGTCACCAACTTAATGGCCGAGAAAGAAAAGACACAGCTTTGCATTGTGTAGGATGTACCAGGAAGTGCCAGAAGAAAGGTTGGCCCATCTGAACATTGAAAGGAAGAAAAGCATCAGACTGCTACAGGCATCAAACCCCTCTGTGTATCCTACTTGTAACAACTATTTATAATGAGTCCTAATGAAACATACCTTCTAGGTGCCACAAAGTTTTAATAGGAGAGATTTTCTTACCTCTCCTTCATAGAACAAGGAGGAATATGATGATGATGAGGTTGTTCTCTAACTGTAAATTGGAGCCAACTGTCATAGAGGTAATCTTTTATAAAACTGGTAAAACTGCCATCTTTAATTTACTAATAGAAATAGGAGCTGTGAAAAGGATTATTCTCTATTCAGAACCAAATATAATACTAAAGTCTCCTTAAGCTGTGAACTTAAGCAAAATATATTAATACAGAAGAGCTCTGATATCAGCAATGGATTATTCTGCCAAGGAGATGTTGGCCAGGGGATCCAAGCCCCCCCCGAAAGGTAAAGGCTTCTTGCCTGTAAACTGGGATACTTGCAAGAAGAGTGGCGAAAAGGACCTGCTGTCGAAGACCTGATGTAAGCATGGGAAAGACGTATTGAGACCACACTTGCAAGTGTACAGTTGGTCTATGGAATACCAGAGAGTGTTACCAAAGGCCACTAAACCGATAGAGCAAATATAGGTCTCCTTGAGTCAAGCAAGACTTCTCTGTCAGCACCAACTACACCTCACCTGCCTGGAAATACTGTGCATCAGTGGCAGACATATGCCTGTATATCCCAAACCTACTTGGCTATTAGCTCTCTCGTTGGAGGAATAACCCATGGCTGATGCCACAAGCTTATATCCTATAGCAGTTAGGAGATGTTATAAGCCACAGTAAGACCCTGTCATATATTACAGAAAAAAAATATAATTCATAGGTTAACGTACCCTCCAAATATGTGTCTATACCAAAGTAACCTACCATAATAATTAGTACTGTTTAAATACTTACATATCTAATTGCCTTTGCTTCATTAGTAGGACTGAAAGGTTATTCCTGGAGAAACTATCAGTGCATGAAATGAAACAGCCAGAATTGACCAGAGTCCAAAACGACAGCTCCAGAGAAAGTAGACTGTTTCACTTCTTGTCCACCTGTGCCCCTTTTCTAAGCCTAGGGAACAATCTGTGGAAGAGGGGGCATCATATAATGTAAGGGCTGCGAATGGGGTGAATGGTGAAACTACAGCAATATAGACTGGACATTTATTTGATCAACTTGATTGAACATACAAGCTCCCCAGCTGGATGGTGGGCCCCTTGGGCTGTGTGGGTTTGGGCACAACTGCTTGCAAATTGGTTTTACATGAAGGATACTTATACTCATAAATTATTACTTATTGTTAAAAAATGAAAATAAAAGTCAAAAAGTAACAGAAAAAAGTTAGAAAACAGAGCTAGGTGTAGTGGCACACACCTTTAATCCTAGAACTTGGGAGGCAGAGGCAGGCCAATCTTTGTGAGCTCAAGTCCAGCCTAGTCTACAGAGTGAGTTCCAGGACAGCTGGGGCTACAGGGAGACCCTGTCTTGAAAAGACCAAAAATAAAAATAAAATAAAATAAAATAAAGTTAAGAAACTGAGTAGAAACACTGAACATTGTAGAAATGCACTATGCTCAGTAATACTTGAATTGTTGCAATGTTAGACTATCCATTTGGTTGTTACAGAAAACTCTTAAGTATAATTGATGGTTGTTTTTGTAGTAGTATATTGGCTATATTTCTACCTCTAGTAATGGGCTTTATGTGCTAGATTTCAATATCCTTGAGCCTTTGCAAGTGCGCAAGTCTTTTTAAAAAGAAACATGGTTAAAAAAAAAAAGAAACATGGTTTACTTGCACAAAACTGATCAGATTTGAGAGATTGTTAATGCCCTTGAAGTGGTTTTTGTGGGTGTGAAACAAATGGTGAGAATTTGAACTGTTCCCTTATTATAGTATTGAAATTAAGTCTACTTAATCTATAAAATAATGTTCATGCCCTGATTTTATGTACTTGTATCTATCAATAAACATTGTGCGAAAAAATAAAAAAATAAATAAAAGTACAAGAACAAAACAAAACAAAAAAAAAAACAAAAAAAAAGAGAAAGAGGCTGGGCATGGTGGTGCACGCCTTTAATACTAGCACTGGGGAGGCAGAGGCAGGCAGATCTTTGTGAGTTCAAGGCCATCCTGGTCTAAAGAGCAAGTTCCAGGAAAGCTGGGGCTGCAGGGAGACCCTGTCTCAAAAAGAACAAAAAGAAAAAGAAAAAAACAGAAAGAGCACAAGTGAATGATCTAACACTGCAGTTGATAATACTTGAGAGACAACGAATGAACCCTAAATGCAGCAGACAAGAAGAAATAACAAAAATCAGAGCACAGATCAATGAAATAGAAACAAAGAAACCCATACAAAAATATCAATGAATCCAAAAGTTGGTTCTTTGAGAGAATAAACAATATAGACAGACCTCTAGCCCAGTTAACCAAAAGAAAGAAGGAACAACTCCAAATCAATAGAATCTGTGATGAAAGGGGAAATATCACAACAGACAATGAAAAGATCCAGACAATCATATGGGAATACTTCAAAAACCTATACTCTACCAAGTTTGAAAACCTAGAAGAAATGGATGAATATCTGAAATCCTGGGAATCACCAAAGCTCAACCAAGAAGAGATCGACAGCCTAAATAGACCAATAATACAGGAAGAAATTGAAGATGTAATAAGTAGCCTCCCAACCAAAAAATGCCCAGGCCCAGATGGTTTCACGGCAGAATTCTATAAAATATTTCAAAAAGACTTACAACCATTACTACTCAAGTTGTTTAGAAGGATACAAATGGAGGGAGTTCTCCCAGATTCCTTCTATGAAGCCAGCATCACGCTATTACCAAAACCAGGTAAAGATACAACCAAAAAGGAGAACTATAGACCCATCTCCCTAATAAACACAGATGCCAAAATTCTAAATAGGATACTGGCAAATCGCATACAGACCCACATCAAGAAGATCATCCATCATGACCAAATTGGATTCATACCAGAGATGCAGGGATGGTTCAACATACGAAAATCAATAAATATCATCAAGAATATAAATGGACTGAAAGACAAAAACCACACCATTATCTCAATTGATGTGGAGAAAGCCTTTGACAAAATCCAGCATCCCTTCATATTTAAACTCCTAGAGGGAATTGGAATGGAGGGATCATTCCTCAATGTAATCAAAGCCATATACAGGAAACCCACAGCCAATATCTTCCTAAATGGGGAAAAGACAGAATCATTCCCCTTAAAGGTAGGAACTGGGCAAGGGTGTCCCCTGTCACCACTCCTTTTCAATATAGTGCTTGAAACCCTTGCTAGGGCACTAAGGCAAAAAAAAGGAAATTAAAAGAGTTATAATTGTAAAAGAGCAAGTCAAGCTATCCCTTTTTGCTGATGATATGATTGTCTACTTAAAGGATGCTAACAACTCCATCAGCAAACTCCTAGAAATGATGAAGTACTTCAGTAAAGTGGCAGGATACAAAATAAATCTAGAAAAATCAGTAGCCTTTCTTTACACCAACAACAAGCAATTGAAGAAGGAATACAAGAAGAACTTCCCACTCACAATAGCCTGAAAACAATAAAATACCTAGAAACAAACCTAACCAAAGACACCAAGGAGCTCTACAACAAAAATTTTAAACTCCTGAAGAAGGAAACTGAGGAAGACATCAGAAGATGGACAAACCTCCCTTGCTCATGGATTGGGAAAATAAATATAGTAAAAAGGTCCATTCTACCCAAACTCGTGCACAGATTTAATGCAATCCCAATCAAAATCCCCACGAGCTTCTTCACAGGCTTGGAGAAAAGTCCTCAGTTTCATTTGGAAAAACAAAAGACCCTGAATAGCCAAAGCAACCCCGAATGAAAAGAGCAATACAGGGGGGACTTCTGTACCAGACTTCAAAATATACTACGGGGCTATAGTCATAAAAACAGCTTGGTACTGGCACAAAACAGGCCAGTCGACCAATGTAATAAAACTGAAGATCCAAAGCTGAGCACATACAATTTCAGCCACCTCGTATTTGACAATGGGGGCCAAAAAGACACAATGGAGGAAAGACAGCCTCTTCAGCGAGTGGTGTTGGCAAAACTGGATCACGACTTGTAGAAGAATGAAATTAAACCCCTACATCTTGCCTTGTACAAAAGTCAATTCCAGATGGATCAAAGACCTCAACGGGAAACCCAATACTCTGGAGGCGATAGAAGAAAAACTTGGCAGCAGAGTACAAGACATAGGCATAGGAAAAGATGACCCATCCAGCAGGTCAGTCAACGGGGGTCTGGAAGAGAAGGAGTGAGGGGAAGGGACAAGAGACGCAAGGAATGGAGACAAGACAGGTTCTGATCAAGTCTCATTTACTGCAGGTTCATACACAGAATATAAAGGGTAGGCGTAAGAGGAAGTGTTTGCAACTGTTAAGCCACAATATTGCATAAAGGAACAAACATGCTGATATAGATCATTGGGATTAGTCAACACTAGGGTTCAAGGAACATCCTGTTTATGGAACATTTCATGGTTAAAGTTATACTGACTTCCCTACAGCTGACCGACTGACCTTGAGAGGGGGCCCAATGGAAAATTACTACTTTGGCTGAGTAGAAAAAGCCAGATACCTGATATGGTCTAGGAACCCCCTCAGGTCCCCCTTTTTTATTTTTTCAATAAATGACCCATGGGAGTTGTGCCTATCTTAGGTTCGGACCTGCCCAAGCGCCCTCCTTAGCCGTCATTGGGTAGAAGAGCTCTAAGCGTCAACCCCCTGTCGTAGCTTGGCAGGGTAGGCAGAGCTCAGGAGCCCTGGTCCTATTACCCGTCTCTGGCTATCCAACTCTGCTTATGGCGAGGAAGCTGATGGCCCAGAGCACTCAGAGGAAAAATCCTCCATAGCCGATTGTTGATAATGGATCTGCAAAGGCTTCATTTGTATGGCTTCGATTGCACAAAAGCCATTTGTTTATTAAGTAGTATTGGACCTAGAGAGATTAATAAAATTAGCCCAAGTAGAAGGCCCAAGATAGAAGATAAAATAGTTGTCAGCCAAGGGGAAGTACTAAACCAACTGTTGAGCCAGCTCTGTTCCTTTTCCCTTTGCAACTTTCTATGCTCCAAACCTTCTCTTACTTTTTGTAGAGAATCTTTACACCAGAATGATCAGCATAGAAGCTACATTCTTCTTTTAGGGCAGCACACAAACCTCCTTGTTGTAGTAGCAACAAATCTAGGCCCCTACAGTTTTGCAGGACAACCTCAGCTAATGAAGGTAGGGACTCTTGCATATGACTTATAGCTTCTTCAAACTGTTCTATGTCAGTGTCTATAGATGCCCTGAGTGTGTTATACCCTTTCTCTTGTAGTGACAGAGAAGAGATTCCAGTGCCTGTACCCACCAGGCCAAGCCCCAGCAAGACTGCTACTGTGACAGCAGTTACTGGCTCCCGTTTATTTCTAATGAATGTGGAGGGCTCCCAGTAGAAGTTGAGTTCTCTACCAGAGCAATAAGTTACTTTTGGCAACAGTTGAACAGCTACACAAAAATCTTTATTTAAGAGCGTCCCTGCTACACAAGAGGTGATGCTGCTGGAACAGGCCCACCAGGTGCTAAAAGGAGGAAGGAGGTAGTAGGTGGTGTTAGTATGTAGGGTCGAGTTACACAGCTCTTGATAGGAGGGGGTGACTTTCCCAATACAAACTCCAGTTCTCTGGATTTCTGCTAAAGTAAGCTTATGCCCATGTTGATCCCATCTGCATACAGAGTGGTTATTAGTGAGCCATATGTTGCCAGAGATAGCTATACCTTCATAAAAAGGGGGGCGAGCAGACATGCAAAGCCAGCAGTCCTGAGTGAGATTGTGCTGGGAGCTATTCAGGGCCTGATAGGTAAAAGAAAGCAAATTTAGTAAGGTTTCCTCACTAGAGGTAGGGGCGAATGGGGCAATGAGCAGCAGGGAGAAGGAATTAGAGTGGTTAGCAGAAATGGAGGGGTCGATGGAAGTAATAGGGGGTACTTTTTGAATGGGTCTAGATGGAGCTAAGACTGTTAGCTTATGTTTGATGGGTAATTCTAAGCCCTTTATCATAAAATGAATTCCAATATCACATCCATTTTTATAAAGCCTAAATCCCCAAATGGGTCCTGTGGACCAAGCATGTGATTTTTCCCCATGCTCAGTGAAACTGATGTTGAGAGTGTTGGAATTAGATATTCGGGTGAGGCGGATTAGGTAAGGATAGTTAGATGCAGGAACCCACCCCTCAGCAGAGGTCTCAGATCCCCAGTAAGCACAATAATAATCACTGTGTCCCCCATATCCCCTCCCCCAGCTGTTAACTGCTGGGCAGGCATGAAAACCTGTCTTTTTTAACACTTCTATTGCCGAATTTGTATGCCATCCAGGATGGCCATGCGGGGGATCCTTGTCGTTAGTAAATTTGCTTGATTCAGGATCCTAGGATAGCAGGTAACAAATACCTACTTTCAGTGAAGGCCACCAGGTACCTCGAGGGTGAGTTCCGCTGACTTGGGCCACTACAGATTGAGAGCTGGGTGTGATGATTTGCCAGGCTATATTCCAAGGTTCATGAATGTTGGAGGTTGAGAATACCCAAGGTGTGTAAATGCTGAATAGGAGGTTCACGATCAGGAAATGCAACATCTTGTACTGCCTGTGAACGAAAAGGGTTAGATTTATCTCAGGAATGGGAGTTATTCCTGGATAATTGGTTAGTCTGTCTCATTAATCTTTCAGGCAGCCATATAGCTGAATCAGCTTCTTTTGAGTAAATACATACTGATCCTCATCCCCAAATAAGGACTTCATCAGGTCCATTCCATTTATTAGTAAGGGGATCTTTCCACATGACTGAGACATAATGTTCTTTTGTGGTGGACTTCCAAGATTTTTCTGCAGCCATGTGTCCATCATGGTCCAAGGTTAAAAATTTAAAATTCAGAGTGAATGATTAAGAATGTTATGTGGGGACCCTTTGGTGGGGTACCATTCCCCTTTTTTTACTTTATCCAGGTAAGGTTTGAGTGTTTGATGAGCTCTCTCAACTATACCTTGTCCTTGGGGGTTGTAGGGAATGCCTGCTTTTAAATTAATGGCTAATGTTTTACAGAAATTTTTAAAGGAGGCACTAGTATATCCTGGGCCATTGTCAGTTTTGATGGTGGTAGGAATGCCCAGGGCAAGGAAGGTCTGTAAGAGATGTGTAATGACATTTTTTAAATTAATTTTTTTATTTATTTTTGTATGTGTATGAATGTACTGTCAGCATGCAGGTCTGTGCACCCGTGTCGTGCAATGCCACGGAGGTCAGAAGAGGGTCTCGGATTCCCCTGGAATTGGAGTTCTCCTGGAATTGGAGTTACAGACGGTTCTCAGCCGCCATGTGGGTGCTGGGGATCGAACCCGGGTTCTCTGCAAGAGCGTTGGTGCTCTTAACCGCTAGGCTATCTCTCCAGCCCGAAATGACATTTTTTGTAGCTTCTCCTGGTTGAAGTGTAGCAAAGATGAAGCCACTAAATGTATCAATACAGACATGAACATATTTTAATTTGCCAAATTCAGGATAATGAGTGACATCCATCTGCCATAAGGCATTGGGTACAAGACCTCTGGGGTTCACACCTAGGTGCAAAACAGGCGAATGGGTGACATAAGTCGAACAATTTTTAACAATGTCTCTAGCTTGTTCTTTGGTTATTTTGAATAATAGACGAAGAGTGTGAGCATTAAGATGATGTAAAAAATGAGCTTGAACAGCAAGGTCGATAGGGGACATGGATTGAGAGATCATGACTAGTCGAGTGGCGAGATCTGCTTTATTATTACATATGGACAGTGGACCAGGTAACCCTGAATGAACCCTCAAGTGTCCCAAGTAGAATTTGTGTTGTCTATGGATGATAAGATCTCTACACTGTTCAAATAATTGAGCAGCAGCGGAGGTAGGCTTTAGTTGACTGACTGTTTCTAAATAAGGGATGGACAGAACCAAGTAAGCACTGTCAGTGTAGATATTCAGGGTAGATGAGGGAATGCCCGAAAGAAAGCCAGAAGTGCATAGAGTTGTACTATTCGGGCGGACTTTGAAGGAGTATTAAAGGAGACAATCTTGTCCTGATAAAAGTAAGCAGCATGTCCTGTTGAGTACCCACCTGTAAATATTAATAGAGCATTTGGGAGAGGCTCAGGGGAGGTAATTTTGGGGAACACAAATTCATGCCTGGTGAAAAATTGTATAAACTTATCAGGGGGATAATGGTTATCCAGACTTCCTGAGAATGAGGCACAAGCTATAAGCCATTCTTCTGTGGTTTGTAATACCCAATCTAGTTGAGTTTTATTGTATGGTTGTATAATATTTTCTGGATCCTTGCCAAAATATTTTCAACTAGTTTCTCGGCCAAGCTGGATATGGTCAGTGACTGAAGTAGAGTAAGGATAAATGACCTTTGGGGGGGAGGAGGGCAAATGCACCCATATGATGGGGGCAGACTGCCAGAGTACCGCACTGGGAGAGTAGAGGGTGTTGAAAATTAGATAAGACAAGGGTTTAGAATAATCAATGTTAGTGACAAATTGTGAATGTATGGCAGTAGCTACCTTTTGCAGGGCTAGTTGCCCTTCACTAGTTAAGGGCTCTGGGGGACCGAGGATCAGAGTTGCCACAACAACAGAAAGACTGCATCAGAAAACTGACTGAAATGGTGAATCTGGAGGGGTGGGAGGGGCGGGAAATGGACACGGGTCTATATACCATTAATGTATATTTAATTGACGTGAGTTCAACAAGTATCCAATTTTGCTCAGACTCTGCTTACAGGTTACATGGTGTTTTAGGACTTAGTAAAAGTAAATAGGTGTATATTAAACAACATTGGTTTAAAGGTCTTGATAAAAACGTTAATGCATCTGAGTTAATTGGAAATATAAATTGTTGTCCACATTTGTTTTACTTAAAATCTGTATAACAATAATTTTGGGATTGGCATATAAGAATGTTCTCTATAATTTTTCTGTTGTACAGTATCATCTTGTAGCATTCTCTTTTACCTGTAGGATGATTTAACTTAAGGAATTAAGTTTGCTTCCCAAGTTAATGACATATGGTCACCCAAAACAGCTTGGGTGAATTTGATGAAATCTGCACCTTGATTCCTGCGTATAGGTATGTGTACTACAATTGCCTTTTTGAGACTCATGGGTCAAAAAATGAAAACCTAAAACAGAAAGGGGGGATACAGATATATATAAAACCTTTTTGTCAAAACCTTTGCAATTCAAATCTTAAAACTAACTACGGGAAAAGATTTGTATGTTCCCACAGGTCAAAATGTCACCAATTTAACCACTGAGAAAGAAAAGATACAGCTTTGCATTGTGTAGAATGTACCAGGAAGTGCCAGCAGAAAGGTTGGCCCATCTGAACATTGAAAGGAAGAAAAGCCTCAGACTGCTACAGGCATCAAATCTCTCTGTGGATCCTATTTGTAACAACTGTTTATAATGAGTCCTAATGTAACTTACCTCCTAGGTGCCGCAAAATTTTAATATGAGAGACTTTCTTACCACCCCTTCATAGAACAAGGAGGAATATGATGATGATGAGGTCGTCCTCTAACTGTAAACTGGAGCCAGCTGTTATAGAGGTAATCTCTTATAAAACCAGTAAAACTGCCTTCTTTAATTGACTAATAGACATAGGAACTATGAAAAGGATTATTCTCTATTCAGAACCAAATATAACACTAAAGCCTCTTTAAGCTGTGCATTTAAGGAAAATATATTAATACAGGAGAGCTCTGATATCAGCAATGGATTATTCTTCCAAGGAGATGTTGGCCAGGGGATCTAAGTCCCCCCAAAAGGTAAAGCCTTCTTTACTGGGGTACCTGCAAGAAGAGAGATGATAAGGTCCTGCTGTTGAAGACCTGATGTAAGCCTGGGAAAGATGTATTGAAACCACACTTGCAAGTGTACAGTTGGTCTCTGGAATACCAGAGAGTGTTACCAAAGGCCACTAAACCAATAAAGCAGATATAGGCCTCGTTGAGTCAAGCAAGACTCCTCCATCAGCATCAGCTACACCTCACCTGCCTGAAAATACTGTTCAGCAGTAGCAGCCATATGTCTCTATCTCCCAAATCTAACTGGCTTGTAGCTCTCTCCTTGGAGGAATAACCCACAGCTGATTCCACAAGCTTACATCCTCTAGTGAGTGGTTAGGAGGTGTTATAAGCCACAGTAAAACCCTGTCATATTTTACAGAAAAAAAGTAATTCATGGATTAACATACCATCCAAACATCTGTGTCTATACCAAAGTAACCTACTATAACAATTAGTACTGTTTAAATACCTATATATCTAATTGCTTGTGCTTCATTAGTAGGATTGAAAGGTTATTCCTGGACAAACTGTCAGCCCATGAAAGAAAACAGCCAGAATTGACCAGAGTCCAAAACAACAGCTCCAGAGAAAGTAGACTGTTTCACTTCTCGTCCACCTGTTCCCCTTTTCTAAGCCTAGGGAACAATCTGTGGAAGAGGGGGTGTGGTAGAATGTAAGGGCTGTGATTGGGGTGAATGGTGAAACTACAGCAAGATCGACTGGACACTTATTTGATCAACTTGATTGTACATACAAGCCCCCCAGCTGGATGGCGGGACCCTTGGGCTCTGTGGGTTTAGGCACAATTGCTTGCAAATTGGTTTTACATGAAGGACGCTTGTACTCATAAATTATTATTTATTTGTTAAAAATGAAAAAAAAATAAAGAAGTAATAGAAGAAAAAAAAGAATTAACGTAGGTGTCCTATTGAAGGACCAGTACTCCGAAGTCTCTTAGTCACTGGGTTTGGCCAGCCCTGGCTTTCTGGTCAATCACCATCTGTTTCATCAGGAAGCTTCACTAGTGAGAACTGAGAAATGCATTAATGTTCTTCCCACCCCCTTTTCTGCGATGCTTCCAGAGTCTTGAGTATAGAAGTTCCATTGCAGATTTGTCACTTAAGGCTTGATACCTCATGGATACTTTGCAGTTGACCAGTTGTGAAACTTTTTAATAATTTCCATCTATTGCAAAAAGAAGCTTTTTTGATGAGTGGTGAGAGGTACACTTGTCTGTAAATATATGGATATGTACATAGAATACAGTAAGAAACTATCTTGATGGAGGGATATGATAGAAGTATATTTTTCTTTAAGATCTATGACGTCTCTAGTTGCATGCATTTTGCTATGTTTACAGTACCATACAAGTTCCCTCCCATTGAGCAGGCCTTAGGTTTAAATAGATGGCTGTTGATTAATCCAAAGATTAAAGTTCAACTACTGTAGCATTACAGTCCATTTGCTGGTACAGTCATTGTTGTGACATCCACTTTATGGCTGGCTAGCATCATTGCTTGCTTTTCTGCCTTGTCAGTTTTCAGAGTGTCTTCTGATACTCTGGGAGTTTTATCAAACCTCTGCCAACAAAGGCTGAGAAATCATTGCAGATGAGGAAGCAGAAAGACTGTAAGAACCAGGGGTAGTGGATGACCACAAGGAAACACAGTTGTACAGAAGGTGGGTCAGCAACTCATATGAAGTCACAGAAATGGTAAAAGCATTTACATGACCCACCCAAGCTGAAGCCAGGTTGAGTTCCAGCATAGAAATGGGTAGGAAATCCTAACCTCAGCTGGGAACTATTTATTGACTGTTGGGAGAGGGAGAGTCAGTGTGACAAGTCTCCAGTGAAGGGATGCACATAAAAGGACATCTATGACAGCATAGATGAAATCCATCAGGACACTGAAAGACGGGTACAAATAGAGGAGGGGCTCTAAATATGATCAAATCTTGAATGTTTAGTTTCAGCTGATGAGAGAATTTTTTTTTCAAATTTTATTTATTTTTGTATGTGTATGAGTGTACTGTCTGCATGTAGGTCTGTGCACCCGTGTCGTGCAATGCCACGGAGGTCAGAAGAGGGTCTCGGATTCCCCTGGAACTGGAGTTCTCCTGGAATTGGAGTTACAGATGGTTCTCAGCTCCCATGTGGGTGCTGGGGATCGAACCTGGGTCCTCTGCAAGAGCAGTTGGTGCTCTTAACCGCTAGGCCATCTCTCCAGCCCTGTGATGGTGTTTACTTATTCTGTAGTTACTGGTGGTAGATTCACCTGTGAGTGAAATTCACCACAATTCTGCACACTTACTGAAAGGTTCTTGGGTAAGTTTATTTCAGGCTTTATTTATATATTTACTTATTTATTTTTATCTTATGTATGTAAGCGTATTGCCTGAATGTGTGTAGGTACACCCATGCTGTGTTATGCAATGCCTGCCGAGTCAGAAGAGGATGTCAGTTCCCCCTGGCACTGGATTCACCAGTTGTTAGCCACCATCTGGGTGCTGGGAATGAAATCTGGGTACTCAACCAGTGAACTATCTCTCTAGCACAATTTGTTTTTAGTTTTTTTGAGACAGTCTCCCTGTAGCCCCCAGATGGCCTGAAACTCATTATGTAGACCATGCTGGCCTTGAACTCACAGAAATCTGCCTGCTACTAACTCCTACATACTGGGACTAAGGGTGTGTGCCACCATGCCTGACATAATTTTTATACCAACTTTATCTCCATTTCTTTAGGCTGAAGACTTTTACAATTCTGTATTATTACATAAACCTTATCACCAAATAATTGAATTCATCCAATATTAACAGGTATTGACTTTCTTTGCATTTACATAGAGACTCTAGCCTAATTCTCAGTGATGTAAGAGACTCTCAGAGTAGTCCACCTTTTATTCTTAACTTTTAAAAATAAGTTTTATTATTGATAATGATGATCTCTTTCTTTTTTTAACAATCAGTAATAAGTTATGAGTACAAGCATCCTCCATGTAAAACCAATTTGCAAGCAGCTATGCCCAAACCCACACAGCCCAAGTCTCCCCCATCCAGCTGGTGGGGCTTATATGTACAATCATGTTAATTAAATAAGTGTCCAAACTATGTTGCTGTAGTTTCACCATTCACCCCAATTGCAGCCCTTACATTCTAACATGCCCCCTCTTCCGCGATTGTTCCCTAGGCTTAGAAAAAGGGCACAGGTGGATGAGAAGCAAAACAGCCTACTTTCTCTGGAGATGTTGTTTTGGACTCTGATCAGTTCTGGCTGTTTCCTTTCATGGGTTGACAGTTTGTCCAGTAATAAACTTTCAATCCTACTAATGAAGCACAAGCAATTAGATATAGGTATTTAAACAATACTAATTATTATGGTAGGTTACTTTGGTATTGACACAGATGTTTGGATGGTATATTAATCCATGAATTATATTATTTGTATAAAAGATGGCAAGGTCTTACTGTGGCTTATAACTTCTCCTAACCAGTAGAGGATGTAAGCTTGTGGCATCAGCCGTGGGTTATTCCTCCAAGGAGAGAGCTAATAGCCAATTAGATTTGGGATATACAGACATGTGGCTGCCACTGCTGCACAGTAATTTCAGGCAGGTGAGGTGTAGCTGATGCTGATGGAGGAGTCTTGCTTGACTCAAGGAGACCAATTTTGCTTTATTGGTTTAGTGGCCTTTGGTAACACTCTCTGGTATTCCATAGACCAACTGTACACTTGCAAGTGTGGTCTCAATACATCTTTCCCATGCTTGCATCATGTCTTTGACAGCAGGGCCTTATCGCCTCTCTTCTTGCAGATATCCCAGTTTACAGGCAAGAAGCCTTTACCTTTTGCGGGGGCTTGGATCCCCTGGACACCATCTCCTTGGCAGAATAACCCATTGCTGATATCAGAGCTCTCCTGTATTAATATATTTTGCTTAAATGCACAGCTTGAAACGAATTTAGTATTATATTTGGCTCTGAATAGAGAATAATCCTTTTCACATTTCCTACATCTATTAGTCAATTAAAGAAACCAGTTATACCAGTTTTGTAAGAGATTACCTCTATAAGAGTCAGCTCTAAATTATGGTTAGAGAATGACTTCATTACCATCATGTATTTCTTCGTTCTATGAAAAGGAGGTAAGGAGGTGTCTCATATTAAAACTTTGTGGCCCCTAGAATGTAAGGTTAATTAGGACTCATTATAAACAGTTGTTACAAATAGGATACACAGTGATGTTTGATATCTGTAGCAGTTTGAGTCTTTTCTTCCTTTTAATGTTTAGATGAGCCAACTTCTCTGCTGGTATTTCTTGGTACATCCTGCACAATGCAAAGCTGTGTCTTTTCTTTCTCAGCCATTAAGTTGGTAACGTTTTGACCTGTGGGAACATACAAATATTTTCCCATAGTTAGTTTTAAGATTTAAATTGAAAATTTGACAAAAAATTTTAATATATAACTGTATCCCCCCCTTTTATTTTAGGTTTTAATTTTTGGACCTATGAGTCTCAAAAAGGCAGTTGTAGTACACATACATATAGGCAGGAATCAAGGTGTAAATTTCATTAAATTTACCCAAGTTGTTTTGGGTGACTGTATGTTGTTAATTTGGGGAAGTAAGCTTAATTCCTTAAGTTAAATTATCCTACAGGTAAAAGAGAATGTTACAAGATGATACTGTATAACACAGAAATTATAGAGAACATTTGTATATGTTAATCCCTAGGTTATTGTTATACAGAATTTAAGTAAAACAAATGTGGACAACAATTTATAGTTCTACTTAACTTAGATGTATTACCATATTTTTGGTTGGTCTTTTTGAGACAGGGTCTCCCTGTAGCCCCAGCTGTCCTGGAACTCACTCAGTAGACCAGGCTGGCCTTGAACTCACAAAGATCTGCCTGCCTCTGCCTCCCAAGTGCTAGGATTGAAGGCGTGTGTCACCACGCCCAGCCTTGTAATCTATTTTTTTTTTTTCTATGTGTATGAATGTATTGTCTGCATGCAGGTCTGTGCACCCGTGTCGTGCAATGCCGCGGAGGTCAGAAGAGGGTCTTGGATTCCCCTGGAACTGGAGTTCTCCTGGAATTGGAGTTACAGACAGTTCTCAGCCGCCATGTGGGTGCTAGGGATCGAACCCGGGTCCTCTGCAAAAGCAGTCGGTGCTCCTAACCTCTAGGCCATCTCTCTAGCCCCTTCATTCAGTTTTTGATGCAGTCTTTCTGTTGTTCTTTCCATTATACATCCCTCCCCACAAGATATATTTATTACTGGGTTACTGACACTAGCATCCACAGATGAGGGATACCATTCGTCATTTGTTTTTCTGGGACTGTGTTACTTCACTTAACATAATATCTTCTAGTTCCATCCATTTACCTGAAAAGATCATGATGTTATCTTTATCTTACTGCTGCATAGAACTCCATTGTGTACATGTACCACATTTTCTCTATCCACTCATCAGTTGAGGGCCATTTGGGTTGGTTCCAGCTTTTTGCTATTGTGAACAGAGCTGCAGTAAACATAGCTTTGCATGTATTTCTGCAGTAAGATGAGTCTTGTGCTCATATAGCCAGGAGTGGTATAACTGGGTGAAATGGCAAGCTCATTATGAGTCTTCCAAGGGTTCTCCACACTACTTTCCATAGTCACTGTACAAGTTTACATTCCCACCAGCAATGGATGAGTGTTCCACTTTCTCCACAACTTCTCCAGCACTTGGTATCATTTGTTTTCTTGATCCTAGCCAGTCTATGGGAGTGAGATGATATCTTAAAGTGGTTTTAATTTGCATTTCTCTAATTATTAGTGATGTTGAACACTTTTTGAGATGTTTCTCAGCCATCTCTAATATCTCCTCTGTGAAGTCTCTAAGCAGTTATTTGCTCCATCTTTTGAGTGATTCATTTGTTTTCTTTCTTCTTTGTTTTTTGAGTAGCTTGTGTACTCTGGAAATCAATGCTTTGTCAGATGTATCTGCAGTAAAGGTCTTTTCCCACTCTGTGGGTTTTCTCTTCAATTCCTTTATTGTTTCTTTTGATGTACAGAAGCTTTTGAGTTTAATGAGGTCTGATTTGTCAATTGTTGATCTTATTTCTTGTGCAGCTGCTGTCTGATTTAGGAAGTCTTTTCCTATCTCTATGTCTTGTAGTCTGCTGCCAAGGTTTTCTTCTATTGCCTCCAGAGTTTTGGGTTTCATGTTGAGGTCTTTGATCCATCTGGAATTGACTTTTGTACAGGGCGAGAGGTAGGGATTTAATTTCATTCTTCCACAGGTGATGATCCAGTTTAGCCAACACCACTGAAGATGCTGTCTTTCCTCTATTGTGTCTTCTTGGCCCCCTTGTCAAATATGCGGTGGCTGAAATTGTATGTGCTCAGGTTTAGATCTTCAGTTTTGTTCCATTGGTCAACTGGTCTGTTTTTATACCAGTACCAAGATGTTTTTATGACTATGGCCCTGTAGTATAGTTTGAAGTCTGGTATAGATATCCCCCCCCCCCGCATTGCTCTTTTCACTCAGGGTTGCTTTGGCTATTCAAGGTCTTTTGATTTTCCAAATGTAATTCAGGATTTTTTTTGCAAACCTGTGAAGAAACTCTTGGGGATTTTAATTGGGATTGCATTAAATCTGTACAAGAGTTTGGGTAGAATGGACATTTTACTATGTTTATTTTTCCAATCCATGAGCATGGGAGGTCTTTCCATCTTCTGATGTTTTCTTCAATTTCCTTCTTCAGGGGTTTAAAATTTTTGTTGTAGAGAACTTTGGTGTCTTTGGTTAGGTTTGTTCTTAGGTATTTTATTGTTTTGGGGGCTATTTTGAGTGGGAAGTTCTCCTTGTATTCCTTCTTCAGTTGCTTGTTGTTGGTGTGAAGAAAGGCTACTGATTTTTCTACATTTATTTTGTATCCTGCCACGTTACTGAAGTTCTTAATCATTTCTAGGAATTTTCTGGTGGAGTTTTTAGCATCCCTTAAGTAAATGATCATATCATCAGCAAAAAGGGATAGCTTGACTTCCTCTTTTCCAATTAGAACTCCATTAATTTCCTTTTATTGCTTTATTACTCTAGCAAGTGTTTCAAGCACTATATTGAAAAGGAGTGGTGACAGGGGGCAGCCTTGCTGAGTTCCTACCTTTAAGGGGAATGCTTCTGTCTTTTCCCCATTTAGGATGATATTGGCTGTGGGTTTCCTGTATATGGCTTTGATTACATTGAGGGATGATCCAATCCAATTCCTTCTAGGACTTTAAGCATGAAGGGATGCTGAATTTTGTCAAAGGCTTTTATCCCACAATTGAGATGATTGTATGGTTTTTGTCTTTTAGTTCATTTATATATTTGATGATATTTATTGATTTTCATATATTGAACCATCCCTGCATTTCTGGAATGAATCCACCTTGGTCATCGTGGATGATCTTCTTGATGTGGATCTGTATGTGATTTGCAAGTATTTTATTTAGAATTTTTGCATCTGTGTTCATTAAGGAGATGAGTTTATAGTTCTCCTTTTTGGCTGTATCATTGCCTGGTTTTGTTAATAGAGAGATGCTGGCTTCATTGAAGGATTCTGGGAGAACTCCCTCCATTTGTATCCTTCTAAACAACTTGAGTAGTAATGGTTGTAAGTCTTTTTGAAATATTTTATAGAATTCTGCCGTGAAACCATACGGGCCTGGGCTTTTCTTGGTTGGGATGTTTCTTATTATATCTTCAGGTTCTTCATACATTATTGGTCTGTTTAAGCTGTTGATCTCTTCTTGGTTGAACTTTGGTGATTCCCAGGATTTCAAATATTCATCCATTTCTTCTAGGTTTTCAAACTTAGTAGAATATAGGTTTTTGAAGTATTCCTATATGACTTTATGGATCTTTTCATTGTCTGTTGTGAAATTTCCATCACAAATTCTACTGATTTGTAGTTTTTCCTTCTTTCTTTTGGTTAACTGGGCTAGAGATCTGTCTATATGGTTTATTCTCTCAAAGAACCAACTTTTGGATTCATTGATTTTTTTGTATGGTTTTCTTTGTTTCTATTTCATTGATCTCTGCTCTGATTTTTGGTATTTCTTCTTGTCTTCTGCGTTTAGGGTTCATTTGTTGTTGTCTCTCAAGTACTTTTAGCTGAGGTGTTAGATCGTTCACTTGTGCTCTTTCTGTTTTTTTAATGTAGTCACTTAGGCCTACAAACTTTCCTCTTAGAACTGCTTTTAAAGTGTCTCATAGGTTTTATTAATTTTTTAGATTTATTTATTTATTTATTTATTTATTTATTTATTTATTTATATGAATGTGCTGTCTGCATGCAGGTCTGTGCACCCATGTCATGCAATGCCGCGGAGATAAGAAGATGGTGTCTGATTCCCCTGGAAATGGAGTTCTCCTGGAATTGCCATTACAGATGGTTCTCAGCCACCATGTGGGTGCTGGGGATCAATCCTGGCTCCTCTACAAGAGCAGTTGGTGCTTTTAACCTCTAATCCATCTCTCCAGCCCTGTCCCATAGGTTTTGTTGTGTCGTACTATCATTGTCATTCAGTTCCAGGAATGTTTTTATTTCTTTCTTTATTTCTTCCTTGACCCATTCATTATTTAGGAGAGTGTTGTTTAGTCTCCATGTCTTCTTGTGGGTTGTAGCGTTTATCCTGGTGTTGATATTGAGTTTTATTGCACTGTCTTCTGATAGAATGCATGAGATTATTTCAATCTTTTTGTATTTGTTGAGTTTTTTTCTGTGTCCCAGTATATGGTCTATTTTGGAGAATGTTCTGTGAGGTGCTGAGTAGAAAGTGTATTCCTGGTGTTTGGGTGGAATATTTGATAGATGTCTGTGAGGTCCATTTGGTGTATTGTATCATTCAGTTCAGATGTCTCTCTGTTTATCCTTTGTCTGTCTAAAGGACTTAGTGGAGTATCGAAGTCCCCTACTATTAGTGTACTGGGGTTAATCTTTGCCTTGCGATCCTGAAGGGTTGTCTTTATAAAGTTTGGTTCACCAGAGTTTGGTGTATATATATTCATGATTTTGAGATCTTCATTGCCAATTGTTCCTTTAATAAAGATATAATGGCCCGCTTTGTCTCTTTTGATTTCTTTTGCTTTGAAGTCTATTTTGTCTGATATTAAAATAGCAACACCTGCTTTCTTTTCTGTACCATTTGCTTGGAATATTTTCTTCCATCCCTTGACTTTAAGTTGGTGCCTATCTTTGAGGGTGAGATGGGTTTCTTATAGATAGCATATAGATGGATTTTGTTTCCTAATCCATTCTCCCAGTCTATGTGTTTTGATTGGGGAGTTTAGTCCATAAATACTTAAGGTTATAATTGAAAGATGGATGTTGCTTCCTTTTACCTTATTATGCATTTGGATTTTTAGTCTTCGATCCTACTCCTATGGTTATGTTTTTATAAGTTTCTTTTCCTAGGTGCTTTAGGATAGTTGCTCTTCTCTTCTGCCCTTTGAATTGCTTCAAATAATTTCTGGAGAGTTGGTTTTCCAGACATGTAGTCTATCACATTGTTTATGTCCTGGAAGATTGTTCTCTCTCCTTCAACTATAATCGACATTTTTGCTGGGTATAGTGTTCTGGGTTGCCCTCCATAGTCCTTTAACACAGGAAATGCTTTGCTCCATGTTCTTCTTGTTTTCATGCTTTGTGCCGAGAAGTCAGTTGTAATTCTGATGGGTTTCCCTTTGTATGTGACTTGTTTTCTTTTGTAGCTTTCAGAATTATTTCTTTGTTTTGGGCATCTAGAATTTTAAATGTGATATGGCGTGGGGATTTTCTTTTCTGATCTTATCTATTTGGAGTCCTATGTGCTTCTTGTATTTGTATGGGTTTGTCTATTTTTAGTTTGGGGAAATTTTCATCTATTATTTTGTTAAAGATCTGATCAATGCTATTCTCTTGAGTTTCTTCTCCTTCTTCTATTCCTATGATGCAGAGGTTTGATCTTTTAATAGTGTCCCATATTTCCTGGTTGTTCCACTTTTGTGTATTTTTAAATTTTTCATAATCTTTATTTGAGCTTTTTAGTTGCTCTGTGTTAATTACCAGATCTGATATTATTTGTTCTTCTTCCTCTGTTCTATTTCTGAAACTTTTTCCTTTCCTTTCTTCTTGATTGGATGAGTGTTCTATTTCCTTTTTCATTTCATCCTGTGATTTCTTTAGTATTTCCATTTCTTTTTTGAGCTTCTCAGTCTCTTCTTGCTGTTCCTTACTTTGCTGGTTGGCTTCCTTTTTTCAGTGTTTCTACTTCCTTCTGGGGTTTGTTTTTTTCTCCCTCTAGTTATTTCTGGAGTTTGTCATTCCTTTATTTCTTTCCGAAGTTTGTCATTGTATCCCTCTATGTCCGTTTTGAGTTTTTCATTCTCTCTCTTTAGTTCTCTGACTTCTTTATTTTCTTTAATTTCTCTGCAGAGGTCTGCAATTATTCCTCTAAGATCTGTTTCTTGGGCCACCTCCAGGGGGATCCCACTGTAGCTATCTCCTACAGCGTTGGTAGAGCTTGGTGTGGAATTATCCTGCACCGTTCCCATGTTATCCTTTCGCCATGTCCCTGGCATTGGCATAAGGGTTTCCCCCCTTTTTTTTTTGCCTGCATTCCGATGCCAATCACAAATGTCTTTTCATTATGTTAGAAGCTGGATTTGCTTGCCTCCTTCTGATGCTTTTTTTTTCTTTCCTCCTTCTTGTTTATGGAGTATTGTCTAGGTTTCAGGCTTTCAATTTTGTTTATATATTGGATATTGGAAGTCTAAGTCACTCTACCCTTCCTGTTCTGAACGTTCTCCAAAAAAATCCACTTGGATACTCTCTCATCAATTTCAGTTGGGGGGGATATGCCTGATTTAGCCTGCCTGGGTACCTGTCTGGAGCAAGTTCCAGGCTCCTGTGCTTCAGGACCACCTGCACAAAGATATAATGGCACCAAACCCACCTGGTACCGGCTCAATGATCTCTTTCTTAAATTGCACTCACTGTCTACCCTCTCAGGGATTACCACTCCTGTTTTTTATACTTAAATCAGAGCAGTGGTGTGTATGTGTATGTATGTATATCTATTTTCTTAATAATTCATTATGCATACATATATTGTACATATTGTATACATTAAGTATCCATACTGTTCTATGGTAACAGTCTTCCTGTTTCTCAGCAGAATCCTTTAACCTGTAATACCCAATTAAGCAGCTGAGTGTCCATTTTGAACTTCCCCCATTCACACACTCATGTGGTATGTAGGAAGATGAATTTTGGATGTAAAGCATTTTAAACTTCCAATTCTTTTCAGGTCTTAGTTTATGTAGTTCAGTAGTAAGATCTGTCAACCCCACATGGGTTAGTTGTGGCCCCTCTACCAGCTTCCTACTCTGGCTTAGTTGTTGGCCTTAAATATCTGGTAGGTACCAGTCACTTGGCTGGCCTTACTGCCTTCCATCTTTTCAGGCACTCTGCTGAATGTTCATTGTCCCAAGCTCTCCAGCTTTGTCAGTGGCTGACCTTGAGTATCTGCTGGCCATGGGTTTCTGCCTGCTATTGCCAGCATAGACCTTGCAGGTGTTCCAAGTGCTGTTTAAGCTCTTTCTCTTCTCACAGCTATGAAGAAGCATGTGTACTATTATTGCTTATCTTTGTCTCCAGGATGGTCTGGAATGTCATTCCTGAAATGCAGGCAGACTCTCTAGAGGCCACCCTCACTTACAACTTGTTTGTTATAATTATAACAAGCAACATATTAAAGAGCATATGTAAGGAATATGTAAAATATAAATAGTAATAAAACTATTCCCAGCTAAAATTATGAGGTGAAGGTTTTCCATATCTTCAGCAATATTTATTTTTTATTAGTTTTTAGGGTGTCACCATTGGGAGAGGTATGGAATTTCTTTCCATTGTAGCTTATTTTTTAGGATAAAAAATTATGTTCATACATGCATGTCTCTGTGAATCTGTGCCAAATATGTGTTGGCACCCACAGAGGTCAGAAGAGGCTGTCTGATAGATACCCTGGACCTGGACTTACAGGCAGTTGTGAATCATCAAATGTGAGTGCTGGGAACTGAGCATAGGTCCTTTGCATGGCTGCAGGTACTCTTAACTGCTGAATTTTCTCTCCAGTCATTTCCTGTAGTTAATTTCCATTTATGTGGTCACTAATGAAGTTGAACAGCTTCTCATGGTTATTGGTCAACATGACAGATATTGTCTTTTGTGAAGAGAGTATCTTCACAGTATTTTAAGTCTATAGTCTAATTTGCTCTGCAGTTCTGCATCTGTCTCTTTGACCCGTTGTTTTATATTGAAGGTGGTTTTTTATTAACTCTATGTGTTGAAAATACATACTCCCACATTGCGACTACCCTTATTCTCATTGAGAAAGACTTTCAGGAACCTTAAAAAATATAAAATAACTCATTGCTAATAACAGCTTAAATAAAAAGTTGGGAACTTTACATGGTGTATTTTTATAATATAGTATATACATAGCATGCATGCGTATATATGTACACATGTAGATATGCCACAAAACATTTACATTTATACACTACATATATCAAATAGGAAAAACTAGAGTACTGAGGTAATATAAAGATGAATTTCAACTTAAATCTGAGTAAAATATTGGAACTTACTGTTATGTAAAGGAATAATAGTAACTAAGATTATTTTGAATTTATGGAAAGAAACAAATGGCAGAATATTTAAGACTATTCCAGGAAGTTGTGGCATGTCACATAGATGGTAGGCAGATAGGAAATGGAGTGATGCAGACTGTGAAATCACATTGCTCCAGTGTGGTTTTCTCTCTGCTTCACTTCCCTGTGACCTTGGACAATTATTAAGTCATTCTTTGTAGCTCAGTTTTGCTAATGAATAGAACAAGACACAAGATGACACAATTACTTGACTCACTATAATAAGATCAAAATTAAAAGTAAATTTTAGTAGATACTGAATGGTCCAAAAAACTGCTGGTATCCGGAGGTAACAAACATATAGAGATGAAAATGAATAATTACAACAAACATTAACTGAATAATTCATATGCCACAAATACCCTAATGATACTGTTTAGTGTCACATTTGATCTTCAGAGCAGTACGACAAAGATGAGTGCTTACTCTAAAGTCAAGCCATCAACTATAAAGAGAAAAGCACAATGAATAATGCCAGCTATTTATGAAAGGCCAGTTATGGACAATTCCTGAGTGCCAGGACTAAGACTCTTGATATGATCCATGGTAGCTTAGGGATTCACTGGAGGTAATGTGATGACTAATAAAAGTGATATTTGAGGAAAATTTAGTCCAGTAACAAAGTGGTAAAGAACCACCAGATGGAAAATCTAGAAGCCATTCAAGGTGCATAAACTGGACTTCAGCAGTGGCTTCTGGGTTGATGAGAAAAAACCTGATAAATCTAAAGTGTGGGATGTGGCCTGAATTTCCTACCTTGTTAATTCTATACACGATACACATATCTGATCCCGGGAGGCCACTGCTCGCAGTCTTATACCCCCCAGGCTGCTCTAACAAAACACCACAGACTGGATATGTTAATAGCAGTTATTTGTTTTTCATAGTTCTAAAGGCTGTAGAGTTCAAGGTCAAGGTGCTCCCTGACTTGGTTACTGGTAATAAAACCTCTGTCTGTCTTACAGAGACATTTCTCATTGCTGAGATGTCCTTATCGGCTAGAGTAGAAACGTTCCACTCTGTTCCTCTTCTTAGAAAGGCACCAGCCATATTGGATTAAGGTTCCATTCTCATGATATTTAAGTTAAGTTACCATCTCATAGGACCTAATAAAATGTAGTCAAAAACCTTCAGAATTTGAGTGTTGTGGAAACACAACTCAATCCCTCAAGTCAAGATGAGATGATAGTAATTGAACTCCAGATGAAGGCCCTGTGATGCTAAAAAGGAGAAAGAAAACACAAGTAAAACACTTTTGAGCCTGCCATGGTGCTCTTAACTTATTCTTTGTTCTTCAGAGGGAACTCTTATTAGAGTGCATAGGATAAATCAAATTCTCCAGATTAGAGTAGAAAAACAATTGCTTCATTTTGTTTCTTGTCTCAGTCTCCTCGGGATTTATTTCTTAGGCTACAAAGAGAAATAATGAAAAAAAAAAAAAAAACTTGATAATTCTGTCACCAGAAGAATATATGGAGACAGATATTGCAGTGTACGTAAGTATTATAACCATCTTCAGTGTAGCATTTACTGTTAGGAAAGGGGGATTATAGTGACATTATATTTTCTTATTTAACCTTTTCAATTGTTATGATATAGCAATCAAAGTTTCAGACTTCGGAAAAATTACATTATTTCCATGAGGTCAAATACTAATGACAGGATGAATTTAGTCCTAGCTCCAAGAAAGTACAGATTCCATCAGACAACACAACAGGGCACCCAGCAACAGCAAGGTGGACCAGGATGGAGGGAACAGAAGGAAGCTGCAGTGACACAGCAGTGGCCATCCCTTATAGCCCAAGGGTCACACTTGGGAGCTATGATGTCACAGGAGACAGTAAAGACATCTGTGTTTCAAGGGCACCAGAGGAAAGATTCAAATACCCATTTTGATTTAGATGAAAGCTCTTTGAATAAATATCCATGAACGAACTAAGTTCAGAGTCACTTAATTATCTTGCTGCTTCTACAAGCTGGTTGTACCTCATAAAAATGTCATCATAAATATAATATTCTAACTCAGTAGTTTAAAGTATCATCAATAAGCTTTAGAGTAGTTTAATCAACTTTGATCTGAAGTATAAGTTTGATATATGAAGCACATAGAGTAAATTTGTTCGGCTTATATTTGCTCAATCTGAGCAAATGGAAGAGCATTTTCATAGTCACCTTTGTCAGATTTCCAGTAGCATGAAAAAGAAAATACTTTTTTGTACCTAAAAAATATATTTTGGATACTTAAATAAATTTTATTCAGTGTCAACTCAGGAGCTACACAAAGTTGATTAAATGATTTATTTACTAAAATTTTAATTTTGTTATTGATCGACAGTATACACTACAAGAGATATTTGCCTAGCCATATTTTTAATATTCCAATTTAACTGTAAGGTATACATATAGTTAAATAGGAATAAACATTTTCCTTCATACAAACAGTGAGATCAGCATAATCATTAAAGACATGCAATATAAGGCCTGCATGCCAATGGACTTTGAGTCCAAATTATGTTCTAGGAAAATGCATGACATGAGAACAAATAGCATTGCCACCTGCAGTTCCCTTCAACTAAAGTTCTCATCAGGTAATTTTGAATTACCTGATGAGAACTTTAGTTGATTTTGAATGTTGAATTACCAACAACAGATGACCGCACTGGGCTTCAGGAATATTCTATCAGAAATATTTCAAAAATAATTGTACTTCCTAGAGAGAGAAATACTGAATTAACCAAGAGATATTGTGTAGCCCATTAATCTTTAATTAAAAACATCTGTTAGCTAGTTTATTTATTCCATTATTGTTTTAGAGTAATTGCACTGTATTACTGCTCAACATACATTAAAACGAATCAAAAACAATGTGTAAACATTGTATTATTTTCTTTTCTTTGCTCCTCAACATTTTCAGAGTACTAATGAGATTGACAAAGTCTATAGTTATAATCAGATATCTGTGAGGTTCGACAACGTTTCTTAAGGATTCACATGCTAAATAAAGCAGACCTTAGACAAGGCCTTTATTAAAAACTAATAAGAAAAACTGAAACTCTATTTTTACTTGGCTGTTTCCTTGACAACATGTAGAAGTCCCTGTAGTAAACAGTGGATTGTTTGCTATCTGGGCCTGTCACATTGTTCTCTTTTTAAAATTTATCCAAATATTATTTCTACACTAGGATTTCCAGTTTAATTCTGAGTAAATCTAAATATATATTATATGAAAACCAAAAAAGGTGAAGTTTTCAGTTTCTGTTTTAATACTATCACTTTGTGCATTGAGGAAAATTCTATTTTTCTTCACATTTTAGCCAGTAGTTTCCTGTGACCAAAAGAGCTAAGACTATGAACTTTTTAGCATATCAAAGCAGGCAGTGATGGTTGTGGGATGAAGTCATCCCATAAGGTGATTAAGAATTTTACCTCATGGAAACAACTCCACAGATGTAATATCTGAAATCAGTGGATTACAAAACTCAATAAACTCTAAAACGTATTTATTAAATTAGAGCTTGACTGTAAGTTCAACATAAAAATTATATATAATAAAACTGCTCTGATTAGACAGGAGTCTTGCTCACATCTTGGTTGTGATTTCAACAGCACAATCGTTGGTTCTTCTAAGCTGGTAATGACTCAGAAGACAAAGTGTCTTTGGACTTCAGTGAGGAAGGAAACTAATGGTCTCTGAATTGGTCCTTGAATTAGGAGGTAGAAAATCTAAGCAAAAATACCTTTCCTTCTCTGCCAGAGCTGTGGTTCTGACTTCCCTGCTTTGTTATATAGCCTCCCATCTAGAAATGGAGAAAGTCACACACACACACACACACACACACACACACACACACACACATGCGTGCGCAGATAATGAAAATAATTTAGGAAGCCTCTGAGAAAATTTATCATATTTCATGTAAATAGAGAAAATAAGAAAACTACTTCGTTCAAGGTAATTTGATAAAAGTGAAATAAACTTATGAAAAGAAAACGTTTCCCCTTTCAAAGTAATGTCATTTTTCTGATGCTACCGTCATTTACTTTGGTGTTATAACTGAATATTTATAAGATTAAACAATTAAGGATATATTGTATTTTTTTCTCTTTCCCATTATGTATTGAGAGCATTAAAATATAAATTTCTCATACCTGAGTTGTATGTGTATGTATCGTGTACTTCATATGTGTTTATAACTATGCATATACGTTCAGAATAAAAAGCTATGCATTGAGCTTGTAAGAATTCCATTTAGTATCAAAATTAATTTACAAATTAAAAACAAAATTGAAAATCTAGAAAATTTCCAACATTTCCCACAGCAGTTGGTGTTATTTTCCTGATGTTGTACCTACATTTGCAACATAAATATGATATTGGTCACTAGAGCAAAAATTCTACATTCTATGCACTTGAAGATTTCCCAATACTCTCTCTGTTTGAACCTCGACCAAACCTGTTGTGCTCTATGGTAAGACAGCATGCATTCTCAATTTAGTAGTAATATATTATTCATCTTCTTTGTCTAGTGCTATGTAAAATCAAAGAGTAACAATGCAGCTGTAACTGACCACTAATTAGTTACAGAATCCAAGAAAATATAAATTGATCTGGAATAGTTTCATTGTTTATTTAAAAATTCACTAAAATAAAATAGTCCTAGAAAATGATTGAAGCTTTTCTCTCACAAATTTATGTCCACATCCAAAATTGGAAAATAATCAAGACTGTTGCCCAAGAGCACACTGTGCTTCTTCAGGACTCACATGTTTTACTCTCTGGGCACTGTCCCAGAAGCTTTAGCTTCCATGCCCACTCAGGCAGACTCCCTAAGGTAGAAAATGAACCCTTATTAGCTCTTGGAAAAGATTAACATTTTCCTGCTTCCATTTATAAAATGAAATAATAATCTGAAGATGAAAAGAGATAATGCATGTAAAAGTCCAGTATCAACTCCAAGGGGCAATGAAATACAAGGAATCATTTAATGCCCAGAGGCTGACCACAGTCAATAAGGAAAGCTGGGCAAAAAGAAGAGGGGAATGACACAGAAGTGTTTAGTCTGGACGACTAGGTATTATCAGGTGGAGGGCATGGGACTAGAGAGGAAAACTTGCTGAGCATGCACAGGGCTACACACAGCAGAAATGAAACCCTGCAGAATCCTTTGAAAGCATTCTTTCTCTGTTGTAAACTCAACATTCACTTGAAAAGACACATCTTATGTTAATGTTGTGGCAAGCATAAAAAGGCTTTCTTAACAGAAATTATATTTTTAAAATAGTATAAAACTTGGTAAATAAATGAATGAAAATAATTGAACATCACCAAAATTTTCATTTATTTACACCAATGCAAAAGACAGCTTGAATTGTTTCTTTCAGAAAGGACTTTACATGCATTTTTAACTTCAGAAATTTTAACTTGAAACAATTTTTGGCAATATCTTACAAGGCAAAACTTTTGTAATCTTTCGAGTGTTTTTTTAATTTAATTTTGATTTTGAGACTCTCATACATGATTGTTTTCCTTGCAGTATTCCTGCTCCTCTCAATCCACTTCTCCTCTCCTTTCCCTTTTCTCCCTCACTCCCTCTTAATTTTTTGTCCTCTTCTCTGATAATTATTGTTGTATATAATCCACTGAGTCCATTTAGTAGGGACTTGGCACTAGGATCATGGAGTATTGCTGGAACAGAACTGACTTTGGTGTTTGGGGGATTGGGGAAGCATTTGAAATTTGGAGATACAAAAGCTATTGAGTGCTTAGATTTTGTTGCTCTGGAGCATGAAACTGTGAGGCTAAAAGGGTTGTAGACAATGGAGGCCTGGATTGTGAAGCTTCAAAGGAAAGCAGAGACCATAAGGGCTGTTTGTGTGATGTTTTGACTTGTGACTCTGTGGGCTCTGGTCAGATGGGGCTGAAGAATCAATCAGCTTTGATTAAGAAGAGACCAGAAAACAAATGACCCACTCAATAGATGGAGCAAAGAGCTGAACAGAGACTTCACCAGTGAGGAATTAGAGATGGCTGAGAAACATCTTAAGAAGTGTTCAACATCATTAATAATTAAGGAAATGAAAATCAAAACTGCTTTAAATTATCATCTTACTCCAGTAAGACTGGCTAGGATCAAGAAAAACAAATGATTCCAAGTGCTGGAGAGGTTTTGGGGAAAGGGGAACACTCATCCACTGCTGGTGGGAATGTAAACTCATACAGCCACTATGGAAAGCAGTGTGGAGAACCCTTGGAAGACTTGGAATGAACTTGCCACCTGACCCAGCCATACCACTCCTGGGCATATACCCACAAGACTCATCTTACTGAAGAGATACATGCACAGCCATGTTTACTTCAGCTCTCTTCACAATAGCAAGGAGCTGGAACCAACCCAAGTGCCCATCAACTGAAGAGAAAATGTGGTACATCTACACATTGGAGTTCTATGCAGGGGTAAAGAAAGATGACATCACGAGCTTTGCAGGTAAATGGCTGGAGCTAGAAGATATCATGCTGAGTGAAGTAACACAGTCTCAGAAAAACAAACAAACAATGAATGGTATCCCTCATCTGTGGATGGTAGCACCAATTACTTAATTGTATGGCAAACTGAGCAATGTCAATGTGATCTGAAAACAACTGTGCTCTTATACTGTGAATCCCTTAAAAAATAATAAACAAAAAAAATCTCATTTCATTACTGAAATTCAAAAAAAAGACCGGAACCTGAAGCAAAACCTTTGTTTGTTTGTTTGCTTTTACTGGGACAGTGGATGTTGATTAGCTGGGCCTGAAAAATCAGCAGTAAGTAACAAGAGACCAGCATCACTGTGGTGAAATCCTCTGGGAAGTATTTCCTCAGGGTCAGCACACAGAAACTGTGGTCTACAGGAGGAAGAAGCCTCCATCTGAAGCTAGGAGCTAGACTTGGTAACGTGTAAGAGTGGTTCTGATGTTAAAAAATTGAGTGCGGGGCTGGAGAGATGGCCTAGCGGTTAAGAGCGCCGACTGCTCTTGCAGAGGACCCAGGTTCAATCCCCAGCACCCACATGGCAGCCAAGAGCCGTCTGAAACTCCAATTCCAGGAGAACTCCAGTTCCAGGGGAGTCTGACACCCTCTTCTGACCTCCGCAGCGTTTGCACGTCACGGGTGCACAGACTTGCATGCAGACAATACATCCATACACATACGGAAATAAATAAAATTAAAAAAAAATTGAGTGCGTTACAGAAAGCAGCTGAGGCTTGGCACTGTGAGAGGCCAGGAAAGCCCATCGGTGAAAGTGCACCTTGGGTGCAGTGAAGACCCCAGGATTGCAGGGGTCATGAAGAGAATGTGAGACTTTGCACCAGGAGAGAGCCCAGTTTCAGTGGAGACCCCAGCTTTTTTGTAGATCCCAAGACCATGCAGTGACCACCAAGCACAAGAGCACGTGTGATGGAGTCAGTCTGGGCCTGCGGCGAGATGAGCTGTGTGTGCTGTGAATGGCAGAGCAGCAGAGCTGCCGAAGCCCTCTGGAGCCTGGAAGACTGCAAGTGGAGCCCAGGTGTCCAGCCCTGAGCTACTTGGCTAAACAAAGATTTGGCTTAGGTGTGCCTGATTCCTTCCTTTGAAATAAGACAGTACTTGCTTTGGACTTCAGAGGAGCCTACAGTTTAGATTGTGAATTTTTAAGCATTCAGACTTTTTAAGGACTGTGAGTCTTTTAAGGTCATAATGTCTTGTGTTGAGATATTGATGTTAACATCATTGTGGGGAGAAGAAATGGAATGGTTGCCATTTAATAATAATGTGTCTTGTGTGTGAAGTTGACAAGGGGTCAGTTGTGCTGGATAGCTTTACCGCTAACTTGACACACCTGTGTTGAGGGAACTTCAATTAGGGAATTTCCTCCATTGGAGTGACCTCTTTGCCCATGTCTGTGGGGCATCTTCTTGATTACTGAGTGATGTTGGAGGAGCCAGCCAACTGTGGGTGGTACCACAACTGGGCAAGTGGTCCTGTATTGTATAAGAAAACAGGTTGACCACAAGCTGAGGGAGGGAGCAAGTGCTAGGTCAGAAAGAGTTAATCAAGTTGAAGCAAGCCTGGTTCCCATGACTACCTTAACCGCAAGAATACAGTCCAACCCTGAGTAGCTAGTTCCCACAGCTACCTGAGGTCAGGATGAACTTTCCCAGCCCTGTATGAGTTCTTCTCACCCCCTAAGAAGCCCATTACTCTCCAAGGGGCTTCACGCTGCTAAACACAACCAATCAGCTTAAAGGTCACCAGTGCTTGCATTGCGTTTCTATAGCCTTGCAATTGTGTTTGTATGATGTCACCAAATTCTTCTAGTTTGTGCTTTTTGTCTTTAAAAGCTCTCTGTAACAGACAGTCTTAGGTTCCCACCATTCCTGCATGGAGTGGGTTGCATCCCTGACACATCAATAATTAGCTTCTCTGATGCATCAGTTTTCTTAACTGGGTCTGGTGCACCAGCAAATTAAATAAATTTCATATTAATCTGTGGCCCCTCGTTGGTTTCTTTTGTGAGTGTGGCAGTTTGAGTTCAACACAAGCCAATAAGCAGCGTTCCTCCACGGCCTGTGCCTCAGCTCCAGCTTCCAGGTTCCTGTCCTAAGTTCCTATCTTGGGCTCCCTCAGTGATGAACTGTGACCCAGAAGATGTAAGTAAAATAATCCCTTTCCTCCCCAAGTTTGTATTGATCAGTGTGTTTTGTCATATATATGTGCGTGTATGTGTGTGTGTGTGTGTGTGTGTGTGTGTGTGTATAAATATGTATAAGATGCACGGAGTCATTAGTGGTGTTTCCATGTACCTGTGTGTCCACTGGGAATTAGATCACCTCTCAGGGTGCTGGTACTTGAAGAAAAGTGATGCTAATTTCCTCAGCAATTATATGATTGTCTATCAAAAGATAAATATATGAGAAAGGACTTTAAAAAAATAAAACTATTCTTTTAAAATCCTCTTTCTCCATCTAAAGACTTACGGTTGTTCCTGATCATTTAAAAATTTACCTTAACTATGGGAAGGTTTTCTTTAATAATTTACTTTTTCATTTAAAAAATGATACTTTCAGAACTTTGCATTGAAGGATGATAGGTATTCATCCTGACCTGCCACCCTATAGTAGAACACTTAATTAAAAATGCATTGACTACTTTTGTCCATAAAAGGTATTAGACTCAAATCCTAATAAAACTGTAGTCCCCAGCTGCTGACTTTCAGGTCAAGCAATATCCTTTCAGATTTCTTGCCAAGATGGAAGGTCATCATACTCCATTTAGAAAATGAATCATTGGATAAAAACATTAATTTATTATTCTGAGTCAATATATTTTTCCAAAACAACATATTGCAGATAAGCTTTTATATCCTAAGACCAAATAGTTATAAATTATCTCAAATTTTTTTTATAAAATAGACTTTATCAACTTATATGCATATGATATAATAAATTTAAAAGATAATGAAGGCTCAGCTCATACAGCTTCTGAATGGTTTTTAAATCTTATTCATAAAATCATTTTCAAAATAGTCTTGTCAAGAAAGGAAGCCATGTGGGTTATAAAACAGTTGTTTTGATGAGCGTTCTTAAGTGACTGAACTTCACACTCTTGTCTGATATAAGGTGGAGAAAAAGTATCCTTTCCTCCTCTGTCTCTGTGATGGCTAATGTAGAGAGCCCTAATTAACACAATCTCTGAGACTCCTAGCAAGCAGAAGAGGCACATGGTTGTGTTTGTGATGGGGTACTCCTGTCTTACTTTACAGACAGAAGTCCAGGGTCTAAATAAATGCTATTCTGTTGTTAAACGTTATAGTCTGTTGGGGCTGGAGAGATAGCTCACTGGCTAAGAGCAGGTTTGATTCCCAGCACCCACATGGCATCTAGTAACCATCCAAAACTCCAGTTTCAGGGTATCATATGCTCTCTTCTGACCTCTGTGGGTGACATTAAATAATATGGTTACACTTACATGCATGTAGGCAATATATTTTTATGCACAAAAATAAAAATAATCACTAATTTTTAAAAAATAAAACAGAAGTCTCTTATCAAGAACTACTATTATTGATGGCATGGCAATAATGTGAGCTCAGAGTTCTATGGTCCAAAGTTATAGAGCAAAGAACGATGTCACAGAGAAATGTGTCCTTAGAATGAATAAAAACATTTCCAAATATATAATGGCAGTAAAAGAAAAAAATTTTGCTGTCGAAATCTTATAATCACAATTAAATCAAAGCTACGCCCACTCACTGTCCTATCACCCAGAAAATTGAATTGCAAAGCTAAACAGGTCAATTATTTTGAATTCAAAATGCATTTTTCTTTCTTTCTTTCTTTCTTTCTTTCTTTCTTTCTTTCTTTCTTTTTTTTTTTTTTTGTGTGTGTTTGTGAGACAGGGTCTCTCTCTGTAGTCCCAGCTGTCCTGGATCTTACTCTGTAGACCAGGCTGGCCTTGAACTCACAAAGATCCGCCTGCCTCTGCTTCCCAAGTGCTAGGATTAAAGGCGTGTGCCACCACGCCCGGCGTCAAAATGCATTTTTCTAGTAGAAGCACAATTAGAAAATTATTTGTTTCTAAGGATGTAGTTTCAACCCCACTAACCAATCTATCAGAGAAATCATTAGTCCTGTCCATCAGGAGAGAATGAACCATACATTTACCAACTGTATTGCCTGAAGGGTGTGGGTGGCTCTGATAATAGATGGAGTGTGAAGGTGAGGACTGAAATGCATTGAACAGAAGCAGGTGAGGTTACTATTAGCAGCTTTTAGTCAGCAAGTGATAAGATGGAAACCTATACTCAATGGCTGGATGAAATAAGAAGCAAGCAACCAACGTGTGTTACCCAGAGAGTGACACAAACTGTCCTGGACTGTTCAGATCTTTTAAGACTAAATGTAAAATGTAGTGGGGCTGGAGAGATGGCTCAGCAGTGAAGAGCAATGGCTGTTCTTGCAGAGGACCTGGGTTCACTCCCTAGCACCCACATGCAGCTAGCTCCAGTTCTAGGGGAACTGACACCCTCCTCTAACCTCCTTAAGCACTGCACAGCATGGGTGCACTTGCATCCATGCAAATGTAAAAAGTGACAAAACTAATAACTAAAGATAAAAAGTTGAGAGACAAAAAGGGATGCAAACAGAAGCTTCAGTCTTGTCTACCAGAGCAAAGGGAATCAAGGTGATGTGTGCACAGTATTAAGGCCACGGTTGTTAAGTGGGAGCAGAACCTCCCTCTATGGTAACAGCATTTGTTTCTGTGGCAACTGAAGACTCAAGAGCTCCTCCACTCCATCGGCCTCTCCTCAGCCTAACAAATGTTTGAAGCTACACATTATTTTTTTTAGCAAAGTGAGTCTATTTCCTGTTTAGACATCCAAATTAAGGAGAAGACTGAATGAGAGCAAACTGTGAGACTTCGATCCTAAATGACCAGGGGAGTGGCAATGCCAGGTGACAAGCTGGGAGATGAGGACAGGGGGTCCTGACTGTCATCTACTGGGTCTAAATGATGATGGGAAATATGATTCTTTATGTGCCAGGTTTCTTTGTGCTGTGTGTCTAGATTTCCCCGAAAAATTCTGGGTGGCAAATGGGAACGAGGGTAAAATGATTACAGTGTCTAATAATGTGCAGCGTTCCACAGTAGCAGAGGGTAAATACAGTGCTTCGCAGAGAACAGGTTTCATCTGAAATGAGGAACAATAATTTCCCAGACAGTCTAGCATGGAAATTAGAAAGGAAAGACATCCAGAAAGAGGGTGTCCAAGAATATGAAATCATGCAATAGATTTGCTAACAGAAAGTAACTTTTAATGACTTTGAATAAAAATGGAATAAAAGGTGACTTTGGAGAGCATGGTTGCAATATCAAATGAGATATTTATGCCTGAAATGGAGTTTGGATTCCATTTTGCCAAAACCGAGAAGCCGATATTGTCATGAGAGGAGTGATTGATCCAACTTGCAATTTTAGAGAGATCAATACAATAAGATGGACTCAATAAGCCTCTCTCACTCTCTCTCTTTCTCTCTCTCTCTCTACACACACACACACACACACACACACACATACACACACAAGTATGTAACAGAATATAACAGAGTACATGAAATCAAGCAGGAAATAGTAAGGACATCTACATATGATCAAAGATATTGTAGGAAAGTAAAAAATTCAATAAAAACTTCACAAAATAAAATAAGGTAAGTTTGAGAGAAAACATTTGTGAGGCTATTGAGACATTTCAGGGGAAAATGATAAGAGGGGAAAGGTCAAAATGAGTTAAGCTACAATAGGGCAGGGTCTGATGCTACTGGAAGCACGAGGTCAGTCTATGGGCATCATTACACAAGTAGTGCTTGCCAACAGGGGCCTATGTGGAGTAAGATGGGGTGGGAGGGATATCTCTTTTTTTATTTTATTTTTATTTTTTATTTTATTTTATTTTATTTATTTCTGTATGTGTATGAATGTACTGTCTGCATGCAGGTCTGTGCACCCGTGTCGTGCAATGCCGCGGAGGTCAGGGGGAGGGATATCTCTTGAAGCAAAGACATTTATCTAGAGGACAGCTGGTCTCTGACATGCTAGCCACTTTTCCCATTATCATTTATGGGTCAATGACAGAAACATGCCCCTGCTGCCACCAGACGTTAGTCAGCATGTGTCTCACAATTCCTACACTGTTTCTGCACTTATTCATAAAAGGCTCTTAATACTTTAGAATTGGTTCAGGGTTAGTTAATTTTGATAACATTGGAAAATGTCCTGAGATCCAAAGGTGATCTCAGCTGAAGACAACTCCTGGCTTGCCCTCCAGTTCACACGCCTGAAGTGGGAATACAGTGTTAGCACAGGCACTGAGTGGCAGGGCTCTGCTTTGTCGGAGCTGTCGCCCACCATGTGCAGCTTGTCCTCCCACTCGCCCAGCGCTGAGGGCTCAGCAAGGATAGTCTCTTTCCCCTTCTGTATTTTTAGTCAAATTATAAATATTTATTGAAGCTTTTTGAAAAAAGGAGAAAATGTATATCAATAAAATTACACTATTAATAAAATATCCATACATATGAAAATGAATGCATACTTGCTCCTTTGATTTAATGGATAACTGAGATTATTTTCCTTAAGAAATCCTGGCATAATGCATGAGCTCTGGAGGGGCGGGGGGCATGGAAGGGGGAATGGGTCCAAATTTTGTTAAGAAAATTTTGTAAGAAATGTGGAAAAGTTCAATAAAAAGAGAGAGCATGAAGGGGCTAGAGAGACGGTTAGGGCCACTGGCTCTTGTAGTTGACCCAGGTTCAAATCCCAGCACCAACATGTGACAACCATCTGTAACTCTAGTTCAGGGATTTAATGCACAAAATTCTAATACCCCAAGCTCTTAGCATGAGGCCGTAAAACACTGTTTATAAACACAGACGGGAATTCAGTGCTGAGGTTCCGTTCCTGATTTCTGCATTTCAAAACTAAGTCAACTGCCTTTACAGGACTAAAATTTCCCAGCTCTGTTATAATGAAAATGTATTTTCCTCAAAGGTAGTTTTAAACTCTAATTAAGATGATATGCATAAAATGACAGTGTTAGAAATAAAGATGGTATATAAGTAATAATTATCGACTATTTACTTTTTATAGACTAACTTGTGCCTTCTCCAAGTGTTATATATTGAAGTCTTAATGCCCTGTATATCATAATGTTACTGTATTTGAGAATAACTGTATTAAAGAATAAAGTAAACTGAGGTCATATGGGTGTACGATACTCTATTACAGTTACATAAGAAAACATTGGGAAACAAAGCCACTGTGTGTGAAGACACAAGGAGAAAGCAACATTAGTGGACTTTCAGTTGCTAATCACACAGGACCACACACCCGGTAAGTTACAAAACAGTGAGTTCTTTATAGCTCGTAATTCTGATCCCCAGTCAAGAAGCTGGTTTGGGGACAGCCTTCTTGCTAGTAGAATTCCAAGACAGGGCAGTACATTTCCTAAAGAAATGCACTGAGATCTTCCTCTTCTGGTCCCTCTCCATTGTTAGATGAGAGGTTTTCAATTCCAGGGCTACATCTGATGACTTTTTAGTGTCTTGGCAGTGCTAAGAATTGAAGGTAGGGCCTGGTTCATGCTGTAGAAGGTCCAGCACTGCCCCACACTGACAACTTTATTCATAACTAACACATCACCCAAAACTCTCATCTATGTAACAGAATTGAGTCATTTGTCCCCACTCTCAATGGGGACTGAATTTCAACATATTTGTTGGCTTGTTTTCAATTCTTTACCTTTTTAGCATATGTTGTACAAAGTGGTGGGTTTCATTATGACATTCTCATGTGTCTGTATCATATACTTTATAGTCACTCTTTCGTAGCCACTCCATCTGATTCCTTCCTTCTCTCTTCCCAAATAAACCTACCCTGTCCTTTCACGTCTTATTTCCTGTATAGATTCCACACACAGGAGAAAAACCACATGTGATATTTGTCTTGGTGAGGCTGGCTTATGATCTCTAGAGCCATACACTTTCTTACAAATTGGATAACTGTTCTCAGTGGCAGAATGTTATACTGTTAGGGATATATAGCACATTTTTTCAAGCCACTCTCCTCTAGATGGGTTCCTAGGCTATTTTTTAACTTATTGTTTAAAATGCTGTGCAAAACATGGATGTTGTGGAGATTTGAATGAGAATGTCCCCCATGGGCTCTGAGTATTGGAACACTTGTTCCCATTTGGTGACACTGTTGAGGTAGGGGTTCACAGAACCTTCGGGTGTGTGGCCATCCTGGAGGAAGCATGTCACTGGGGCAGGCCTTGTGAATAGACAGCCTTGCCCATTTCTACTTTGTCTATTTGTTTCCTGTACCTGATTAAAGATGTGAGCTCTGTGCTTTCCGCTCTGGCCACCTTGACCAACTTCTGGAATATTTAGCCCCCAAACCCTTCTCTCTTTAAGTTCCCTTGGTGTTTTATCATAGCAACAGAAAGGAACAAAAACAGAAATTGGTGAAAGACAGTGCTGCTGAGAAGAGCCTGATCATGTTTTGGGGGGAAATGTGGAAAACTTTAAGTTTGGACTAGAAAGACAGTTGGATACTATAGGCAGAGCTTAGTGAGCCAATCTAGTAGAAGCCTGGAAGAAAAGAGTGCTGAGAGCAAGGTAGTTCCAGAGGGAGGCAAGGACAACAACAGCAGCTGGGATAATTTGGCAAAACACATAGCTATGATATCCCCACACCCTAATAACTTGACTGAAGTGAAATTAAAACGCAGTGGACTAATTTCTTTGGTGGATGAAATTTAAGAGAGCCAACAGCCTAATATTAAATCAGGCCCATTTGTTAATGGTGAATATTATACAAAGAAAAAGAGAAAGAAATATAAAATGTATAGTTTGGAGAGGAGAAGAGTCTTAGGAAGTTTAGCAATATTGCAGCAAATGCCTCTCCTGGCAGAAAGTCTCCTTGATATGGGGATTAGAGCCACTAAGGAGAAATCTCCAGATTTGCACCTGAACAATTGAAAGAGTACTCAGAAGACAAGACCCCACCCAACTAAGTGCCAAAGGAGAATAAGTGGTTTTCTGTTCTTAAAAAAAATATGGCGCTGGAGAGATGGCCTAGTGGTTAATAAAGCCGACTGTTCTTGCAGAGGACCCGGGTTCTATTCCCCAGCACCCACATGGCGGCTGAGAACCGTCTGAAACTCCAATTCCAGGAGAACTCCAGTTCCAGGGGAATCCAACACTCTCTTCTGACCTCCACAGCATTGTACGACATGGGTGCACAGATCTACATGCAGAAAGTGCAGAAAGTATATTCATACATATAAAAAATAAATAAAATTTAAAAAAACAGTATATCACCTTCAGAGTTTCAGGTTTCATGTTGAGGTCTTTGATCCACTTGGAGTTGATTTTTACAAGGTGAGAGGTAGGGGTTTAATTTTGTTCTTCTACATATGGTAATCCAGTTTTGCCAGCACCATTTGCTGAAGATGCTATCTTTCCTCCAATGAGCTTTTTTGGCCCCTTTATCAAATACGAGGTGGCTGAAATTGGATGAGCTCATGTTTGGATCTTCAATTTTGTTCCATTGGTCAATGGGACTGGTTTTGTTTCAATACCAGGCTGTCTTTATGACTATAGCCCTGTGATATAGCTTGAAGTACAGTAAGGTAATTTTCTGTGTATTGCATTTTTCACTCAGGGTTGCTTTAGCTATTTGGAGTCTTTTTTTTTTTTTTCCATATGAATTTAAGGATTTTTTTTCCAACGGTGTGAAGAAACTCATGGGGATTTTAATTGTGATTGCATTACAAGGCATAGGCTTAAGAAAAGACTTTCTAAATTGGGCAGCAGCTGTGCAGGAAATAAGGTTGACAACTGACAAGTGGAACCTCATTAAACTCAAAAGCTTCTGTACAGTAAAAGAAACAATCAGGGAAGTGAAGAGAAAACCGACAAAGTGGGAGGAAACCTTCACCACTGATACATCTGACAGAGTATTAACATCTAGAATATATAAACTTCTCAAAAAACAAAGAAGTAAGAAAACAAATGACTGACTCAAAAGATGGAGTAAAGAGCTGAACAGAGACTACACCAGTAAGGAAGTAAAAATGGCTTAGAAACACCCTAAAAAGTGTTCAACATTGACAACAATTAAGGAAATGCAAATTTAAATCACTCTAAGATATCATCTCCAATAAGACTGGCCAAGATCATGAAAACAAAAGACCAAATGCTGGAGAGGTTGTGGAGAAAGGGGAACACTCATCCACTGCTGGTGGGAATGTAAACTCATACAACTACTGTGGAAAGCAGTGTGGAAAACCTTTAAAAAACTCAAAATGAGCCTACCACCTGACCCAGTCTTACCACTCCTGGGTATATACCCACAAAACTCATCATACTGCAAAGATGCATGCGCATGTATGTTTATTGCAGCCCTCTTCAAAATAGTGAAGAGCTAGAAGCAACCCAAATGCCCCTTAACTGACCAGTGGATAACAAAAATGTGGTACACAATGGAGTTCTACGCAGTGGTTAGGAAAGATGGCATAATGAACTTTGAAGGTAAATGATTGGAACTTGAAGCCATTATGTTAAGTGAAGTCACACAGCCCCCCCCCAAAATGGGGGATCTTTTCCATCATTTGTGTATGTTAGTTCCAAATCCCCCAATTGAAAGGCAAGCTGAGCAATGTTATTGTTATATTTCTTTCTGTCTGAAAGCAAATGTGATGTTATAATGTGAATCTCTTAAGGAGCCCTAGAATTAACTTATCACTTTCAGACATGTAAATTAATGTATATGGGCAGAAGGTATATATTCATATTTTAGAATAATATAAAATTAAAGGAAAAAATGTGAACTAAACATATATCAGAGTTAACATACAGTTTGTTACTGGAGGACATAATTCTGATACATATATGACATTTTTATAGGCATATTTTGGAGTAATACAATTTGAAGGGAACCACAACATAAGCACTGGGTCAAAGAACAGACTGATGTAGTTAAATCCTTCCCCAAACAATAAACCTTTGCAGAGAAAAACTTTAAAAAGACTGAGAGAAAGATCCAGGACATGTATGACAGAATGCATGATCTGGGGTGGGGGAAGGGAAAGGGGAATATGTTTAAATTGAACTGAAAAATGATGTCTGAAATACACAAAACATTAATAAAAGTATTATTTAAGAAAAACCACAAGCTATGTTTATTGCCGCTCTGTTCACAATAGCAAAAAACTGGAATCAACCCAGATGCCCCTCAACTGATGAGTGGATAGAGAAAATGTGGTACATGTACGCAATGGAATTCTATGCAGCAGTAAAGAAAGACAACATCATGAACTTTGCAGGTAAATGGATGGAGCTAGAAGACATCATGTTAAGTGAAGTAACACAGTCCCAGAAAAACAAACGACAAATGGTATCTCTCATATGTGGATGCTAGTACCAATAACCCAGTTATAAATATTTCTTGTGGAGAGGGATGTATATCAAAAGAACAACAACAGAAAGATTGCATCAGAAAAATGACTGAAATGGTGACTCTGGAAGGGTGGGAGGGGTGGGAGAGGGACACGGGTGTATATTCAATTGGTGCATCTTTAATTGACGTGAGTTCAACAAGTATCCAGTTTTGCCCAGACTCTGTCTACAGGATACTAGGTGTTTTAGGACTTAGTAAAAGCAAATATGTGCATATTAAACAACATTGGTTTAAAGGCTGATAAAAAAGGTAATGCATCTGAGTTAATTGGTGATATAAATTGCTGTTGTCCACATTAGCTTAAAATAAGATCTGTATAACAATTACTTTGGGATAGGTATAAACAAATGTTCTCTATAATTTTGCTGTCCTATAGTATCACCTGGCAGCAATCTCTCTCACCTATAGGATGATTTAATTTAAAAATAAAGTTTGTTTCCCAAGTTAATCACATAAAGTAACCCAAAACAGCATGGGTGAACTTGATGAAATCTGTGCCTTGACTCCACCCGATAGGTATATATTTGCTTTTTGTGAGACTCATGGGTCAAAAATAAAAACCTAAAATTAAAAAAGGGGGATATAGATAGATATGAAAACCTTTTGTCAAAAAAACCTTGCAATCCAAATCTTAAAACTAACTATGGGAAAGGATTTGTTTGTTCCAACAAGCCAGAGTATCACCAATTTAATGGCTGAGAAAGAAAATGCGGCTTTGCAGTGAGTAGGATGTACCAGAAAGTGCCAGCAGAAGGATGGAATCCTCTGGGCATTGAAGGGAAGAAATGTCTCAGATTGCTACAGTCATCAGGCCCCTCTCTGGATCCTACTTGTAACAATGATTTTTAATGAATCCTAATGAAGCTTATCTTCTAGGTGCTGCAAAGGTTTTAATACAAGAGACTTTCTTAACTCCCCCCCTAATAGAATAAGGAGAAATATGATGATGATGATGAGGTCGTTCTCCAGCTGTAGATTGGAGCCAGCTGTTATAGAGGTATTCTCTTGTAAAATCGGTAAAACTGCCTTCTTTAAGTGACTAATGGACATAGAAACTGTGAAAAGGATTATTCGCTATTCAGAACCAAATATGCTAAAGTCTCCTTAAGCTACGAACTTAAGCAAAATATATTAATACAGGAGCTCTGACATCAACAATGGATTACTCTACCAAGGAGATGTTGGCCAGGGGATCCAAGCCCCCACAAAAGGTAAAGGCTCCTTGCCTCCAAACCGTGATATCTTCAGGAAGAGAGGCGATAAGGCCCTGCTGTTGAAGACCTGATATAAACATGGGAAAGATGTATGGGTCTCCTTGAGTCAAGCAAAACCCCTCCATCAGCACCAGCTACACCTCATCTGCCTGGAAATACTGTGAAGCAGTGGCAGCCTTATGTCTGTATATCCCAAATCTAATTGGCTATTAGTTCTCTCCTTGGAGGAATAACCCACGGCTGATGCCACAGCTTACATCCTCTAATGGTTAGGAGATGTTATAAACCACACGATGACCCTGTCATACTTAGCAGAAGAAAATGTAATTCATGGATTAACATACCATCCAAACATCTGTGTCTATACCAAAGTAACCTACCGTAACAATTAGTACTGTTTAAATACCTATGTATCTAATTGCATGTGCTTCATTAGTAGGATTGAAAGGTTATGCCTGGACAAGCTGGCAGCCCATGAAAGAAAACAGCCAGAATTGACTAGAGACCAAGACAACAGGTCCAGAGAAAGTAGACTGTTTTGCATCTCATTCCTCTACCATTTTAAAGGCCACTGAGCCCAGGCAGAATATGACAGGACTACCTATGGAAGAAAACCCTAGAATGCCAAGTGACACTTAGAATCCATTTCATGTAGCTGTGCAGGTGAAATCTGGTTACCAAAAGCCATGAGATGTCTGTCTAGGAGAGCTGTATACAGGGATTATTACTGGCATGAGAGAGATGTATGTTACAGGCAGAAAACTGGAGAGCGGAGCCATCTAACTACCTTAGAACTAAAGTCCCAGGCATCAGACATGGAGCTACAGGATTTGGTGTTTGTCCAGCTGGATTTTGGTCTTGCATTAGTCTGGTACTTCCAACAGTATGCTCCTATTCCTCCCTTTTGGAAAGGGAATGTGAATTCTGTGCCACTGTATGTAGGAAGTATGTACTTTGCCCTTTTCATTTTACAGAGGATTACAGTTAAGAGAATATCTTGAATTTCAGAAGAGACTTTGGATCCTGAACTTTTAAACAGGGTTCAGACTTTTAAAGTCTATGGGGACTTTTGAAGTTGGACTAAATGAATGTTGCATTATGATATGGTTGATATTGAACCTATGTGGGCCGTGGAATAGAAAGTGGTGCTTTGAATCAGAATGTTCCCGATGGGCTCCAAGCAGTTAAATATTTGGTCCCCAGTTGGTGGCACTGTTTGGAGATGGTTATGAAACTTGTGTCTGTTGCTGGAATAAAACCACCATGACCAAGGGAACTTATAAAAGGAAGCGTTTATTTGAGCTTCTGATTGGCAATTCCAGGGAATTAGAGTCCATTGTGGTGGGAGGCATTTTGGCTGGAGCTGGAGCTGGAGCAGAAAGCAGAGATTCACATCTTGCAATGAGCACAGGAAGTCAAGAGAGAGAGAGAGACTGGAGACGCAAGGCTTGTTAAACACACTAAGCCTTCCCCCAGTGACCTACTTCCTCCAGCATGGCCACACCTTCTAAGACCTTCCAGAGCAATGCCACCAACTGGGGACAAAATATCTGAATACTTAAAGCTTATGGGGGACACTGTCATTCAAACCACCACAGAGGTGTTAGAAGAAGCATGTTGCAGGAGGCTGGATTTGAGAGCACTTAGTTTTCCCCATTTCCAGTCTTTCTTCCTGTGCCTGACTGAACATTCTGGCTCACAGTTATCCACTCAGTTTGTGCCATGAATTCCCACGATGCATAAGAGGACTGAGTATCCTTCTAGAAGCATATGCTCAATAAACTTCCTTCTCTAAGTTGCTTTGCTCATAGTGTTTTATCAAAGTGACACAAAGGGGCCAATTCAGCTGAATAGGCATCTCCCGGACATGTTAACTTATAATAGCACAGACATAGTGAGGGAACAAATTGTTACATATATATATATATATATATATATATATATATATATATATATATATATGCTTTGTGTCTTAGCAAGAATCCCTGATCACTTACAGAATGTAGGCCAAGGTGAACAGGATGTTAAATTTCTCCTGACTCAACATAGAAATAACCCTTTCTGAGGCAAATTAATTAATAATTGTCATGTTCTCAGGTATGTCTGACCATGGGCCTACAGGAAGCATGTACCCCAGGATATCTAAGAATGAATCAATGAATGAAAAAATGAATGCAGCCAAATATAAGCTCATAAACTTACTTATAACATGATGAGATTCTTTTTGCCATATTTTATTTTGTGAATCAACTGCATGTTTCTAGAGCATGAACTTTGTAGATAACGATGTGTTGCAAAGCCAAAAGGTCAGATTTGCCTGCTGTCCAGCATTCAGAGACATAAGGGAAAGGTCCCAGGGTTCATTCATGTAACTGACCATTTCTGCATCCAGAGGACATGATTCAACTGCTGTCCAGCTGTACAGAGCTGACAGGAGGCACTCACAGTGCTTCAGCAGATGCCCAGACCCCTCCAGACCAGGGCTGGAACATCAGTTGCAGCTGCTTCTCATTTCTGGAACACCACAGTCTGTGCTTTCATAGCACCTGCCCTGAGTAAGAAATGGCCTGAACAGGTGGTATGGACACAAGCCCACAGGGCACTTTCATCTTTATTCTTTAAGGCAGTATGTCTAGTTACTGGTTCACAAATGTCTTAGTCTCAGAAACCTCCTTCCTTCCTAAAAATTACTGAAAATTCCAAAGATCTTTTTTTTCCATTTAAACCCT
>VZQC01007363.1:3653111-3692685 GCA_009823505.1 Rhizomys pruinosus | reverse complement strand
GAGAGGTAGGGGTTTAATTTCATTCTTCTACAAGTGGTGATCCAGTTTTGCCAACACCACTTGCTGAAGATGCTGTCTTTCCTCCATTGTGTATTCTTGGCCCCCTTGTCAAATATGAGGTGGCTGAAATTGTATGAGCTCAGGTTTGGATCTTCAGTTTTATTCCATTGGTCAACTGGTCTGTTTTTGTGCCAGTACCAAGCTGTTTTTATGACTATAGCCCTGTAGTATAGTTTGATGTCTGGTATAGCGATCCCCCCTGTATTGCTCTTTTCACTCAGGATTGCTTTGGCTATTCGGGGTCTTTTGTTTTTCCAAATGAAATTGAGGATTTTTTTTTCCAAGCCTGTGAAGAAACTCTTGGGGATTTTGATTGGGATTGCATTAAATCTGTACACTAGTTTGGGTAGGATGGACATTTTTACTATATTTATTTTCCCAATCCATGAGCATGGGAGGTTTGTCCATCTTCTGATGTCTTCCTCAATTTCCTTTTTCAGGGGTTTAAAATTTTTGTTGTAGAGATCCTTGGTGTCTTTGGTTAGGTTTGTTCCTAGGTATTTTATTGTTTTTGAGGCTATTGTGAGTGGGAAGGTCTCCTTGTAGTCCTTCTTCAGTTGCTTGTTGTTGGTGTAAAGAAAGGCTACTGATTTTTCTAGATTTATTTTGTATCCTGCCACTTTACCAAAGCTCTTAATCATTTCTAGGAGTTTTCTGGTGGAGTTCTTAGCATCCCTTAGGTAGACAATCATATCATCAGCAAAAAGGGATAGCTTGACTTCCTCTTTTCCAATTAGAACTCCTTTAATTTCCTTTTCTTGCCTTATTGCCCTAGCAAGGGTTTCCAGCACTATATTGAAAAGGAGTGGTGACGGGGGCAGCCTTGCCAAGTTCCTACCCTTAAGGGGAATGCTTCTGTCATTTCCCCATTTAGCATGATATTGGCTGTGGATTTCCTGTATATGGCTTTAATTACATTGAGGAATGATCCCTCCAGACCAATTCCCTCCAGGACTTTAAACATGAAGGGATGCTGGATTTTGTCAAAAGCTTCTCAGCATCAATTGAGATGATGGTGTGGTTTTTGTCCTTCAGTCCCTTAATATGTTTGATGATGTTTATTGATTTTCATATGGTGAACCATCCCTGCATCTCTGGTATGAATCCGACTTGGTCATGGTGGATGATTTTCTTGATGTGGGTCTGTGTGCGATTTGCCAGAATCCTGTTTAGAATTTTGGCATCTGTGTTCATTAGGGAGATGGGTCTATAGTTCTCCTTTTTGGTTGTATCCTTGCCTGGTTTTGGTAGTAGCGTGATGCTGGCTTCATAGAAGGAATCTGGTAGAACTCCTTCCGTTTGTATCCTTCTAAACAATTTGAGTAGCTATGGTTGTAAGTATTTTCGAAATATTTTATAGAATTCTGCTGTAAAACCATCTGGGCCTGGGCATTTTTTGGTTGGGAGGCTGCTTATTACATCTTCGATTTCTTCCTGTACTATTGGTCTATTTAGGCTGTTGACCTCTTCTTGGTTGAGCTTTGGTGATTCCCAGGATTTCCGATATTCATCCATTTCTTCTAGGTTTTCAAACTTAGTAGAATATAAGTTTTTGAAGTATTCCCGTATGATTGTCTGGATCTTTTCACTGTCCGTTGTGATGTTTCCCCTTTCGTCACAGAGTCTATTGATGTGGCGTTGTTCCCTCTTTCTTTTGGTTAACTGAGCTAGAGTTCTGTCTATCTTGTTTATTCTCTCAAAGGACCAACTTTTGGATTCACTGATTTTTTTGTATGTTTTTTTTTTTGTTTGTTTCTATTTCATTGATCTCTGCTCTGATTTTTGTTTATTTCTTCTTGTCTGCTGCGTTTAGGGTTCATTTGTTGTTGTCTCTCAAGTATTTTTAGCTGCAGTGTTAGATCATTCACGTGCTCTTTCTGTTTTTTTAATGTAGGCACTTAGAGTTATAAACTTCCCTCTTAGGACTGCTTTTAAAGTGTCCCTTAGATTTTTCTGTGTTGTTTTATCATTGTCATTCAGTTCCAGGAATGTTTTTATTTCTTTCTTTATTTCTTCCTTGACCCATTCATTATTCAGGAGAGTGTTGTTTAGTCTCCAGGTGTTCCTGCATGTTGTAGGGTTTATTCTGGTGTTGATATTGAGTTTTATTGCACTGTGGTCTGATAGATTGCATGAGATTATTTCAATCATTTTATATTTGTTGAGTTTTTTTTTCCATGTCCCAGTATATGATCTATTTTGGAGAATGTTCCGTGAGGTACTGAGTAGAAAGTGTATTCTCTGGTGTTTGGGTGAAATATTCGATAGATGTCTGTGAGGTCCAATTGGTGTATTGTGTCATTTAGTTCAGATGTCTCTCTGTTTATCCTTTGTCCTGTTGATCTGTCTAAGGGACTTAATGGGGTATTGAAGTCCCCTACTATTAATGTTCTGGGGTTAATCTGTGCCTTGAGATCCTGAAGAGTTGTCTTTATAGAGTTTGGTGCACCGGTGTTTGGTGCATATATATTCGTGATTGTGAAATCTTCATCATCAATTGTTCCTTTAATAAAGATGTAATGGCCCTCTTTGTCTCTTTTGATTTCTTTTGCTTTGAAGTCTATTTTGCCTGATATTAAAATAGCCACACCCACTTTCTTTTTGGTACCATTTGCTTGGAATACTTTATTCCATCTCTTCACCTTCAGTTGGTGCCTGTCCTTGACATTGAGGTGGGTTTCTTGTAGACAGCATATAGATGGGTTTTGTTTCTTAATCCATTCTCCCAGTCTCTGCCTTTTGATTGGGAAGTTTAGCCCATTAATATTTAAGGTTATAATTGAAAGATGGATGTTGCTTCCTTTCACTTTATTTTCCATTTGCACTTCTAGCATCTGATTTTGCTCCTATGATTATGTTTTTATTGGTTTCTTTTCCGAGGTGTTTGAGGATTGTTGCTCCTCTCTTCTGCCCTTTGAATTGCTTCAAGTAGTTTATGAAGAGTTGGTTTTCCAGACATGTATTCCATCATCTTGTTTATGTCATGGAAGATTTTTCTCTCTCCTTCAAGTATAGTCGACATTTTTGCTGGGTAAAGTATTCTGGGTTGGCATCCATAGTCCCTTAACACAGGGAATGCTTTGCTCCATGTTCTTCTTGCTTTCATGGTTTGAGGCGAGAAGTCAGTTGTAATTCTGATGGGTTTCCCTTTGTATGTGACTTGTTTTTCTTTTGTGGCCCTCAGAATTTTGTCTTTGTTTTGGGCATCTAGCATTTTAACTATGATATGGCGTGGGGTGTTTCTTTTCTGATCTTGTCTATTTGGGGTCCTATGTGCTTCTTGTATTTGTATGGGCTTGTCTATTTTTAGTTTGGGGAAATTTTCATCTATTATTCTGTTGAAGATCTGATCAATACTATTCTCTTGAGATTCTTCTCCTTCCTCTATTCCTATGATGCGGAGGTTTGGTCTTTTCATAGTGTCCCATATTTCCTGGTTGTTCCACTTTTGTGTATTTTTAAATTTTTCATAATCTTTATTTGAGCTTTTTAATTGCTCTGTGTTATCTTCCAGGTCTGATATTCTTTGTTCTGCTTCCTCCATTCTACTTCTGAGGCTTTTTCCTTTTCTTTCTTCTTGATTGACTGAGTGTTCTAATTCCTTTTTTGTTTCCTCCTGTGTTTTCTTTAGTACCTCCATTTCCTTTTTGAGCTTCTCAATCTCTTCTTTGTGCTTCTCAATCTCTTCTTGGTGCTCCTTTCTTCTTTGGTTGGCTTCCTTTTTCAGTGTTTCTACTTCCATTCGGAGTTTGTTTTTTTCTCCCTCTAGTTCTTTCTGGAGTTTGTCATTCTGTTCCTTTAGTTCTTTCCGAAGTTTGTCATTGTATCCCTCTAGGTCCTTTTTGAGTTTTTCATTCTCTCTCTTTAGTTCCATGACTTCTTCTTTATTTTCTTTAATTTCTCTGCGTATGTCTGCAATTATTCGTCTAAGCTCTGTTCCTTGGGTCTCCTCCAAGGGGATCCCATTGTGGCTATCTCCTCCAGGTTTGGTAGGGCCTGGTGTGGGAGTATCCTGTGCNCTTCCCTAGGCATGTACCCTCAAGACCTTACGCCACCACAGAGATACATGACGGCCTTTTATTGCAGCTTCTTCCACAATTAGACAAGGAAGCTGCGAACCAACCACCTAAATTGGCCCCTCAAACTGACGAGTGGATGAGAGAAAATGTGGTACATATACACAATGGACGTTCCTTATTCCGCAGTTAAGTAAAGAAAGGATCGGACCATCGTTCACGGGAGTTTGCAAGAAAAAATGGCTGGAGTAGAGGGGACATTATGCTGAGTGAGTGAGAACCAGTCCCAGAAAAACAAATGTAGAATGGATCCCTCATTCTTGTGATTGCTAAGTGGGGGCCAATTACCCCATTGTTATATTTTTTGTTACAGGGCCCCCTGCGCTTTTGTCCAAAGCAGTTGGGCATAACGCATTTTGGAAAGAACACAAGAACAACAACAAAACAGAAAAGCACAAAACTGCTGAAAAAAAAAACACAGTGAACTTCTGACTCCCAAAAACACGTCAAACTTCCCCAATTGGGAAAATATTGAGAACGACTAAGAGATGGAAAAGCATGTTCTGGGACAGAATGGTTGCGTTGGGAGCGTCTGCGGCGGGGGTTGGGGGGATATTTTGCAGCGGGAAACACGGGTCTCTAGATTTGTTAAAAATAAAATAAATAAATAATTTATGTTGAAAAAAAAAATAAAATCTAAATCTAGAAAAAAAAAATGATAAAAATAGAAGGGTCTTACTGTGGCTTATAACATTCTACCCACCCTGTGTTAGGGTTGTAAGTTGTGGCATCAGCCATGGGTTATTCCTCACAAAGGAAGAGAGCAATGCCAATTAATTTGGGAATTTATACAGGTTCCATTTTGGCTGCCTCTGCTGACAGTATTTTCCCGGGCAGGTGAGGTGTCGCTGGTTGCTGACGGAGGACTGTCTTGCTTGACTCACAGAGGGGAACCCGTATTTGCTGTTGGTTTTTTGTTTAGTGGGCCTTTGGTAAACCATCTACTGGTATTCCAGGCAGGCCATCTGTTACACTTGAATGTGTGGGTCTCAATAACATCTTTCCCATGTTAATGTCAGTCTTTTAACAGGCTGGGCTCCTTATTGCCTCTCTTTCTTGCAGGTAATCCAAGTTTGAGAGGCAAGAGCCTTTACCTTTTGTGGGGCCTTGGGATCCCCTTGGACACATTCTCCCTTGTAGAAATAATTTTCATACTGGATGTCAGAGCTTTCCTGTATGCTATAATTTTTTGCTTAAGTGCATAGTTTTAAGGGATTTAGTATTATATTTGGTTTCTGGGATAGAGAATAATCTTTTCCACAGTTTCCTATGTCTATTAGTCAATTAAAAAGGACAGTGCAGTTTTTACTGGTTTTATAAAGAGATTAACTCTACAATAAGTTGATTGCTCCAATTTACAGTTGGAGGAACGACTCATCATTCATCATATTTTTCTTGTTTATGGTGGGGGGAGGTAAGAAATGTCTCCTCAGTATTAAAAAACCTTTGTGGCACCTTGGGAGAAGTAGTTTCGGATAGGACAAACACTTTTATAAATTAAGTTGGTTACAGGTAGGATCCACAGAGCCAATGGTTCGATGTTTGTAGGAAATACTAGGGCTCTTTTCTTCCTTTCAATGTTCAGACAAGGTCCAAACCTTTCAAGTTGGCACTCTTCTGGTTACCATTCTACTAATGGACAAAGCTGTCTTTATCTTTGGCTTCCGCCATTGTTGTGACATTTTGACCTGTGTGGAACATACCAATCTTTCCTGTTCTCAGTTAGTTTTTAAGATTTGAATTGTGCAAGGTTTTGACAAAAGGTTTCATTTGCCTTATCTGTATACCCCCCTTTTTTTTAACCATGAGTCTCAAAGGACACGTTGCTATTATCCACATACTAATGGTGGAATCAAGCAAGATTTCATCAAACTCACCTGTCTGTTTTGCAGTGGACTATATATGTGTTAACTTGGGAAGAACTTAATTTTTATGTTACAATCATTTTATTAGGTTTGAAAAGAAAAGATTGCTACAGGTGATACTGTAACAACAGGAGGACATTATAGAGAACATTTGTATGTGGCCAATCCCAAACAGTTAGGTTCACAGGATGTGTATTCATAAAACAAATGTGGACAACAGCGATATATATCTCCATTTACTCAGATTGCATGGATCCGAATTTATCAGAGCCTGTAACCAACTGTTGTTTAAATACCACATATTTACTTTTACTAAGTCCTAAACACTCCATGTATACTGTAGACAGTGATATGCGGTCCAAAACTGGATACTTTTGACTCATGCAATCTAATATATGCATTATAACGACATATACAACGGGTTGTGTTCACTTCCTCGTTCCCGACTCCCTCCCCATTTCAACAAATTTCAGTCGTTATTTCTAGGCAGGTCTGGTCGGTTTTGGTCTGTTACTAGGGCTGCATCCGCTCCAAAGATATATTGTATATCGGGTGAGGTTGGTATCTGCCATCCACAGATGAGGGACACCATTTTGTAGATTGTTTTTCTGGGACCCTGTTACTTCAACTTAAATAAAGTCTTCTAGCTCTCAATCCATTTACCTGCAACCATTCATGATGTTGTCCCTTTTTACCGACTGCCTAGAACCCATTGTATATAATGTGACACACATTTTTTCTTCTATCCCACTCGTCAGTTGACGGCACCTGGGCTGGGTCAGCTTTGTGCTATTGTTGAACAGAGCTGCAATAAAAAATCATGCTGTGCATGTACTCTCTTGGCAGTAAGCATGATGTTGATTCTTGTGGTATAACCCAGGAGTGGTTAACTGGGTCAAATGGGGGCAGGCCCCATGTTTGAGTCTTATAAGAGTTCTCCATCTTGCTTCCCATAGTGGTTGTACAAGTTCACATTCCCACCAGCCAGTAGTGGGTGAGTGTTCCCCTTGTCCCCCACAAAACCCTCTCCAGCCACTTGGTATCATTCGTATTCCTGATCTTAGCCAGTCTTATTGGTGTTCCAATTAGACTATCTCAAGTTGTGTCTTTAATTTGGCTTTCCTTATTATTATCAGCTGAGTTTGAAATTTCTTAAGATGTTCTCAGCCTCTCTATTTCCTGCTCTGTGATCTTATTAATCGATCTTTGCTCCATCTTTTGAGGGATCATCTTTTTTTCTTTCTCTTTGTGTTTTTGAGTAGTATGTATATTCTGGAAAGTAATGCTATGTCATGTATATTGCATGTGAAGTCTTCCTCCCTCTCTGTGGGTGTTCTCTTCACTTCCTTTATTGTTCTTTTGTCTACAGAAGACTTTTGGAGTTTTTTTTCTTTTTATTTTCCTTTTTTCTGAGGTCCCCATTGTGTCAATTGTTGATCTTATTTCTTCGTTGAGCTGCTGTCCTGTTTCTAGGGAAGTCTTTTCCACCCTGTGTTTGTAGTCTGCTGCCAACGTTTCTCTCTATATCACCTCCAGGGTTTGGGGTTTCAACGTTGAGGTACTTTGGTCCATCTTGAAAATTGACTTTTTACAAGGTGAGAGGTTAGGGGGGGTTAATTTCATTCTTCTAATATGTGGTGATCCATTTTGCAAACACCAATCTAATGAAGTTGCTTGTACTTTCCTCATTGTGAATTTCTTGCCCCTTTTCAAATATGAGGTGGCTGACCTGAAATTGCTATGAGATCTCAGTTTGGATCTTCAGTTTTATTTCCATTGGTAACGGTCTGTTTTTTGTGTCCAAGTACCCAGCTGTTTTTATGACTATTGCCCTTTAGTATGTTTGATGTCTTGTATAGCAATCCCCCTGATTGGCTCTTTCACTCAGGGTTGCTTTGGCTATTCGGGGCTTTTTGTTTTTTCAAATGAAACTGGGATTTTTTTTCCAAGCCGTTTGTAAAAAATTCTAGGGGATTTTGATTGGGATTGCATTCATTAAATCGACCAGTAGTTTTGTAGAATGGAATTTTTTACTATATTTATTTTCCAATCCATGAGCATGGGAGGTTGTCCATCTTCTGATGTCTTCCTCCATTTCCTTTTTCAGGGGTTTAAATTTTTGTTGTAGAGATCTTGGTGTCTTTTGTTGATTTGTTCCTAGGTATTTTATTGTTTTTGAGGCTATTGTGAGTGGGAAGTTCTCCTTGTATTCCTTCTCAGTTGCATCTTGTTAGTGTAAAGAAAGGCTACTTATTTTTCTAGATTATTTTGTATCCTGCCACTTACCAAAGCGCTCTTAATCATTTCTCTAGGAGTTTTCTGGTGGAGTTCTTAGCATCCTTAGGTAGACAATCATAATCAGCAAAAAGGGATAGCTTGACTTTTTTCTCTTTTACATTAGAACTCCTTTAATTTCCTTTTCTTGCCTTATTGCCCTAGCAAGGGTTTCCAGAACTATATTGAAAGGAGTGGTGACCGGGGGGCAGCCTTGCCCAGTTCCTACCCTTAAGGGAATGCTTCTGTCATTTCCATTAGCATGCGATATTGGCTGTGGATTTCCTGTATATGGCTTTTAATTACATTGAGGAATGTGATCCCTCCAGACCAATTCCCTCCAGGGACTTTAACATGAAGGGATGCTGGATTTTGTCAAAAAGCTTCTCGCTCAATTGAGATGATTGGTGTGGTTTTTGTCCTTCAGTCCCTTAATATGTTTGATGATGTTTATGATTTCATATGGTGAACCATCCCTGCATCTCTGTATGAATCCGACTTGGTCATGGTGGATGATTTTCTTGATGTGGGGCTGTTGCGATTTCCAGAATCCTGTTTAGAATTTTTGGCATCTGTGTTCATTAGGGAGTGGTCTATAGTTCTCCTTTTGGTTGTATCTCTGCCTGGTTTTGGTAGTAGGCGTGATGCTGGCTTCATAGAAGGAATTTGGGTGAATTCCCTCTGTTTTTATCTTCTAAACAATTTGAGTAGCTATTGGTTGTAAGTATTTTCGAAATATTTTATAGAAGAATCTGTCTGTAAACCATCTGGGCCTGGCATTTTTGGTTGGGAGGCTGCTTATTACATCTTCGATTTCTTCTGTACTATTGGTCTATTTAGGGTGTGACCTCTTCTTGGTTTGAGCTTTGGGTGATTCCCAGGATTTCGATATTCATCCATTTCTTCTATTGTTTTCAAACTTAGTAGAATATAAGTTTTTGAAGTATTCCCGTATGATTGTCTGGATCTTTTCACTGTCCGTTGTGTGTGTTTCCCCTTTCGTCACAGAGTCTATTGATGTGGCGTTTTCCTCCTTTCTTTTGGTTAACTGAGCTAGAGTTCTGTCTATCTTGTTATTTCTCTCAAAAGGACCAATTTTGATTCAGTGATTTTTTTGTATGTTTTTTTTTTTGTTTGTTTCTATTTCATTGATCTCTGCTCTTGATTTTTGTTTATTTCTTCTTGTCTGCTGGGTTTAGGGTTCATTTGTTGTTGTTCTCTCAAGTATTTTTAGCTGCAGTGTTAGATCATTCACGTGCTCTTTCTGTTTTTTTAATGTAGGCACTTAGGTTATAAACTTCCCTCTTGGACTGTTTTTAAAGTGTCCCTTAGATTTTTCTGTGTTGTTTTTCATTGTCATTTAGTTCCGGAATGTTTTTATTTCTTTCTTTATTTCTTCCTTGACCATTCATTATTCAGGAGAGTGTTGTTAGTTCCAGGTGTTCCTGCATGTTGTAGGGTTTATTCTGGTGTTGATATTGTTTTATTGCACTGTGGTCTGATAAGATTGCATGAGATTATTTCAATTTTATATTTGTTGAGTTTTTTTTCATGTCCCAGTATATGTCAAATCTGAGAATGTTTCAGTTTGAACTAGTAGAAAATGTATTCTCTGGTGTTGGGTGAAATATTCGATAGATTCTGTGAGGTCCAATTGGTGTATTGTCATTTAGTTCAGATGTCTCTCTGTTTATCCTTTGTCCTTTTGTGAATCTTCTAAGGGACTTAAGTGGGGTATTGAAGTCCCCTACTATTATGTTCTGGGGTTAATCTGTGCCTTGAGATCCTGAAGAGATTGTCTTTATAGAAGTTTGGTGCACCGGTGTTTGGTGCATATATATTCGTATGTGAAATCTTCATTCATCAATTGTTCCTTAATAAAGATGTAATGGCCCTCTTTGTCTCTTTTGATTTCTTTTGCTTTGAAGTCTATTTTTGCCTGATATTAAAATAGCCACACCCACTTTTCTTTTGGTACCATTTGCTTGAATACTTTATTCCATCTCTTCACCTTTCAGTTGGTGCTTGTCCTTGACATTGAGGTGGGGTTCTTGTAGACAGCATATAGATGGGTTTTGTTTCTTAATCATTCTCCCAGTCTTGCCTTTTGATTGGGAAAGTTTAGGCCATTAATATTTAAGGTTATAATTGAAAGATGGATTGTTGCTTCTTTCACTTTATTTTTTCATTTTGCACTTCTGCTCTGATTTTGCCTTGTGTTATTGTTTTATTGGTTTTCTTTTCCGAGGTGTTTGAGGATTGTTGCTCCCTCTTTCTGCCCTTTGAATTGCTTTCAAGTATGTTTATGAAGAGTTGGTTTTCCAGACATGTATTCCATCATCTTGTTTATGTCATGGAATATTTTTCTCTCTCTTCAACTATAGTGACATTTTTGCTGGGTAAAAGATATTCTGGGTTGCATCCATAATTCTTAACACTGGGAATGCTTTGCTCCATGTTTTTTCTTGCTTTCATGTTTGAGGCGGAAGAAGTCAGTCTTTAATTCTGATGGGTTTCCCTTTGTATGTGACTTGTTTTCTTTTGTAGCCCTCGAATTTTGTCTTTGTTTTGGGCATCTAGCATTTTAACTATGATATGGCGTGGGGTGTTTCTTTTCTGATCTTGTGTATTTGGGGTCTATGTGCTTCTTTGTATTGTATGGGTTTGTCTATTTTTAGCTTGGGGAAATTTTCATCTATTTTTTTTTATTCTGTTGAAGATCTGATCAATACTATTCTCTTGAGATTCTTTCTCTTCCTCTATTCTAATGATGCAGAGGTTTGATCTTTTATAGTGTCCCATATTTCCTGGTTGTTCCACTTTTGTGTATTTTTAAATTTTCATAATCTTTATTTGAGCTTTTGAATGTCTGTGTTATCTTCCAGTCTGAAATTCTTTGTTCTGCTTCTTCCATTCTACTTCTGAGGTTTTTTCCTTTCTTTCTTCTTGATTGAATGAGTGTTCTAATTCCTTTTTCATTTCATCCTGTGTTTTCTTTAGTACTTCATTTCCTTTGAGCTTCTCAATCTTTTCTTGGTGTTCCTTTGTTGGTTGGCTTCCTTTTTCAATGTTTCTACTTCCTTTTGGAGTTTGTTTGTTTTTTTTTTTTTTTCTCCCTCTAGTTATTCTTGAGTTTCTTGGCTGTTCCTTAGTTCTTCTCAAATTTGTCATTGTCTCCCTCTAGGGTTTTTGAGTTTTTTGTTCTCTCTTCTTCAGTTCTCTGTATTCTTTAGTTTTCTCTCTCTAGTTTTTCTGGAGTTTGTCAATTCTGTTTTTTAGTTCTTTTGATGTTTGTCATGTATTTCCTCCTTGGTCCTTTTTAAGTTTTTTCCTTCTCTTTATTATTCTCTGTTCTCTGAATTCCTCTTTATGTTCTTTAATTTCTCTGCATAGGTCTGCAATTATTCCTCTAAGATCTGTTCCTTGGGTCTCCTCCAAGGGGTTCCCATTGTAGCTATCTCCTACAGGTTTGGTAGCGCTTGGTGCAGGATTTTCCTGTGCCTTTCTCATGTTGTCCTTTCTACGTGTCCCTGGCACATGGGCTTCCCTTTTGTGGTTCAGATCACAAATCCTTTTCACTACGTTAGTGGATGGTTTTGCTTTCCTCCTTCAGATGCTTTCCCCCCCCCCCCTTTCCTCCTTCTTGTTTATGGAGTATTGATTTGTCTAGTTTTCAATTTTGTAAACCACTCTTCTCTTCTTGTTCTGAAGATTCTCCAAAAAAAAGTCCACTTGGATTCTCACCAGTCTGGAGGTAGGGGGAAGAATAGGCCTGACCTAGCCCATACACCAGCAGCCCGCCCAAAGGTGCAGAGCACTGACCCAAATCTCTGGCCCCAGCACCAAAGAAAGGCAAAGGCAGGTCCCGCCAAGGAGTCCTCAGAGACATGGCCCCCTAGCTTCAGTCCCGGAAAGAGCCCACCTGCAAATGTACTTGCCCAAGTGACTTCCGGGCAGCCCACCCAAAGGTGCAGAGCACTGACCCAAATCTCTGGCCCCGGCGCCAAAGAAAGGCAAAGGACGGTCCGCCTAGGAGTCCTCAGAGACATGACCCCCTAGCTGCAGCCCCAGAAAGAGCCCACCTGCAAAGATACTTGCCCAAGTGTCTTCCAGGTAGCCCCAAGGGAACAAATTGTATTAAAACCACAGCTCCAAGCCAAAGGCAAGCTCTCAAAAGAAATCCCTCTGCCTGACAACTTTGTTGCTCAACTTTCAACTTCTTGGATTTTGAGAAAAGAATACTTAAGAATTCACTATTAATTTTTTTATTTATATTTATTATGTTCACATAAGAGGGACATAACTTTTTAATATATAATACAAATTTATGAAAATATTTGAAAATGTTAGTCATTAAAAGTAAATGTATTCACTAGGAAACTACCCATAATATTTCTTGGTTTATTACTGTTTTCGATTCCATAATCCAGACATGTTGAGATAGCTGCTGCTACTTTTACACAATCAACACTCAGTTCTCCAGTGTCAGGACTATTTCCTGAGTAACCTGGGTACCTGTTGAGCTAACTAGCTAGTTTGCTTCTTTCTAGGCCTTACTTTTTTAACTCTCTGAAGAGTACAGAAATAATAATGTTATACTTTGCAGTAACTAGGACTGGCTTTTCTTTTATTTCATCATCAAGAGTTCAACAATATTTTCTGAGTTCTTCATGACTGTAGCTAATTACAAGAGTTTATGTGTAAAAAGAATCCAGTAAAATGGGTGACATAAAGAGGGCTCAGTAAATGCCAGGATGCACAGGTGTGCTTAGATCTCATACAGATTTACTCTGTTTTCCCAAATTTGCTCTTTATGATCCTTGACCTGCTTAGGAGCCTGACAAGATCCATGAGTGCCTTTCTTTACTGTGTTCTAAAACATTTCAAAATCCCCTCTGGTTCTTTGAAGTAATCTATAGAGAATCACAGTTTATTAGTTTTAGTGGCTCTGTAGAGAACTGGAGCTGTATCTATAAACAGACTCTCACAGCTAATTATGGAGAGAGACATGAAACAGCCAGGCACAAAAATGCTACCACAAAATCATGCTAGTGATTTCTGTGCCATTTCCTTTTCCAGAATCCCTAAAGAAAAAAAGTTGTGTATGCTGTTACATTCCAGGGGAATGTAAAAAAAAAAAAAATGCATACCAGTAATAAGCCAAGAGGAACATGACACTCTACAGTGGGAAGCATGATGGCTGTGAGGGGTCTCTGAGAGGTCAGAGGTGAGCTCAGAACAGGTAGGTCAGCACACACAGGGTCAGGAAAGATGGAACTGCCACATGAGAGAGACAGGACCTTGTCCGAAAGCAAGCACACACTGAGGGGTCTGAGAACGCAAGCAGCATGATGCCATTTGGTGCTCTCGCCACTCGAGCGTGGAAGGTTCATTTCCTAAGGCTTCACCAAGTAGAGTGCGGGCCTCTAAGAACTGCTGCTCTTGCACCAGCTGCATGGCTGCTACCAACTGACTCGGGACCTGAAGCAAAGGCGCAGATGTTGAGGGTTGGATCAGCGCAGTAATGCAAGCTATCCTTTCCTCATAAATGCAGATTGCCTGGTGCTGCACTAATGCAGTCTATTTCGGTGTTGTCACCTGTCTGGGCTCCCCAGGCTGCTGATCCTAGTCCAGCTGTAAATCAGTGTAACAAGTTAAGTTGATAGGATTTAGAACTCCACTATTGAGGGAAGGAACGTGAGAGTAGAAAAGGATTACTCTTCCTGTCTGGTCAGTAAGTGACCTGCCTCTCAGTGCTGTCTACTATCTACATTTATGAATGTCTACATACTTACTTGTTAGTTTTTCATATTATAAGAACATGGTTGAACTTTATTACTTTATAGAGGAAAAACATTCTTTTAAATTAATTTTATTTATTTTTTCAAATTCCATACAATATATTTGTGGTGGTTTGAATGAAAATGCCCCCCCATAGGCTTTAAATATTCAGACATTTTGTCTCCAGTTGGTGGCACTGTTCTTGGAGGTCTTAGAAGGTGTGGCCATGCTGGAAGAAGTACATCATTGGGGGCAGGCTTAGTGAGTTTAACAAGCCTTGTGGTCTCCAGTCTCTCTCTCTGCTTCCTGTGTTCATTGCAAGATGTGACCCTCAGCTTGCTGCTCCAGCCCTGGCCACCATGCTTCCTGCCACAATGGATTCTAATTCCCTGGAACCATTAATCATAAGCTCAAATAAACTCTTCCTTTTATAAGTTCCCTTGGTCATGGTGAATTTATCACAGCAACAGAAAAGTGACTAATACAATATGTGATCATATTTAGATTGCCTCCCATATCTGTACAGTCAGGTCTGTGTCCCCAAATGCCTGGCCAACATACTAAGACTCTCACCCTAAACAACCCTTACTCTCCCCTTCCCAGCAGGCATCCTGAGATTTTGTTTTCAATTCATTGATTGTTTCATGTTTGGTCACTCCAGATTTTGGTCGTATAATGAGTTTCCCACTTTCTTGTGGTGGGCTGTGTTTGGCTCAACCTTACCAGTGGCTTGGCCATGCTGTCACTGTTGCTGTGAGTTCTTATGAGCAACTTTTCCCTCCCTGCTTTGGCCACCACTATTTCCTGCTGGTCAGCTGCCTCTTCTGAAATAAGGAAGTGCATTAGAAAAATAGAACACTTCTGGGACTACGAAGATCCTCATAAAAGCAAACACATTCATTAATCCAATGAAGCTACCTTTCGAGCATATACATACTTTCCTTTAGTAGTAAATCAAGTAGTAAGAAACTTAAAAATATCCTCTTAAGTTAATAGTTTCATACCACTCACAGAGAAATGTTTTTTTTTTACTCCAGTATTTTAATAATACTTTTATCAGGGCTTACATTTAATAATACATTTACTCCTCAAAATGGGCTTATAATGGAGATGTTATAATAATGTCAGTTTATTGATACTTGCTATCTGACTACCATACCGTGCTATACTTTTCAGAGTCTACAGGAAGATTTTTTTTTTCCCTTAGACAGTTTTAGAAATCAAATTTCAAAGCAAACTAAAGTAATGAAAAACATGACCTGGGTATCATTAATTATCATATCTGAGTGCATACTGGGACCTATCAAGAATCTGATCTGTGTCTAAAATCTAAATTGATGTCATGCAGAGGAACACATCAAGCAGATCAGAAATGTTGTTTAGCTGTGACCTAGGAAGTATGATTTTGATTCATCTCATTATTTGAACAATTGGAAGAGACTATTTTAAGTAAAATATTATTAATTCTCTAGAGATCTTTTACATGTTGACAGTCTGACAGATGGAGGAAAAAGCATGGTGCAGCACTGAACTGAAACTTTAAATAGTTCTCACAGTCTTATTCTTTTTTTTTTTTTTGGTCTTTTTCGAGCCAGGGTCTCCCTGTAGCCCCAGCTGTCCTGGAACTCACTCTGTAGACCAGGCTGGCCTTGAACTCACAAAGATCTGCCTGCCTCTGCCTCCCAAGTTCTAGGATTAAAGGCGTGTGCCACCACGCCCGGCACAGTCTTATTCTTATGTACAGATGACTGTCATCTACCACATTGTAGCTATGTGAGCACTCCAAGGAGAAGTACAAACCTCTGGCTACTGTATTCTGCAATACTGAGGTCTGAAGTCAGCTTGTTCTCTTCAGAAAACAAATCTCCAGCATTTGTCATGGTTTCTATGATGAATTTGCAAGGAATGGGAAGCTTTCCACACTACTTACCTTACCTGAGAGATTAAAAAATACTGTAATTTCAAGAAGCTAAGTCTAGTGAGGAGCCTTTAAATAGTTCTTCATGTTCACCAATGTGTTGTGTGTGTACACATGTGCATGTGTGTGTGCATGTGCACACATGTATCACAGCGTACATGTGGAGGTCAGAGAACAACTTACTGTGGCAGTCTGTTTTCTCCTCCTACCGTATAAGTCTTGGGGACTGGGGTTTGGTGGCAAGCAGCTTCATCTGGTATGCCATCTTGCTGTCCCTGGGGGAACCTTTCATTGACATTAAGGAGATTAAAAAACAGTATCTGCAATCATTGTGCACTCATACCATTGTTGGCAAAACGGAGTGATCCTATTGCTTTGTTTTGTTTCTTTGTTTCATGGCTCTAAAGACTGAACTTAGGGTCTTATGCAAGCTCTGTAACATGAAGTCCCCCCCCCAAAAAATTAGCAAATACAAATGGCTGGAGAGATCATAGATCCTACAGAAAACCCTATCTCTGGCATATCCCTAGACAAATGAAATTTCTTACTGGATCCTTATATTCACAGATGAGTATATCTTACAACATGTATCAATGAAACTTCTTTTTGCAGCAGATAGAGGGTATTAGAGAGTTTAACAACTGGTCTTCTGGGCTTGGTGGCACAGGCTTTAATCCCAGCACTCAGGAGGCAGAGGCAGGTGGATCTCTGTGAGTTCAAGGCCAGCCTGCTCTACAGGGTGAGCTCCAGGCCAGCTGGCACTAAAAGGGAGACTCTGTCTCAAAAATATCAAAAAAAAAAAAAGAGTGTTCAACAACTGGTCACACACAGTGAATACATATCTGAGACATTCTCAACCTAAATGACACATCTACAGTGGAATCTCTACAACAAAGGCTCTTGGAACAAAGCAAAACTGGGGTAGAGAAAATATTAAAATGTTGCTCAACTTTCACCGGTGAAACTTCTTTATACAACAGAGTATAATACACACAGAAGGCCACAACTGGCTACCTTTTAGAGAATAACAGACTGCAGAGTGTGTCCTTGGATAGGACCCTATATTAAATCTCACCCACCCACATCTCTGAGACCAATTCAGAAGAGGGAGCAGAAAGATTGTAAGAGCCAGGGTTGGTTCATGAGCATAGACAAACAAGCTTTCAGGCCACTGGAAGCTTGCTTATGTGAATGTGTGGCAGTGGTGGTATGAAGCACAAGACTGATGCTGACTCAATCAAACAAAAACAACATATGCCAGACCTCCCAACTGCCCCAGCCTAATCTAAGAGCCAACCTGTTTTCCTAGTAGCATCCTGCTCATAGATGGTCCCCCAGTCCATCCTGGCAATCTGGACACTGTGGAGCCAACCCTGTAATCTGAACTCAAAAGTTGTACCTATCTCTAATGGAACTGAGATGACTTCTTTTACCCATTTGTATATCCATGAAAAGAGGTCCCAAAACTAATAACTAAGCACTACTCAGCTGGAAGAAACCTGACAAGTTGGGGAAGCAGAAAAGATACATTACAAACGTTCAATATCAAGAAACACCATCACGCAAGTCCAGGTGCCTAGGTCTCATCGAATAAAGCACAGTGTGAACAACCAACATAATGTGTGTATTACAGAAATTAGCAACCTCACCATAATGTTTCTTGAAAATGACCACCTAGTAGATGAACAGTACAGTTATTTCAATATAGCGATTATCTTCTGTGCTGCCTAGTAGGGGCCTGGCCTTCCTTGTCTCCTCAACCATCCTTGCAGTCAGACCTTTTAAGACTGGGAAACAGTGCCTGACTCAGTTTCTGGGCTTGAGCTTCCTAAATCACTCAGCACCTTCTCCCTCTGCTTTGGAATCATCTGTAGTTCCTCCCACTGCCCTGGGCCTTAGGTTTCCCCTCTAACTGGTTGGGACCACCACATCCCTTTCTCATCTCCTCTCCTTGGATTTGGCACTATCCACATGAGGCCAGTAAAGTGTTCCTGACTAGCTGGGGACCCTTCACCCTCCTGAAGAGCTCCTGAGTAGCCTGACTGGATCCATCTGATCCCTCCAAAGTAAAATCTCGAAAGAGAAACCTGATGCCTAGACCAGCTAACTTTTTACACACAATCAAAAAGCAACCAAGGAACATCAATAATACAAACAGAATCAAACTTCAACTCAATAAAAGAAGGTTTGAGTTTCATATTAGAATCTCACAAGCAACAAAAGAAATCTCCATACCAAAATCACAATGAAAAAATAATTAAAAATGTTAATATGTCCACGACAAACACCACCAGTCCCATAGAAAAGTTCTATAATGGAAAGTCCTTAGAGTTAACACAAGACATATAATTTAAAAGAACAATCATAAATATGATTAAAGAATTCAACAAATTTAAAGAACACACAAAGAGAAAAAAACTCAAAGAAGTAAAAGAGGAAAGAAATATTGAAGGAAATTCAGAAATGAAGAAGGAAGTGAAAAACTCAATAAGCCATTTGAAACAACAGGAGACAGCCTCACCAACAGAATAAATGAAATTTAAAACAGAATATAAGCAAATAATCTGAAAAATTTTAAAGCAATGAAATATGCAGGAAATGTGGGACACCCGTAAAAAAACAAATTTACACATCAAAAGCATAAAGGAAACTGAAAAATCCAGGTAAATAGTATTGACCAGACCTTCAGGATGATTATAGAATAAAACTTCCCTAAGTTCAGGAAGACATACCTTTACAGATTCAAGAAACACACAGAATACCAAATAGACAGGACCAGAAAAGAAACTCCCCACAGCATATCACAGTAAAATGCTAATTATACAGAGCAAAGAATATTGAAAGATACAAGAGAGAAATAAATCACATATAAAGGAAAACTATCAGAATTACACCTGACTTTTCAGTGAAAATTATGAAAGACAGAAGAACTGGACCAAGGTATATCAAGTTCTAAATGATCATACATGCCAACCCAGAATATTTTACCTACCAAAACTGTCCATTGTAGTTGAAGGGGGTAAGGAAAACAAAACTTTTATGAAATGAATAGTCTGAAATAATTCATGTTCACATAACCAACCCTACAAAAGATCAAAAAAGGAACAGGTACACCCAAAAGACAACAGAAAGAACTAAATGAAGGTATAAGTGTGGAAACAGAAAATGAGACCACAAATGCAAACAGCAACTCAAGGGCACCCAATTTCATAAAGGAAATTTTATCAGATCTAAAATCTCATATTGATCCCAGCATGGTGAGATGCTGAGTGACTTTTGTCTGGTCAATCTGTCAACAATAAACACATTGACCAGACAAAAACTAAATAGAGAAACCCTAGGGTTAAATGGCACTATGAATCAAATGAACCTAAAGGACAACTACAGAACATTCCACCTAAACATCAAATGAACCTAAAGGACAACTACAGAACATTCTACCTAAACACCAAATGAACTTAAAGGACTACAGGACATTCCCCCTAAACATAAAAGAATATTTTCTTCTCAGCAGTCCATGGAACTTTTTCCAAAATTGACCACATATTAGGACACAAAACAAGGAAAATTGAAGTATCATTGTGTATCCTGTCTGACATAAAGGCATAACTAGGTAGATATCAACAGTAATGAAAACAGGAAAAAAGTACACAAACTCATGGAAGCTAAACAACACAATGAAAGTTGGATCATGACACAGGAGTGGCACATGCTTTTAATCCTAGCACTCAAGAGGCAGAGGCAGGCAACTCTCTGTGAGACTGAGGCCAGCCTGGTCTACAAAGTGACTTTCAGGCAGGCTGGGGCTAGAGATACCATGTCCAGAAAAAGAAAAGAAAAGAAAATTGGATCATGAAAAAAAAATCAAGAAAGAAATTAAGAAATTCCTAAAATAGTGAAACAATAAAGACATTCCTAAGAGGAGAATTTATAGCATTAAATGCCTACACCTGAAAATTAGAAGCATCAAGTGTAAATAAATCAAGAATGCACATGAAGACCTTGAAAACCAAGAAAAACTACACTTGAATAGATTGAGATGGGTGTGGGGGTGTACATCTTCAGTTCTAGCACTCAAGAGGAACACTAAGGAAGACCTCTGTAGGATCAAAGTGAATTCCAGGCCAGCTGGACCTTCAGGCAGACCTTGTCTCAAAAAAGAAAAAAAAAAAAAGAATACATTGTTAGAAATAAAATCAGGGCTGAAATTAATGAAATAGAAACAAAAGAATCAAAGAAGAGTAGGTTCTTTGAAGAGAACAACAAGATTGGCAAACCTTTAGCCAAATTAACTGAAAGAAAGAGAAGACCCAAATTAACAAAATCAGAGATGAAAAGGGAAATATTACAAAGGGTCCTGAGGAAATTCAGAAAACTGTAGGAACATATTTCAAAACTCAGTATTTCTGGGCTGGAGAGATGGCCCAGCAGTTAAGAGCACTGGCTGCTCTTGAAGAGTACCTGGGTTACATTCCGCCTCCCATGTGGTGGCTAACAACTATGAGCACTATATTCAAGCACTATATTGAAGAGGATTGGTGATAGGGGACAGCCTTGCCATGTTTCTGCCTTTAAGGGAAATGCTTCTAACATTTCTCCATTTAGGATGATGTTGGCTATGTATTTATTTTATTTTATTTATTTCTGTATGTGTATGAATGTACTGTCTGCATGCAAGTTTGTGCACCCATGTTGTGCAATGCTGCGGAGGTCAGAAGAGGGTGTCGGATTCTCCTGGAACTGGAGTTCTCCTGGAATTGGAGTTTCACACGGTTCTTGGCTGCCATGTGGATGCTGGGGATCAAACCCGGGTCCTCTGTAAGAGCAGTTGGTGCTCTTAACCGCTAGGCCATCTCCCCAGCCCCAGCTATGTGTTTCTTGTATATGACTTTGCTTACATTGTGGAATGTTCCCTCCAGTCCAATTCCCTCTAGAAGTTTAAGCATGAAGGTATGCTTGAAACACTTGCTAGGGCAATAAGGCAAGAAAAGAAAATTAAAGGAGTACTAATTGGAAAAGAGGAAATCAAACAACCCCCCTTGCAGATGATATGATAGTTTATCTAAGGGATGCTAAGGACTCTACCAGAAAACTCCTAGAGATGATTAAGAGTTTCAGTAAAAGTAGCAGGATACAAAATTAACCTGGAAAATCAGTAGCCTTTCTTTACAACAACAAACAGCACTGAACAAAGAATACAAGACCTTCCCACTCACAATAGCCAAAAAAAAATGAAATACCTAGGAATAAACTTAACCAAAGTCACCAAAGATCTCTACAACAAAAAATTTAAACCCCTGAAGAGGAGATTAAAGAAGACATCGGAAGATGGAAAGACCTCCCATGCTCATGGTTTGGAAGAATTAATATAGTAAACATGTCCATTCTACCCAAATTGATATACAGATCCCAATTAAAATCCCCAAGAATTTCTTCACATCCTTGGAAAAAAATCTTTAAATTCATATGGAACAACAGAAGACCCAGAATATCCAAAGCAACCCTGAGCAAAGAGTGCAATATAGGGGGGGGGGTCACTATACCAGACTTCAAACTATATTACAGGGCTATACTTATAAAACACAGCCTGGTAATGGCACAAAAACAGGCCCCCAGACCAATGGAACAAAATTGAAAATCCAAACTTACAATCTTAGCCACTTTATATTTGACAAAGGGGCCAAAAAGACTCAAAGGAAGTAAGACAGCATCTTCAGCAAATGGTGCTGACAAAACTAGATCACCATTTAGAGAAGAATAAAATTAAATCTCTACCTCTCATGCTGTGCAAAAATCAACTCCAAATGGATCAAAGACCTCAACATGAAACCCAAAACTCTGAAGGTGAAAGAAGAAAACATTGGCAGCAATCTACAAGACAGGCATAAGAAAAGACTTTCTATATCAAAGAGCAGATGCTCAGGAAATAAGGTAAAAAATATGACAAGTGGGATCTCATTAAACTCAAAAGCATCTGTAAAGTGGAAGAAACAATCTATGAAGTGAAGAGAAAACCCACAGAGTGGGAGGAAACCTTCACCAGTGATACATCTGACAGAGCATTAACATCCAGAATATATAAACTACTCAAATCACAAAGAGGTAAGAAAGCAAATGGCCTACTCAAGAGATGGAGTAGAGCTGAACAGACTTCGCAAGTGAGGAATTAGACATGGCTCAGAAACATCTTAAAAAGTGTTCCACATTATTAATAATTAAGGAAATGCAAATTAAAACCACTTTAAGATATCACCTCACTTCAATAAGATTGGGTAAGATCACAAAAACAAAGATACCATATGCTGGAGAAGATGTGGGGAAAGGGGAACACTCATGCACTGCTTGTGGGAATGTAAACTTGTACAACCACTATGGAAAGAACCCTTAAAAGACTCAAAATGAGCCTACCACCTGAACCAGTTATACCATTCCTGAGTATATACCTACAGGTCTCATCCTATGGCAAATATACATGCACATCCATGTTTATAACAGCTCTCTTCACGATAGCAAAGAGCTGGAACCAACATGAATGTCCCTCAACCAATGAGTGGATAAAGAAAATGTGGCCCATCTACACAATGGAGTTCTCTGAAACAGTAAAGAAAGATGACATCATGAACTTTGCAAGTAAATGAATGGAACTAGAAGACATTATGCTAAGTGAAGTAACACAGTCCCAGAAAAACAAACGACAAATGGTATTCCTCATCCGTGGATGCTAGCATGAAATACCTTGTAGTAAGGCAATTTGAGGAATATATTCTTTTACCTGAAAGCAACTTACCATTATAATGTGAATACCTTAATGGGATTTAGAATTAGCCTATCACTTATTTTCAGACTTTGTAATTGCAGTCTGTGGGTGGAGGGTATGTATACATACTTTAGAGTAACATAATATTAAAGCAGAAAAACGTGAATTCAAAAAAAATGACACATATGACAGAATTCTTGATATCTGATGGGGAGGGGGCAAGGAAGGGGAATTAGGTCTAAATTTGATTAAGAAATGTTGCATGAAATTCACAAAACTTCAATAAAAAATGAAAAAAAGGAATGAAAAAGGAAAATTTGGCCCAGCAAATGAATTTTAATTTATGTTCCACAATCAAAAGTAGTCAGAGGCAGACCTGAGGACCAGTTTTCCTTACTGTCAGGACTGCTTTTACTGAGGTGCGAATGATTCAAATGCCAAGGAAAAGACTTACTTTTGGAGATCTCCTGAGGCCAGCAGAAGGTACCCCCCACCCCGGCCAACTGGGATTATGAAGGCATCTGAAGGAGGCAAGCAAAGCAAGCCTTCAACACAGTGAAGAGGCATTTAGAACTCACATTGGAATACAGGCAAGGAGAAGCCCATATGCCAGGAACACGAAGAAGAGACAACACAGGAAAGGGGCAGGATAATCCAGCACCAAGCTCTAACAAACATGTGGAAGACTCCTGCAGTCCAATCCCTCTGGGGATGCCCCAGGAAACAGATATCAGGAACACAATTGGGAACATATTTAAAGAACTACAAGATTATAAAGAACAAATCAATGAACTAAGAAAAGAGAATGAAGAACTCAAGAAGGACCTAGAGAGAGAAGGACAAACTCCAGAAGGAAGTAGAAACACTGAAAAGATCCCATGCTGAAAAAGATAAGGAAACCAACCAGCCAAGAAAAGAGCTACAAGAAGAGATTGAGAAGCTCCAAAAAGAGGTAGAAATACTAAAGAAATCAGAAGAGGAAATGAAAAAGGAAATAAAACATTCATTCAATCAAGAGGAAAGGAGTGGAAAAAGCCTCAGAAGCAGAATGGAGGAAGCAGAACAAAGAATATCAGACCCAGAAGATAAAACAGAACAACTAAAAACCTCAAGGAAAGATTACGAAAAATTTAAAAATACACAAAAGTGAAACGACCAGGAACTGTGGGACACTATAAAAAGATCAAACCTCTGCATCATGGGAATAGAGGAAGGAGAAGAATCCCAAGAAAATGGTATTGATCAGATCTTCAACAGAATAATAGATGAAAACTTCCCCAAACTAAAAAAGGACAAACCAATACAAATACAAGAAGCACATAGAACTCCAAACAGACAAGATCAGAAAAGAAATTCTCCACGCCACATCATAGTTAAAATGCTGGACACCCAAAACAAAGAGAAAATCCTTAAAGCGACAAGAGAAAAACAACAAGTGACCTATAAGGGGAAACCTATCAGAATTACAACGGACTTCTCAACGCAAACTATGAAAGCAAGAAGAACCTGGAGCAAAGCATTCCCAGTGTTAAGGGACAATAGATGCCAACCCAGGTTACTATACCCAGCAAAAATGTCAATTATAGTTGAAGGAGAGAGAAAAACCTTCCATGACATAAACAACTTGAAAGAATACATGTCCGGAAAACCAACCCTTCAGAGAATACTTGAAGCAATTCAAAGAACAGAAGAAAGGAGCAACCAACCCCAGGCACCTAGAAAGAGAAATCAATAAAAGCATAACTGCAGAAGTAGAAACCTAAACCAAAACCACAAATGGATAATAAGGCAAAAGGAAGCAACACAAACCTATCAGTCATAACCTTAAATATTAATGGACTAAATTCCCCAATCAAAAGACATAGACTGGGAGATTGGATTAGGAAACAGAATCCATCGATATGCTGTCTACAAGAAACACATCTTACCTTCAAGGACAGGCACCACCTTAAAGTGAAGGGATGGAAAAAAATATTCCAAGCAAATGGTACCAAAAAGAAAGCAGGTGTTGCTATTTTAATATCGGATAAAATAGACTTCAAAGTAAAAGAAATCAGAAGAGACAAAGAAGGCCATTACATTTTCATCAAAGGAACAATCCACCAAGAAGATTTCACAATTATGAATATATATGCCCCAAATTCTGGTGCACCAAACTTTATAAAGACAATTCTCCAGGACCACAAGTCACAGACTAACCCCAGCACACTCATAGTGGGAGATTTCAATACCCCACTGAGTCCTTTGGATAGGTCAACAGGACAAAAAATAAACAGAGAGACATCTGAACTGAACGATATGATACACCAAATGGACCTCATAGACCTCTACCGAACATTCCATCCTAATACCAGAGAATACACTTTCTACTCAGCACCCCACGGAACATTCTCCAAAATCGACCACATCCTGGGACACAGAAGAAACCTCTACAAATACAAAAAGATTGAAATAATTTCATGCATCCTGTCAGACCACAGTGCAATGAAGCTCAACATCAACACCAGGACAAGCCCTCCTGCCTACAAGAACACATGGAGACTAAACAACACACTCTTGAATAATGAATGGGTCAAGGAAGAGATAAAGAAAGAAATAAAAACATTCCTGGAACTGAATGACAATGACAATACAACACAACAAAACTTATGGGATACCTTAAAAGCAGTCCTAAGAGGGAAATTTATAGCCCTGGGTGCCTACATTAGAAAAACAGAAAGAGCACAAGTGAATGATCTAACACTACAGCTAAAAGCACTTGAGAGGCAACAACAGATGAACCCTAAACGCAACAGACAGGAAGAAATAACAAAAATCAGAGCAGAAATCAATGAAATAGAAACAAAGAAAACAATACAAAAAATCAATGAAGCCAAAAGTTGGTTCTTTGAAAGAATAAACAAGATAGACAGACCTCTAGCCCAGTTAACAAAAAGAAAGAAGGAACAACTCCAAATCAATACAATCTGTGATGAAAAGGGAAATATCACAACGGACAAGGAAAAGATCAAGAAAATTATATGGGAATATTACAAGAACCTATATTCTACCAAGTTTGAAAATCTAGAAGAAATGGATGAATATCTGAAATCTTGGGAATCACCAAAGCTTGGCCAAGAGGAGACCAGCAGCTTAAACAGACCCATAACATATGAAGAAATAGAGGATGTAGTAAGAAGCCTCCCAACTAAAAAAAGCCCAGGCCCAGACGGTTTCACAGCAGAATTCTATAAAACATTTCAAAAAGACCTACAACCATTATTTCTGAAACTGTTTAGAAGTATACAATCAGAGGGAACTCTCCCAAATTCCTTCTATGAAGCCAACATCACTCTATTACCAAAACCAGGCAAAGATACAACTAAAAAGGAGAATTATAGACCCATCTCCCTCATGAACACAGATGCCAAAATTCTAAACAGAATACTGGCAAATCGCATACAGACCCACATCAAGAAGATCATCCATCATGACCAAGTTGGATTCATACCAGAGATGCAGGGATGGTTCAACATACGAAAATCAATAAACATCATCAAACACATAAACGGAATCAAAGACAAAAACCACACCATCATCTCAATTGATGCTGAAAAAGCCTTTGACAAAATCCAGCATCCTTTCATGCTTAAAGTCCTAGAAGGAATTGGATTGGAGGGATCGTTCCTCAATGAAATCAAAGCCATATACAGGAAACCCACAGCCAATATCATCCTAAATGGGGAAATGACAGAAACATTCCCTTTAAAGGTAGGAACTCAACAAGGCTGCCCCCTGTCACCACTCCTCTTCAATATAGTGCTTGAAACACTTCCTAGAGCAATAAGACATGAAAAGGAAATTAAAGGAGTACTAATTGGAAAAGAGGAAGTCAAGCTATCCCTATTTGCTGATGATATGATTGTTTACTTAAGGGATGCTAAAAACTCCACCAGAAAACTCCTAGAAACGATTATCAGCTTCAGCAAAGTGACAGGATACAAAATTAACCTTAAAAAATCAATGGCCTTTCTTTACACCAAGAAGAAGCAACTGGAGAGAGAATTCAAAGAGAACTTCCCACTCACAATAGCCTCAAAAACAATAGAATACCTAGGAACAAACTTAACCAAAGACACCAAAGGTCTCTACAACAAAAATTTTAAGCCTTTAAAGAAAGAAATTGAAGAAGACATAAGAAGATGGAAAAATCTCCCATGCTCATGGATTGGGAAAATTAACATTGTAAAAATGTCCATTCTACACAAATTCTTGTATAGATTTAACACAATGCCAATCAAAATCCCTAACAGTTTCTTCACAGGCTTGGGAAAAAAAGTGCTTAAATTCATTTGGAAAAACAAAAGACCCTGAATAGCCAAAATAACACTGAATGAAAAGAGTTGCACAGGGGGGATCTCTATACCAGACTTCAAACTATACTACAGGGCTATAGTCATAAAAACAGCCTGGTACTGGCACTGGCACAAAAAAAAGACCTGTTGACCAATGGAACAAAACCAAAGATCCAAACCTGAGCGCATACAATTTCAGCCATCTCATATTTGACAAGGGGGCCAAGAAGACACAATGGAGCACAGACAGCATCTTCATCAAGTGGTGTTGGCAAACCTGGATCAACACTTGCAGAAGAATGAAATTAAACCTCTACCTCTCGCCCTGTACATAAGTCAACTCCAGATGGATCAAAGACCTCAACGTGAAACCCCAATCTCTGAAGACGATAGAAGAAAAAGTTGGCAGCAGACTACAAGACATAGGCTTAGGAAAAGACTTCCTAAATCAGACAGCAGCTCCGCAAGAATTAAGGTCAACAATTGACAAATGGGACCTCATTAAACTCAAAAGCTTCTGTACATCAAAAGAAACAATCAAGGAAGTGAAGCGAAATCCCACAGAGTGGGAGGAAACCTTCACAACAGAGGCATCTGACAAAGCATTGATCTCCAGAATACATAAACTACTCAAAAAACAAAGAAGAAAGAAAACAAATGACCCACTCAATAGATGGAGCAAAGAGTTGAACAGAGACTTCACAATTGAGGAGTTATAGATGGCTGAGAAACACCTCAAGAAGTGTTCGACATCACTAATCATGAAGGAAATGCAAATCAAAACCACTTTAAGATATCATCTTACTCCAATAAGACTGGCTAGGATCAAGAAAACAAATGATACCAAGTGCTGGAGAGGTTGTGGGGAAAGGGGAACACTCATCCACTGCTGGTGGGAATGTAAACTCGTACAGCCACTATGGAAAGCAGTGTGGAGAACCCTTGGAAGACTTGGAATGAACTTGCCACCCGACCCAGCCATACCACTCCTGGGCATGTACCCTCAAGACTTACGCCACCACAGAGATACATGCACGGCCATGTTTATTTCAGCTCTCTTCACAATAGCAAAGAGCTGGAACCAACCTAAATGCCCCTCAACTGACGAGTGGATAGAGAAAATGTGGTACATCTACACAATGGAGTTCTATGCAGCAGTAAAGAAAGACGACATCACGAGCTTTGCAGGAAAATGGCTGGAGCTAGAGGACATCATGCTGAGTGAAGTAACACAGTCCCAGAAAAACAAACGACGAATGGTATCCCTCATCTGTGGATGCTAGTGCCAATTACCCAGTTGTAAGTATTTCTTGTGTAGGGCCCCCTGAGCTTCTGTACAAAGCAGTTGGACATAATGCATTTTGGAAACAACAACAACAACAGAAAATACTGCATCAAAGAACTGACTGAAACAGTGAACTTCTGCTCAAAACAGTCAACGTCCCCATATATATATTATTATAATATATATAATATATATATATATATATCTAATCGCTTATACTAAAATTATGTTGTCTGAAAACAAAGTGTATATTATTTCCAAATCATATTTCAGGATTCACATTTTTTGATTTTATATTACTCTAAAATATGCATACATACCCTCCACCCATGGACAAAAATCCAAAGTCTGAAAATAAATGGTAGGTTAATTCTAGAACTTGTTTAGGGATTCACAAAAGCACATTTGCTTTCAGATCATGAGGAATATAACATTATTATTGCTCATTTTGTATTACAACTAGGTACTTGGTGCTAGCATCCACAGATGAGGAATACCATTTGTTGTTTGTTTAGGGGGGACTGTGTTACTCCACTTAACATAATGTCTTCTAGTTCCATCCATTTACCTGCAAATTTCATGATGTCATTTTTCTTTACTGCTGCATAGAACTCCATTGTGTAGATGTACTGCATTTTCTCTATCCACTCATTGGTTGAGGGGCACTTGAGTTGGTTCAAGCTCTTTGCTGTTGTGAAGAGAGCTGTGATAAACATAGCTGTGCATGTATCTCTCTGGTAAGGCTAGGTGAGGTGGTAAGCTCATTTTCAGTCTTTTAAGGGATCTCCACACTGCTTTCCATAGTGGCTGTGCAAGTTTACATTCCCACCAGCAGTGGATGAGTGTTCCCCTTCCCCACAACTTCTCCAGCAATTGGTATCATTTGTTTTCTTTACCCTAGCCAGTCTTATTGGAGTGAGATGATATTTTTATCTGGGTGTGGTGGTGCACACCTTTAATCCCAGCACTGGGGAGGCAGAGGTATGTGGATCTCTGTGAGTTCAAGGCCAGCCTGGTCTACTGAGTGAGCTCCAGGCCAGTTGGGACTAAAGGGGACCCTGTCTCAAAAAATACAAAAAAAACGTGGTTTTAATTTGCATTTCCTTAATTATTAGTGATGTGGAACACTTTTTAAGATGTTTCTCAGCCATGTCTATTTCCTCACGTGTGAATTCTGTTTAGCTCTTTACTCCATCTTTTGAGTGAGTCATTTGTTTTCTTACTACAATCTTTTATAAGAAAAGGTGTTTAGAACATTTCTGAATGAAAATAGAAAGAAAGTCATATGGTTTCATCTTTCTAGTTAGTATGAGAGCTACCATATTGTCCATTGGTGTACAGTTTCCTTATTCTACAGTACTTTTAACTACTCAGTTGCCTTTGTTCTTCCCCTTGAACTTCTTCCACTTATGTTTGTGCATTGCAGATCTGATTTTCCCACTTCTCTGTTTAATAAGCAAGTACATTCTTGGAAAACTGTGAGACTCCCTTAAATTATCTTAAACTGTGGGTTTATGCATTTCCGTGAGTCTTTTAGCTTTGTGGAGTTGCTTAGTGGAGGAAATTGCATCTCTTTCATGCTCTCTATCAGTTGAGACTTCCAGACTTCTCTGCCACTGCTACCAATTGACCTGCAGTGGACACACTGCGCTCCACACAGGGTACATGAGAGCATTTCAGACGCTGCTGTGCTTGTGACCTTATTATGCTTGCTAAAGTAATAACTTTCTTTCAGTTTGCCATAATCTCCCAACTAATAATGATAATTCTAGTTGACAGTTTAAAAAGGAACACTTACTGAAATGCAAAAGTATGTAATTATACCATATACGGAAGTTAATACCCTACACACCACATGCACACACACACATACACCCCATTACACTGTGTATTGTGTCCTAAAAAGCCTGTATGTGGCTTAGTCTCCAGATTAAAGCTATTGGGAAGTAGTAGAACAGTCATTGCTGTTAGACAATGTCTCACTCTCACCAAGTCTTGGAACCTTTAGGATGCAATGCCTTCTTGCACAGAGAGAGATTGTACCTGCCTGGGAAAATGTTCCATCTATCCTCAGGGAGCAAAGCAAGCTATTCAGGTCCCCTGTTCTATTCTATTGTTTTATGTGTCTGCTTTTCTGTCAGAATTGTGCTGTTTGTATTACTATGTGTCTGCAGTATAACTTGAAATCAGGTATGGTGATATCTCCAGCAATATTCCTTTGACTCAAGATTGCTGTTATTTGATGCTATTTATGGAGATATGTGAGCAAATATCTACTCATCCTAGACAGAACTGATGCCAGAATAAGTTAAGGATACCACAGAATTCCAACTTAGTGAAGCAATGAGCTTATTGGGGTTACTTACAGGAACATGGATGCAGAATCACTGGAGCAGAAATGACTCACAAACAGTGCAACCCATCGTGGGTGATGCTCATGAAAGCTGAAAACCTGGAGCACGGGGAACTCAACAGGCTGGACAGTCTTTTCCAGGCAGCTTCACTGGTCTGAGCTTCTTGTAGGCAGCTTGGCTTGTTTAGGAATGTCTCTCTAGAGTCCTTACTGCTTATATACACCTGGGGAGGGAGCAACCTATTGTATCTGATCAGATTCAGGAACTTCCTGAGGCCTTTCAGTTGTTTACTTCTTCCTGACAGGATGGAGTGTTTGACCTCCCTTTAGAACATCCTATATCTTAAGGAGATTCCTTCCAAGATGGAAGGTTTTATTTCAGACAAAATTATCACGCAAAAATTGCTTTGGCTATCTAAGAATTGTTGTGCTTCCAGATAGCAGAAACAGCCACTTTATTTCTCCCAAAAATATAACATACACACACTGGACAAAAGATAGCATCTGTAATAAATTGTGCTGGAAAATCTTGATATCAACATGTAGAATAATGAAAGTAGATATTTACCTCTGCACAAAGTTCAACTCCAAATCCATCACAGACATAAGACTGGATGCTCTGAAACTGCTAGAGAAAATGTAGGGAGTACAACTTAATATGTTGACACAGGCAAGAACTTCCTGAGTAGGAATCTAGTAGCACAGGAAAGAAGGCCAACAATTGACAATGAGATCTCATGAAACTAAAATACTTCTCTGCAGCAAAGTAACCATAAATTGACTTAAGGAGTCTACAGAATGTGAAAAATATATTTGCTGGATATATATCGAATGAGAATTAGGATCTAGAACATCCAAGAAGCTAAACATCAAGAAAACAATCAAGCCCAGCAAGGTAGCTCAGTGGGTAAAGAATCTGATTGTGTACCGCAATGACCTGAATTTAATCTCCAGAACACATGTGCTCCATAGAATGCATACCCTCACCACCTCAGGCTCACACACATCCTACAAAGATAAGCCTGCCTCTACCTCTCAAGTGCTGGAATTAAAGTGTGCACTACTATTCCCGATTAAGGATTTGTACCATATACAAATCCTCCTCTGTAGGTATTGTGAGTGGGGGTGGGTGGGGAGGAACTAGAGCCCAGGAGTGGAACGCTTGACTGCATATCAAGGGAATAAATGATGAGTGAGTGTTCAGCCTAAAACAGGGCATGTATATCACCTATTCCTGGATGATGGGGAAGAGGGGACAAAGACAATGTCTGAGGCAGGAGACTGGTACTTCTCAGTAGGACACAGTGGTGGTACTTCTCAGCAGGACACAGCATCACAGCATGAAGCCTGTGATGGTTAATCCTGGATGTCAACTTGACCAGACTAGGGATGAACAAATAAGGGAAAAAAGATCTTCGGATTGAACTACCTCAAGCCAGATGGCCCACCCCAAATGTTCTGCTGGCAGGCAGTATAAAAGGCCATGGCAGAGGGAGCTGGTCCCTTTTTTCCTGTGGCTTGCTTCTCTCTCACAGGTGAGTTTGTCTTGGCTGCTGTGATCTGTCCTTCGGATCCCAGTGTGTACTGAAACTGGCACATCTCCTGTAATACAATGGGCCTTCAGCACCAGATTGAGACTACTAAGACATTCAGCCTTGTGGACTGAGCAGTTCCCTGGATTCTCAGCCTCTCCAGTGCAGTGCAGCTATTGTTGGACTCCTTGACCTCTGTCACATGAGCAAATCAATTAATTTGTATATAACTATATATTCGTTCTATTGATTCTGTTTCTTTAGAGAACCCTGACTAATACAATGCCCCTGCACAATTCTGGACCTATCATTAGTCAATCACAGGTTAGGAAGGGGCTAGCAGAGGCTGACCCCTCACAGCTAAACCATTGGCTATTGGTGGATTCTGAATGAGGAACAGTGCATCATCTTCATTTTATACACTACATCAAGCCTACCAGGCTCCAATGGACCCTCAAATCCCTGGTCACATAGAGAACCCTGATTGAAGTGAGTAGATCACAAAACAGAACAAAAACACACGTGAGAAAGGGACTCTCCAGGAAAGTGGAAAGGTGGTTTACAGGTGTTGGAGGGAGATAAGAGGATGGGAGAGAATAATTAGAATGCATTATATACATGTATTAGGTGGTAAAAGAACACAATTAATAAAAATTAAATAAACTTTGGCCAAAGAATCTTCTTTTTTGTAATGAGCTGAGACAGCTGGGTGCTTGGCCTTCCATAAATGGGTTTATCTACACCCTACTCCAGGGTTGCCCTCTGCACATGGCTCTGGGAACATTCAGGACATAGCAGTGGAAAGAATGGAAGAGCTATGGGATGGAGGAAAGTTGAGAAATCCAGTCTTCTGGATATGACAGGATGTTGCGCTTCGAGCAGCTATAGGTTATCTGCACAAGATCGAGGCAATCAACATTCCTGCATGGACTGCGGAGGGCCTCACAAGGACACACACCCAGCTGAAGGCTGTAGGCTCCCCATGGTCTAATGAATGCCCTCCCCATGCACATGTGGGCAGTACTAGTTAGATTAGTGAATTACTTTAAAAAGAAAAAAGAGAAAAGACATGAAGGTAAGAGGGAAAGTGTATAAGGGGTGGAAGGAAGAGTGAGGGTAGACATGACAGAGATTCATTGTCTATATCTATAAGTATATAAGGGGTAGGTGATAGAGTGAGGGGAGATATGACAAAGACATTGTATACATCTGTAAGTGTATAAAGAGAGGTAGAGTGAAGGGAGATATGATAGAGATTCATTATCTAAATCTCTAAGTGTATAAGGGTGGAGATAGAGTGAGGGGAGACATGACAGAGAGTCATTGTCTACATCTATAAAATAGTCAGAGAAATGAAAACTACTAATAAAATAGCTGATAAAATATAATAAAATTGCAATAAAATAAAACAACAAAAAGACAGGGCCTAATTAAGATCTTTGGTTCTTGGAGAAATGTCCTTCGAAGGAATAATAGGGTCTGTTTCTCTCTCTCTCTCTCTCTCTCTCTCTCTCTCTCTCTCTCTCTCTCTCTCTCTCTCTCTCCCCCGTGTGTGTGTGTGTGTGTGTGTGTGTGTGTGTGTGTGTGTGTGTCTCATGACAGGGCTTATCAGTCACAGGGACTGAAATCTCTATAACTATCAAGCAAAATAATGCTTTCCCCTTGTTATGTTGATTTATAACTGGTGTGTGTTAGAGTAATGGAAAGCTGATTCACATATACATGTATACACATGAACTCACATCCATGAACACTTATTTATACTAACTATACAAAGCACAAAATCCAGTAATGTGTTTTCAACTTTATACAGGATAATAGTCTTTTAGGATAATAGTCTTCTCCCAGTAAGTAAATGACCTAATAAATTTAAGTCCTGGATTTGCTTTGTATCTTAATGGACTCTAAAGCAGGGATTGGTTCATTCTTTTTCTTTGACAACTACCTAAATGGTTATGCTTAATGAATGAAAATGTGTTATTCACCTACAGCAATAACCTGCCATCCAGCTGAAGAGAAAAGAATAATTGCTACACTGTGACAAGCTGAAATATTATCACAGGAACTTCTAACACTATACTCCAGCTTTAAATACCCAAAACAAATACATAGGATTAACTTGGGTCCCCAAGTTCAGACAATAAGCTAAAAGCTAAAGTCTCCAATACCTTCTCAAGTAAAGGAAAAAGTAGTGTGCATGAGCAGCGCTTAACAGATCCTGGAGGGCAGGGGGTGGTTGGCTGTAGGCTCACAGGACACCAGTAGAGAGAGGATATCCACAGCACTAAGCACAGCAATGAACATTGCTCAAAGTCCATTTTTCTTTGTGGGGCAAGGAATGAAGACTATGTAGACGTTATTGCAGCTACCATGGAGGAACACCACAGGAACTATGTCAGGAAGTAATAGGACTGCGCAGAAAGAATCCTTAGCATGGGGTGTTGATGGGATCATGCCAGGAGAGAGAAAGATCTGAAAGTTCTTGAAGATAAGCCCTTGGACAAGAAAATTGCTTTAGTAGAAATTGTTTTGAGAAAATTAATATGATGTTATCAGATTTCTTTTTTTTTTTTTTGTCTTTTTGAGGTAGGGTCTCCCTGTAGCCCCAGCTGGCCTGGAACTCCCTTTGTAGACCAGGCTGGCCTTGAGCTCACAAAGATCAGCCTGCCTCTGCCTCCCAAGTGCTAGGATTAAAGCCACGCACCACCATGCCCGGCTCAGATTTCTATATGGTATTAATCATATTTCTATATGATATGATTCACTGATAAAGATTAATTGCTTTAGGGACTGGCAAGATGTTCTTGGTGTGTAAAATGCCCTGGGAAGTGGAATCAGGGGAGGAGGGATCCCGGAGAGTCTCAGACCACGCAGGATAGCTTTTGAGAGACTCCATTTCACAAAACCAGTGACTGAGGAGGACATTTGACAACCCTATACTGAGTGCTGGAGAAGTCACAAGTGGAAAACTCCACACAAACAAAGGATCAGTTTAGTTAGACAAACATAAAGTAGTTTCAGGTTGGCTTTTGATTGTTCATGTGCTTCCCTGGTATTTTGGTCACCTGTGGTGTATGTGATGTCATTCTTATTGGGTGATGGATTCAATGGGAAATGTCTTCTGTAGGCTTAGTTTTTAGCACTTGGACCCTAGTCATTGTGCCTTTTGGGTAGGCTGTGGAGCTGTGCCTTTGCTGGAGGAAGATGCTTCTGTGGGAAGGCTTGTAGAGTTCATATGCTGCCCAGCTTCCAGTTTGCTGCCTCTCCTTGTGTTGGTAATTGAAGATGTAGGTTCTCAGCTGAGGGCTGCCCTCCACCACGCCTCCCCACCTCCAAGGACTCTCCCTCTGGGAACTTAAGACCAAATGAACATTCTTTTCTGTATGTTGCCATGCTCCTGGAATTTTATTACAGCAGCAGAAAAGTGACTAATCATTAAGTAATGATAATATGATATAAATATCCACAAGAACAAGAGGACATGTGCCTTGAAGTGTCTATGCTTGTAGCTTTTAAAAAATCTTTGAACAAGTAAATTTAGTATTCTTACAGAAACAGTTCATTAAAGTCAGATTAGGGAAGACAAAAACTGAAAAATATTTAAGCATGTGATTCACATTTCAGTCTGAATAATTCACTCTGATTAAGATATCTGGCCCTTTTTACATGCATGCTGGTTGCTATCGGTTTAGAGCTAGGAAAGTAAGTAACTGGAATTTAAAGACATTTTAATTAAAGGCACTCTAATATAAAAATATTAAATAGCATGGGGCTGGAGAGATGGCCTAGCGGTTAGGAGCGCCGACGCTCTTGCAGAGGACCCGGGTTCGATCCCCAGCACCCACATGGCGGCCGAGAACCGTCTGAAACTCCAATTCCAGGAGAACTCCAGTTCCAGGGGAATCCGACACCCTCTTCTGACCTCCGCGGCATTGCACGACACGGGTGCACAAACCTGCATGCAGACAGTACATTCATACACATACAGAAATAAATAAAATTAATAAAAAAAAAAAAGAAAAAAAAATATTAAATAGCATTAGTTGATATGCACTTGTATACATATATAATTTAACATTTACTTTCACCTGGCACATTACATTAGAAATCCTTTCTCCATGAAATCAATTTTAATCTGCAAAATATCACTATTATTTTACAGATGAACCTGTGAGCAGTGAGGGCATTTTTAAGCTCATAAGTATACTATAGCTCATTTAAATGATTAACATGGAGGCAGTATATAAATTAAAAAGTAAATGGCTGAATCCAAATTTCATTATCACTGAAATACAATAGTACTCAAACGTGTTCCATGGGACTGAAAAGCTAACTCCTCAACTGAAAAATTTATATAAGAAAATATAAAATATTATGCCAGGTATGGAGTTACAGGCTTTAATCCCAGCACTCAGGAGGCAAAAGCAGGGTGATCTCTGTGAGACAGAGGCCATCCTGATCTACATAATGAGTTCCAGGCAGCTGGAGACTAGGGAGACTGTATATATATATATATATATATATATATATATATATAGAGAGAGAGAGAGAGAGAGAGAGAGAGAGAGACAGAGAGAGACAGAGAGACAGAGAGAGAGACAGAGAGAGAGAAAGACAGAGACAGAGAGAGAGAAGAGAGAGAGAGAGGAGGTAGAGGAAAAGGAGGAGGAGAGGAAGAGGAGAAAGAAATAATGGAGTGTATTTTGCAGTTCTTGAAACTGAAAGCATACTTGCTGTGAGAAGGAACTGTCCTAGCATTGTGGTCCATTACTGCAATCCCTGCACTTAGAAAGCTGAAGTAGGTTGTGCTGGATAGGTTTAGTGTCAACTTGACACACTTGGGTTGAGGGAGCCTCAACTGGGGAATTCCCTCCATTAGACTGGCCTGTGGTCATGTCTGCAGAGTACTGTCTTGATTTTTGAATGATGTGGGAGGGCCCAGCCCAATGTGGATAGTGCCACCCCTCAGCAGATTGTTGTATATTGTATAAGAAAGCAGGCTGGGCTTGGGCCAGGGGAGCAAGCCAGTAAGAAGCATTCCCCCATGGGCTGTTCTTCAGCTCCTAACTTCAGGTTCTTGCCCCAAGTTCCTACCTTGGGCTCCATCAGTGATCAACTGTGACCCAGAAGATAAACCCTTTCCTCCCCAAGTTGTTTTTGTTCAGTGTTTTGTCACAGCAATTGAAAGACAAACTAGAATCTAGGAGGATTGAAAGTTCAAGATCAGTCTGAGCTACACAGTTGAATTGTTTCAAGAAGAAAGGGAAAAATCCAGGACAACCAAACAACAAAACAGACAGATAGTAGATAGTAGCAGAGATGTAGACAGTAGAGAGTAGTGGAGATAGTAGAGAGTAGTAGAGATAGTAGAGAGTAGTGGAGACAGTAGAGAGTAGTGAAGACATAGACAGTAGTGGAGATAGTAGACAGTAGTCGAGTCAGTAGAAAGTAGTGGAGAGAGTAGACAGAGAGTAGTGGAGACAGTAGACAGCAGTGGAGACAGTAGACAGTAGTGGAGATAGTAGGCAGTAGTGGAGATAGTAGGCAGTAGTGGAGACAGTAGACAGTAGAGAGTAGTGGAGACAGTAGGCAGCAGTGGAGACAGTAGACAGCAGTGGAGACAGTAGACAGCAGTGGAGACAATAGACAGTAGTGGAGATAGTAGGCAGTAGTGGAGACAGTAGAGAGTAATGGAGACAGTAGGCAGTAGTGGAGACAGTAGACAGTAGACAGTAGAGAGTAGTGGAGACAGTAGACAGTAGTGGAGACAGTAGGCAGTAGATAGTAGTGGAGACAGTAGACAGTAGACAGAGACAATAGACAGTAGCAGAGACAGTAGACAGTAGCAGAGACAGTAGACAGAGACAGTAGACAGTAGACATACACAGTAGACAGTAGTGGAGACAGTAGACAGTAGACATTAGCAGAGACAGTAGACAGTAGACAGAGACAGTAGGCAGTAGACAGAGACAGTAGGCAGTAGTGGAGACAGTAGACAGTAGACAGTAGCAGAGACAGTAGAGAGTAGACAGTAGACAGAGAGAGTAGACAGTAGACAGAGAGAGTAGACAGTAGACAGAGACAGTAGGCATTAGTGGAGACAGTAGACAGTAGACAGAGACAGTAGACATTAGACAGTAGACAGTAGCAGAGACAGTAAACAGTGGACAGAAACAGTAGACAGTAGCAGAGACAGTAAACAGTAGACTCTAGACAGTAGGCAGTAGCAGAGAGAGTAAACAGTAGACAGAGACAGTAGACAGTAGCAGAGACAGTAGACAGTAGACAGTAGACACTAGACAGTAGGCAGTAGCAGAGACAGTAAACACTGGAAAGAAACAGTAGACAGTAGCAGAAACAGTAGACAGTAGACACTAGACAGTAGACAGTAGCAGAGACAGTAGACAGTAGACATTAGACAGTAGCAGAGACAGTAGACAGTAGACAGAGACAGTAGACAGTAGCAGAGACAGTAGACAGTAGTTGAGTAACAAAAAGAACAGAGGCCTCAGAGTCTAACTTCGCCTGATTTCACTCCACTTTTGACTTATTTTTATAGACAAAGAAGTCTTAAGTCTTTTTTTAATCAAAATATTAGACAATAAAGCCAGTAGGATTCATGTTATCCTTTAGCTAATTAGGTGCCAGTGATGATGGTGTCACCTGAATTATGGAAGGTTTTATTAAAATATGTACAGTGCTGTAAATCTATCAGATTTAGTAATAAATTTTATGTATATCAAATAATTTGACATAACATACCTTTTAAGATGAATTATAGGAAAAAGGTACTGTGTGAGTATATTTTCTTTTTTTTTTTTATTGTATTTATTTATTTTTAACAAATCTAGACCCGTGTTCCCGCTCATTCCCCCACCCCGTCAGAGCTCATGCATTCTGCCAAACATGCTTTCCATCTCTTAGTCTTTCTCAATATTTTCCATGGGGACGTTGACTGTTTTGAGCAGAAGTTCACTGTTTCAGTCAGTTCTTTGATGCAGTATTTTCTGTTGTTGTTGTTTCCAAAATGCATTATGTCACTGGCTTTGACAAAAGCTCAGGGGGGCTAACACAAGAAATACTTCAACTGGGTAATTGGCAACTAGCATCCACAGATGAGGGATACCATTCGTCGTTTGTTTTTCTGGGACTGTGTTACCTCACTCAGCATGATGTCCTTACTCCAGCCATTTTCCTGCAAAGTTCTGATGTCGTCTTTCTTTACTGCTGCATAGAATTCCATTGTGTAGATGTACCACATTTTCTCTATCCATTCGTCAGTTGAGGGGCATTTAGGTTGGTTCCAGCTCTTGCTATTGTGAAGCAGAGCTGCAATAAA
>VZQC01007363.1:3605261-3648778 GCA_009823505.1 Rhizomys pruinosus | reverse complement strand
GAGATCTCAAATCTCAAGAGTCACACAAGCGTGCCTTTAATACCGGCTGGGAGGATAACTCCGCCCCCACAGCCACTAGATCTAATCAAGCCAAAGACCACACCTTTAATCCCAGCTGGGGGGATAACTCCAACCTCACAGCCACAAAGGCCAATCAAACCAAAGACAGCAGGACCAAACGATCAGCAATCAGCTCGCCAAGGCACCCAGTTCCTACCTGTCTTCCCCTCTTCCTGCCGCTGGGCTCAAGAGATCTCAAATCTCAAGAGTCACACAAGCGTGCCTTTAATACCGGCTGGGAGGATAACTCCGCCCCCACAGCCACTAGATCTAATCAAGCCAAAGACCACACCTTTAATCCCAGCTGGGGGGATAACTCCAACCTCACAGCCACAAAGGCCAATCAAACCAAAGACAGCAGGACCAAACGATCAGCAATCAGCTCGCCAAGGCACCCAGTTCCTACCTGTCTTCCCCTCTTCCTGCCGCTGGGCTCAAGAGATCTCAAATCTCAAGAGTCACACAAGCGTGCCTTTAATACCGGCTGGGAGGATAACTCCGCCCCCACAGCCACTAGATCTAATCAAGCCAAAGACCACACCTTTAATCCCAGCTGGGGGGATAACTCCAACCTCACAGCCACAAAGGCCAATCAAACCAAAGACAGCAGGACCAAACGATCAGCAATCAGCTCGCCAAGGCACCCAGTTCCTACCTGTCTTCCCCTCTTCCTGCCGCTGGGCTCAAGAGATCTCGTGAGTATATTTTCTACACGGCTTTGCAACAGTCTTGATTGATCAGTTAATTCAGCAAAGGATGCCTTTACATGAAAATGTTTCATTTACTGCAAGCATCATTTGATATAGCAAACTCTCTGTGTGTGTGTATAGCCTTCGGACTGCAGAGGGAGATAATGAACAGGATGCTTTTCATGTCATGGAAAACATTGTTTTCAGGTCAACTCATCTGTGAAATTCATGCTTACTGTCTTTTTCTCTTATGATAGATTAACGATAATTAATAATCATACATTGGGTGTGGGCTTGGGTTCCTTTCCTTCTGATTCCTTGTGTGATAGTTCCAACATGCACATGCAATTGATCATGTAAATGACATTGCTTCTGCTTTGCCTATGAAGAAATTAAAAAGGACAAATTTTAACTTATCTAAGTTCAAACTTTTTTTTTATTTGAAAGGATGCCACTATGTAGCCTTGGCTGGTCTGGAACTCATGGCATAGATTTGACTGGCCCCAAACCCATAGAAATCTACTTGCCTCTGTGTCCTGAATGTTTGGATTAAAGGCATGTGATCAGATATAGGTAAATATGGCTCCAATATAGGTAATATTGCAGAGGTGAAATGACCAAAATTCTGCAGGCTGACTCTGATGGCAGAGTATTCCTCACAATTTCATTTATCATCGCAACAGAGGTGTACTAGAATATAACAGCTACTGTACTGGCTAAGATTCTTTTACTTTACATGTTAATATATAAATAAATCATCCATGAATTCCAGGAATTAACATGTATGAAAAAAACCTGCAAAACACACAACCCAGAGGCAACTGAAACTCCATGCCAGAATGCCCAACTCAGCCAAATATGCCATTCGAGTTCTCAGTGGGTTGAGTCTTTTTGTCAGAAGCTTTCAGCCCAATAATTATAGCACAGTTCCGCCATCCCTCTGCTACCCTTCACGGACTGTATTCAACAAATGAGCACTCAACGTAAAAGACAAATGATACAGGAAGCAGAATGAAAGAATTCTATCAGTGTGCTACCTGGGCTAGCAGAGTATTAGCAAAGCAAATCAGTCTCTAGGAGCTAAAACCTTGGGTGGTATTTGATGGCATAAGATGTGTGTAGCATAAAACAGGTCTTCAAAAGTGAGGAAGTTGAGAAGTGAAAGTTGCCAAAGATTTGAGCCACACCTGTCCGGTGAAAATTGTCTTATGGGCTTGGGTATTGCTCCTGCAGAATCTAGCACACTGGGCCAGCATTAGGAACATGTTTATAGCTTTCTAATTTCAGATTCTGGATTTAAAATACAATATTCAAAGAATAAGAAAGCATCAGCAATTAATTTCCACTGCTTTCAGTGTCTAGCATGTGTTGAACCGTAGAGAGTTGACTAGCTGAATAGTTTGGAATGGATGCTTCTTACTCAACCAGTACGGATCGTGTTAGTGTGATTATTCACAAGTATGAGAAAAGTTTTGTTGACTGTATAATTTAAATATATTCTGTATGTCAGTTATTGAGTTATAGCCAGAAATACAGTCAAGACAAGTTCAAGTTCTGCCCAGAAGACCAACAATGCAGCAAAATAAGAGACAGGCCATTCTTGAGTTTCAGAATTAATCACAAAAATGTAAGTGTACATCCAAAAGTTATCTCATTTCAGATTATTCCTGTCATTATTCTCCATTGGTATAGAAAACCTATCAAAGGAGTTGAAAAAGAAAGAGTCAGATCTAAAACCAAATGTTACTGAATATAAGTCAAAATTATTAGATAAATTATCATTTAAAACATGTCTTAAAAATCCACATTCATATTCTATAAATAAATGAATTACCTGTCACTCAGATGAATTCAACTCACAGGGAAAAAGATGACAACTCTCTCAACATACTCAACAATCAACTAACTGAAGCATGAGTTACTGCAGTGTGGGCAAAACTTCAGTATGCTCCCTATCCATTAGACAGCTGGACTTATCACCAGCCTATTACCAGAATGAAACCTCCTGTGAGAATTTCAGCTATTATGAGACAAAAAATAGCACAGAGCTAAAGAAAATCAGCCAAATATCATAACCTTAGCATCTTAAAAGTGAAGCAACAATGTGTATGAACCCAAATGGGATGAAACTGTTATACTGAAGACAGCTCCTTCCCATGCTTATTGCAGGGCTATTAACAGTAGACAAAATAAGGAATCAATTCAGATGTCTTTTAACAAGTTAATGGATTAAAGATAAATGGAATGTGTTATTTTCCATACCAGAATACTACTCAGACATAAAGAGGATGAAATCTGGTCATTTACAACAAAATGAATGGAAGTAAATCCTACCAGGCACAGAAAGATGGGTGTCATTTGTGGAAATAAATAAGGCAGTCTTGTATATAAATGAATAATAGATAATACATTAGGGAAGTATAAAATAGGAAAGAATGGAAAAAATTAAGAGGAACTTTTGGGGCTGTTTACGGAGTGAGAAGGGTATTTGGGGAAGGGGAAAGATGAAAGAGAGCCATCTCAGGAAAACAGGGGTGTGCAGAGACAACCACCATGCATAAGCAGTATGTGGGCAAGCACTATGCACAATTAAAGCATGATCAAAGTAAAGTTACAGTCCCTGTCAGTATTACCTTACATGACCTGTTCTCTAGTAGACTCTTTTTTTTTTTTTTTTTTTTTTTTTTTGTTGTCTTTTCGAGACAGGGTCTCCCTGTGCGCAGGCTGGCCTGGAACTCACTCGTAGACCGGCTGGCCTTGAACTCACAAAGATCCACCTGCCTCTGCCTCCCAAGTGCTGGGATTAAAGGCGTGCCACCACGCCCAGCTTCTAGTAGACTCTTAACACCAACAAAATATTTCATGAGTCTCCAGGATTTTTCTAAAAGCCTTAAGACCAATAATGCCCAATCCATCTTAACTTAAGAAAGTTAGTGATGACAATAGAGCCTCGCATAATCCCATGACTCCAGGACTTCATGCAGCTGTGGCTGAGCTCTGCTGCTGGTGACTCAGCCAGGTAATGGTCCCTGCAGGAACGATGTTTGTGATCCTTTAGGTGGACAGCTAATGTGTTAAATGTGCCTGAAGCAGATGATTCTGTTTGGCTTTTCATAATTCACACTAATAAGTTCATTGCTGTCAAATTCATGGTTCTAAGAGCAACTTTATATTAATCAGTAGTTGATGTGACCTAAGGAGATGAACTTTTGCTTTTAAATAAGACACAATGAATGAAAGCAAAAATATTAATATCCCCCCATTTCAGTATCTGTATTGAGTCCACTTTTCTGTTGCTGTGATAAAACCATTACCGGTGGCCATGGAGCGAGCCGAGGAGCAGCTGTCCGCGCGGCCTGCGCTGGAGACTCAGGGCCTGCGCTTCCTGCACGTCACGGTAGGCTCCTTGCTGGCCAGCTATGGCTGGTACATCCTTTTCGGCTGCATCCTCCTCTATGTCATCTTCCAGAAGCTTTCTGTCCGACTGAGAGCTTTGAGGCAAAGGCAGCTGGACCAAGCAGAGGCTGCTTTGGAGCCTGATGAAGTCGTGAAACGACAGGAAGCATTAGCAGCTGCTCGGTTGAGAATGCAGGAGGATCTAAATGCCCAAGTTGAAAAACATAAGGAAAAACTAAGACAGGTCTGTGCACCCGTGTCGTGCAATGCTGCGGAGGTCAGAAGAGGGTCTCGGATTCCCCTGGAACTGGAGTTCTCCTGGAATTGGAGTTTCAGACGGTTCTCGGCCGCCATGTGGGTGCTGGGGATCGAACCCGGGTCCTCTGTAAGAGCAGTCGGCGCTCTTAACCGCTAGGCCACCTCTCCAGCCCGGGAGAAATATTCTTAAAGAAAGCTTGAAGAAGAGAAAAGGAGACAGAAGATCGAAATGTGGGACAGCATGCAAGAAGGCAGAAGTTACAGAAGAAATGCAGGAAAGCCTCAGGAAGAAGATAGTCCTGGGCCTTCTACTTCCTCTGTCATCCCTAAACGGAAGTCTGATAAAAAGCCTTTGCGAGGAGGTGGTTATAACCCTCTGACTGGTGAAGGAGGTGGAACCTGCTCCTGGAGACCTGGACGCAGGGGCCCGTCATCTGGTGGATGAAGCTAAGAATCTTGTTAGTGTCACTTTTGACATTAGCAAGATGAACCCTTAACCCTCAACTCAATTGCCTTACGCACACTTTCACAGTGACTAGCCCAGAATGAGTGGGGCTTATTTCCATTCTTAACTGTACCTATATTTTAAGGGCTTTGGTCAGTATGGTATCTAGGCATTGCTATAAGTCATACTCCACTTATTGATGAGACAGCCATTGAAGTTATTGATTTCATGGCTGCTTGCTAGTTGGTAGGTGAAGACCTCTTGCTGCATAGCAAACTTCATAAAAGGGATCCACCGATGATCTCTTAAGGTAGAAACTTCCTGATAGAACAGTCTCTGTGACAGGTTGCGTTGAATGATGTCTTCCTTATAAATGGTGAGCCCACCAGTGAGGATTACTGATATGCACAGTTGATGGGGTTTGCTTCTGTATATTTTTATGTACAGACCTTTATAAAAAAGTTTAAATATTTAAAATATCATTTTTAGGATCTTTATTAAAACTCAAATTTCCTTGTGAGCTTGACTTTATCAGACATTAAATGGCTGTTTTATCAAAAAAAAAAAAAAAAAAAAAACACCATTACCAAAGGAACTTATAAAGGAAGAGTTTATTTGAGCTTACGATTGACGGTTCCAGGGAATCAGAGTCCATTGTGGCAGGAAGCGTAGTGGCCAGGGCTAGAGCAGCAAGCCAAGGGTCACATCTCGCAATGAGCACAGGAAGACAGAGAGAGGGACTGGAGACTGCGAGGCTTGTTAAACTCACTAAGCCTGCCCCCAGTGACATAATTCCTCTAGCATGGCCACACCTTCTAAGACCTCCAAGAATAGTGCCACCAACTGGAGGCAAATGTCTGAATACTTAAAGCCTATGGGGGACACTCATTCAAACCACCACATTCCACTCCCTGGCCCCTGTAGGTTCCTGACCATATAAAATGCAAAATGCATTTAGTCCAACCTTAAAAGTCCCCATAGTCTTTACCAGTTTCGATGCCATTCAAAAGTCTACAGTCCAAAGTCTCTTCTGAGACACAGGCCAATCTCCTAACTGTAAGCTCCTGTAAAATCAAAAGGCAAATTACAAACTCCCAACATAAAGTGGAACTGAATACACATTCTCATTCCAAAAGGGAGGAATAGAGGCATAGTGAGGAAATACTGGACCAAAACAAGACTGAAAGCCAGAAGGGCAAACACCAAGTCCAGTAGCTCCATGTGACACTTCTGGGACTTGACTTCCAAAGGTCTTAGATGGCTCAGCTCTTCCAGCTTTGCTTGCAACATACATTTCTTTCTTAGGCTGGTACCATTCCCTGTATGCAGCTCTGCTTGGCAAATATCTCATCGGTCTGGCATCTTGAATGTCTTCTTGGGGTCTCCACTGCCAACCAGACTTCACATTCACAGCCTCATGCAATGGCCTATCAGGGCCTTCTTTATGCAGGGACACCACTGCTGCACTCTGCCTGACCTTGGCAGCTCTCTGAAACCGTGGAGGAAGAACTGATGACCTCTTCACTCTTGCAAACTTCATGCTTCTAAAGCCAGCACCACGTGAATGAAACTGCCGAGTTTGGCTGCAAGTTTGGGAGGGATCCTGGCCTATTTCAACCACATTTTCAACTTTTCTCTGCCCTGAACTTGGAGCAGAAAACCCTTTCAGTATTTTCATTTCAAAAGTTTGAGGATTAGCTGGGTGTGGTCTTGCCCTGAAGGTACTGTTTCTGTTGTTTACTGTTCCTTAATCACTTTAATCTCATTTTTTCCACTGTTTACTTGTAAATATCTAGGCCTCTCCTTAATCACTTTAACTTCCTTATCAAAAGGAACCTATCCTTCACATGCCTTGGCCACACCTTTAATCTTCCTAGTGTACTTTTCAGATCCAAACTGTACATTCTGCATTTCTTTCTGCCCCATTTGCTCTTTTTCACTGTAGATCTGTATAATATTCACCATTAAAAGCCATGCCACCATTTCTACATTAGGCTATCTTGAAATATCCTCCATCAAAGACATTAGTCCATTGCTTTTCAACTTAGCATCAGGCAAGCATTTGGGCTGTGGGCAAACTGCTGCCAGACCCTTGATCAAAATATCCTCTAGAACTACAATTTTTGCAGCAATGCTTTCTTCCAGGTTTCTACCAGAATGGCCCCTTAAGCTCTGCTTACAGTAGTCAACAGCTTTTCTAGCCCAAAGTTCCAAAGTCTTCCACATTTCTCCAAACATCCACATGGTGAGGTTCTTCACAGCCAACAGCCCACTCTCTGGTACCAAATAACTGTATTAGTCGTAGTCATTTTTCTGTTGCTGTGATAAAACACCATGACCAAAGGAACTTATAAAAGGAAGAGTTTATTTGAGCTTACGATTGACGGTTGCAGGGAATCAGAGTCCATTGTGGAGGGAAGCATGGTGGCCGGGGCTAGAGCAGCAAGCCAAGGGTCACATCTTGCAATGAGCACAGGAAGACAGAGAGAGTGACTGGAGACCTCAGGGCTTGTTAAACTCAATAAGCCTGCCCCCAGTGACATACTTCCTCTAGTATGGCCACACCTTCTAAGACCTCCAAGAATAGTGCCACCAACTGGAGACAAATGTCTGAATACTTAAAGCCTATGGGGGACACTCTTTCAAACCACCACAGTATCCTTCCTTTAAAACTGGATAAGTGTGGAAGTAAGCCTGAGAGGGTGGGTGGACGGCTCAGTGGTTAAGTTCAGTGGTTAGTGCACTGGTAGTGAGGACTAGAGTTCAGATCCCCAGGACCCACAGAAATGCTGGGTGAGCATTGCAACTTGCTTATGATTCCAGCCTCCAAAGCTGAGGCCAGGGATCACCAGAGAAACTGTCTAGCAAGAGCAGCCATGTGACTTCTGTGTTTGATTGAGAGTCCTAGCTTCTATATCCAGCATCAATCTGGAGCCTCCACAATCACATGCACATATACACACAGATGAACACACACACACATGCAAAACATGTATTCATACATATATGCACAGCACACACACCCAGAGAGAGAGGAATGAAAAATGATAGAAGTAACCTGCATGTTAAGAACACACATAATCAGGATGGGGTGTGGTGCACACACCTTTAACTCCAGCTCTTGGGAGGCAGAGGCAGATGAATCTCTGTGAGTTCAAGGCTAGCCTGGTCTACAGGGTGAGCTCCAAGCCAGCTAGGGCTACAGGAAGACTCTGTCTCAAAAAGAAAAGAAAAAACAGCATTTATAGTCTAACTGTATTAGAATGTATCCTCTGTGCCAGAAATACATTTTTTCTGGAACATAAAATCAATCATCACAGAAATATGTGACCTTGGACATAATACTTGGAAAACTTACCTCACTCCCACACTACTGGCTTCATACATATGAGATGAACCTTCTCAGAAGTACAAAGTGTTTAGTTTGACCTATGAACATTTAGAATTATTCCAAGAAAGCAGCATAATTACAAACAGAACATTTACTTTTTTTTTTTTTTTTGGTCTTTTCAAGACAGGGTCTCCCTGTAGCCCCAGCTGTCCCGCAACTCACTCTGTAGACCAGGCTGGCCTTAAACTCACAAAGATCTGCCTGCGTCTGCCTCCCAAGTGCTAGGATTAAAGGCGTGCACCACCACGCCCAGCTAGAACATTTACTTTTTAATTATATAATTCTCCATGAGCTAGCTTTCTGTAACATAGGGAAAAGACAATAAAATTTATCTTTGGTAAAATGAGGTTAAACATGTGTATAGTATTGCCCAGGGAAAATGTTTTCGAATTAGCTTGTTACCTGTTCTGAAACATGCAGTAGATTTTAACAAAAAGAAGTAATTACTAAAATATTATTTTGATGCCAAAGAGAATAGGTGCACATGTTTGTAAATAATATTTAAACATAATTATAAGATCACTATATTATGGCTTATCTTAATTGACAATATTGGAGGTGAAAACCTAACTTCACTACACATTATTTATAGCATAATTTTGTAGTCAAAAACTTCTAACATAACCAAGTTCTCACTTTGACCTCTGTACCATGTGCATTGCATCCTCAGTATAAGTGAAACAGTCTTTTTTCCTTTCTCTGCTTACTAACCAAATCTGTGGGTCTTAGTCATTGCAGCATGGCATTTGGTATAGGCTAAATATATGACTTAGAGGGTCAAAAATTCCTGCAACAGAAATACTTTCAGAGCCATAAGTTTTTGTATCCAGGAGACAGCCTTACTTAGCAAAATGTCTCCAACTGGCTGGTAGTACTAAAGTTGCCCCAGTGAGAGAAGAGGCCAGCAGGGAGTGGATGGTGTACACCTGAACTCCACCTTGGAAAAGAGAGCAAGGCCTAGAGCGCACTTGGTAGAGAAGAAAGCTGCATAGCTGGGACAAAGAGCACCCCTGGGAAAGGACGAGCACTACCACAGAGGTTGGCCCTGGGCAGCCATCTTGGGGACTTGGAGACAGCTGTGGAAATAAAGAGCCAAGCCATTTGGAGAAAGCTCTGGATTCAAAGCAGCCAAGGTATGGTGCCAACTCATATCCAAATATAAATATGTAATAACATTTGTACTGTAATATGCAACATAAATAGCATATTTTATTTTATTATTTTATTTTTTATTTATTTTTGTATGTGTATGAATGTACTGTCTGGATGTGGGTTTGTGCACCCGTGTCATGCAATGCTGTGGAGGTCAGAAGAGGGTCTCGGATTCCCCTGGAACTGGAGTTCTCCTGGAATTGGAGTTACAGATGGTTCTTAGCCACCATGTGGGTGCTTGCAGAGAACCTGGGTCCTCTGCAAGAGCGGTCGGTGCTCTCAACCGCTAGGCTATCTCTCCAGCCCCAAATAGCATATTTTATATTTACTGTAACTCACTGTAATAATATATTGAGGTATTCCTACTCCATATATATATATAAGAGTATAAATATATTATAGTAGATATTTATACGATACACTATCATATATATATATATATTTCAAATATTTACTCAAATTTTAAAAAATCAATTGTATAACATTTCAGTCACTTTTATTTTTACTATATGATCCTGCCTTTGATAATAAGGAAAAGACATACTTTTTCAACACAAAAGACAGCTCTCACCTCAAATGAAATAAAGCATAGTTTATTTGAACCAATTATTACTGACCATGGCCTAGAAACACAGATGTAGATGCCCAAAATAACATGGTTCAATGTAAAAACGATGTTGTGAAGTTACTATTGTTACAATATAAATGGAAGTAAATCGAGGCCGTTACCATTACATTCCTGGGAATGTGAGGTCACTGGTTGCTACAACAGTGGGGAAATTTCTGCCATAGCTTCAGTTCCTGTCTGATGACACCCTTACCTTTTATCCTGCTAGAAACTAATGATGTCTCAATGCATTCCAAAGGTTTTACCTGATATTCAGTCATAAGGGCTTCAGGCCAGGCACAGGTGAGCCTTGAACAGCGAAATAGGAAGCTAACGGATAGAGGAGATAACTGCATTGGACCTGTAACACACCAACCAGCTCTCCTCAGTCATGGAGGTCCAATCAGCATTGAGCAGTCTTTAGTAAAGGGGTAGCTTCTTTTCTGGCATCTTCAGTTTGCATGGCACTTCGAGAGTTTATAGGCAAGGCCACCTGGGACTGTAAGGCATTTATGAAAGGGAGCTGTAGAATGTGAGAAGGTCAGGGTATCCAACCCAAGACAGACTAATCTAACAACAAAACTGCAGGGTTTTCTCTGTTCATTTGTTTTGTTTTTGTTTAATTCTACATGTTTAGTTTAGAGAAGCAAATCCTCTGGAAGGCTATGTTAGCAAATGCTCTCAAAGTAATAATAGACGGGTGCAGGGAAAGCAGGGGCACCTAGTATTTGTAGTGTCATGGGGTAGGAATGGTTATATGAATAAAACATAGAGCTTTAACTATGTTAGAAGTAATTTATAGAATAAACCACCTCATAATGCTGGACATTCCTGGTTATGAGGCAAAAGAAGTTATCACTGAACTAATATGATGCTGTTCATATAACTTCAGCAGAAGGTTTATTAAAGCTAGGCCAACACCAGGGTCAGGCCTTACACTGAATCGGCAGGAAGTCTATCCCTAAATTCTCCAAGCCCATATATCCATTGGGCAGCAGGACTGCAAACACTAGCCTTATCAAGACTTGGTGGTACCATGGTGCCTTTCGGATGTCTAACACTCAGTGGGAGACAGACACCAAATTACTCCAGCAAGATCAATCAAGTTAGTCACAATGGAGGGAGATAAATGAGGATTAGAGGCAACTGAGACTAGGAAGGAGGCTGCCATGAGTGTGGCAGCCTGACTGAACAGACTTCTTTATAATACATAAAGCTATTTTAAACTAGCAACAGGTATTAAAGAAGATAAAGGAATCTTTGCCTTGCTATTCAAGCCTCCACTGTGCTCATCTGAGTACCAACCCCAGCATGGCATTGACATTTTTTTTCTACAATCATTTCTTCAAAACCTTGGAAATATTTTAGTGTCACACCTCTATGATTAACTAGAGAGGTCAAACTCCTGAGAGTATTTTCTCCCAGGCAAAAATTCACTTATACCTAGGATCATGCTCAGCCATACTCAGCTCTATTTGTGATTTTATCTACTCTGACTCCACAATGCTTTGATAATACTTCAAGAATACAACTTAAGTTCTACCCTATGTCCTGTGATCTTTCTAGCTTCAGGTTCCTGAGCCCGATATCAGTGTCACATATGGGCTCCATCCTAGGAAGCAGACCTTAATCCAACTGAAGAGTGGCTGGTTACTCCCATGGTATTTGTGCCACTCTTGAACCCAGTGGGAGTACTGTGCCAGGCACATTCTTCTTATAGTTCGCAGGATTAAATGCTGGGTAAGGCTGAGCATGCACTGTCTACTCTGGTAGCATGTACAGATCCTGCTGTACTGTGAACTCAAGCCAGTGGAGATGAGCTCTGAATTCAGAACCAGCTTCACTTCTGTTTTTCCATAACTGGTGTATGTAATGTCTTCAGAAATAGGGTCTTAACATCTATTTCTGGTGGGTAACCAAGAGCAGGGGCAATGGCCAGTGTTATTTGAGGGTCTATGGGACCCCTGGTCAACAGCTTCTAGAGAGGGACTCCATTCCTGGCATTGAGGGTTATTTTTTTCTCTCATTAGCCTGTGCTGTTTGCAAAGGGCAGTGTGTTTCCACACATTCACACATTGCTTTTCTTTTAATTATTATCATGAGGGCTAGATTTCCATTGAATGAAGGGCAGATGTTGTATCTCATCTAGAAGTAGATCTGCTTAATGCAAAACAAGTTTTTCACAATAATGTTATTTAGGAAATAGTTATAAAGTCCCAACTCGGCACCAAAGATGGTGGGTAGCTCTTTCTCTGGCACGAGCAGCAGCACATCCTTGCGGGATCTTCATCAATGCTTAGTTGCTGTGGCTCAAGAAATTGCTGAAGAAAAAGACGTAAATGTGATGTTAGCTCCTTTATAACTCCTAGTAAAAGTTCATCCTGTGCACCTGTCATTGATGGGTCAGTTCTGAAAAATGATATAAAACAACAATTAGCCAAGGAATGCAGAGAAGAAAAAGACAGCAAGAGGCCAACAAGGAAAAACAACTGCTTGAAAAGGGAAGAAAGGCTAAGCTACAGTACAAAAATAGTTGGAAGAAAAACAACTCAAGCTGAAAGAACAGAAGGAAAAAGATGACAGTCACAGAGTATCTGCAGGGGAGAAAAGGAAACAAAAGTTGGCTAAAGACAAGGAAAAATTTAAAGCTGTTTTATCTGGTACTATGGAGCAGTGCAGTTGTGTTGATCAACGTCCAAAGAGATGGTCCTGGGAAGGATCTGTGACGAATACTGTACAAACCTGGAAAAACCGAAAATAAAAGAAGTTCATCTTTGAGCAGAAGAGAGTGCAAATTAATTTCCACTGTCAACCCAGAAGAGCAAAGGAGGCCGGTGCCACCTCCATCTGATCATCTCTGAGTGTCAGCACAAATCAGGAATGGGGTTCTGACAGAATTATAGACGTTACCCACCACACTGAATTCTTAATAGCACCAAACACAATTTGGGAGATTCTGTGACATCTCAGCAAGGTTTTTCAGTACCTTTGGACCATAAGAGAAGAAGCAAGCCTGTTTCATCTCCTTTGGCTAAGGCCACATCACACCACTCCATTCAAAAGGCAGCTGACCTTGAACCTTCCCATGTGTCCAGCTATTTCAGGACACCATTTGGAGGAGATGATGAAGATGACAGTAATTAGATATAAAGTCTGTGGGACCTGGGAAATTGAAGTATCTTCCATTGTGTATTAAATCTCCCAAGTCCATGACTCAAAATTGTCGAATCCATACTTGAAACTGGCAAAAGAAATGACCATCAAAAAAAAAGGGGGGGGGAACAAAACAACACATCCAGTGAAATAATCACCATGACATCTCCGTCAGCCTTCAGAAAATGTTTATATCACCTTGTTCTCTCTTCAGACTTCTAAGTAAAAAGGTTGTTTTCCTTAAACAAATCTCCTTTATCTCTCTCATTTTTTTTCCATTAGTGGGTTTGCTTCAGGGAGTTCCTCTAGGATGCTTTTGTTAAATGCTAATTTTTCAGTCCCTTAAAGAATCCTCTTGAAGGAATGGTTCTCTTCAGCATGTATTTGAAATCCTAAAAGAGTTTGTTCTATACTTTTAACAATTAGTAGCTCAATTTGATTTTGTAGAGAATGTAATAGATTATGTGAGAGGCTCAAGATTGTTGACAAGAGTTGTGTCAAATTGTTCATGATATATAAACACCAAAGGCTGTGTAACAGAACAATTTTATCATTATATATGTTTTTAATTCACATCTCATCCACGTCAAGTGCTGATACCTCCATCTGCCAGTACCAGGAAATATAACTTTGGAATTGTCAACATCTTTCATACTCTTATTAGTGTTTTTTCTTAAAGTAAATATTGGGGTTTATATGCAAAATTGTGGATTATTTATGGACTTTTTGAGACAGGGTCTCCCTTTAGTCCCAGCTATCCTGGAGCTCACTCTGTAGACCAGACTGGCCTTGAACTCACAGAGATCCACCTGCCTCTGCTTCCTAAGTGCTAGAAATACATGAGCCACCACGCCCAACTAAAACCCATTTTTATACACTAGTTTTCTGTGTAGATGGCAAGAAGGCAATTGTGGTGGTTTGAATGAGGCTTTAAGTATTCAGACATTTGTCTCCAGTTGGAGGCACTGTTCTTGGAGGTCTTAGAAGGTGTGGCCATGCTAAAGGAAGTACATTATTGGGGGCAGGCTTAGTGAGTTTAACAAGCCTTGCAGCCTCCAGTCGCTATCTCTTGACTTCCTGTGCTTATTTCGAGATGTGACCTTAAGCTTGCTGCTCCAGCCCCAGCCACCATGCCTCCTGGCACAGTGGACTCTGTTTCTCTGGAACCATCAATAGTAAGCTCAAATAAACTCTTCCTTTGGTCATGGTGTTTTATCACAGCAACAGAAAAGTGACTAATACAGTTATTTGGTACCAGAGAGTAGGCTGTTGTCTGTGAAGAACCTGACCATGTGGATGTTTGGACAAATGTGAAAGACTTTGGAACTTTGGGCTAGAAAAGCTGTTGACTACTGTAAGCAGAGCTTAACAGGCCATTCTAGTAGAAGCCTGGAAGAAAGCATTGCTGCAAAAAAATGTAGTTCCAGAGGAAAATAAAGACTTAGGCAGCACACAGCCCAAATGCTTGCCTGATGCTAAGTTGAAAAGAAATGGACTAATGTTTTTGGCACAGGATATTTCAAGACAGCCTAATGTATAAATGGTGGCATGCTTTTAATGGTGAATATTGTACAGATCTACAGTGAAGAAGGGCAGATGGGGCAGAAAGAAATGCAGAATATACAGTTTGGATCTAAAAACCCCACTAGGAAGATTAAAGGTGGTGCCAAGGCATGTGAAGGAGTATCCTTTTGATAAGGAGATTAAAGTGATTAAGGAGAGGCCTAGCTATTTACAAGTAAACAATGGAAAAAAAGTGAGATTAAAGTGATTAAGGGACAGCCTCAAGATTTACAAGTAAACAACAGAAATAGTACCTTCAGGGCAAGACCACACCCAGCTAATCCTCAAACTTTTGAAAGGAAAATACTGAAAGGGTTTTCTGCTCCAAGTTCAGGGCAGGGAAAAGTTGCAAATGTGGTTGAAATAGGCCAGGGTCTATCCCAAACTTGCAGCCAAACTCAGCAGTTTCATTCACGTGGTGCTGGCTTTAGAGGCATGAAGTTTGCAAGAGTGAAGGGGTCTTCAGTTCTTCCTCCATGGTTTCAGAGAGCTGCCAAGGTCAGGCAGAATGCAGCAGGGGTGTCCCTGCATAAAGAAGGCCCTGATAGACCATTGCATGAGGCTATGAATGTGAAGTCTGGTTGGCAGCAGAGACCCCAAGAAGGCATTCGAGATGTCAGACCTGTGACATATTTGCCAAGCAGAGCTGCATACAGGGAGTGGTACCAGCCTAAGAAATAGATGTATGTTGCAAGCAAAGCTGGAAGAGTGGAGCAATCTAAGCCCTTTGGAAGTCAAGTCCCAGAAGTCTCACATGGAGCTACTGGACTTGGTGTTTGCCCTGCTGGGTTTCAGCCTTGTTTTGGTCCAGTATTTCCTCACTATGCCTCTATTCCTCCCTTTTGGAATGGGGATGTGTATTCAGTTCCACTGTACATTTGGAGTATGTCATTTGTCTTTTGATTTTACAGGAGCTTACAGTTTAGGAGATTGGCCTGAGTCTCAGAAGAGACTTTGGACTGTAGACTTTTGAATGGCATCGAAACTGGTAAAGACTATGGGGACTTTTAAGGTTGGACTAAATGCATTTTGTATTTTATATAGTCAGGAGCCTATGGGGGCCAGGGAGTGGAATGTGGTGGTTTGAATGAGTGTCCCCCACAGGCTTTAAGTATTCAGACATTTGTCTCCAGTTGGTGGCACTGTTCTTGGAGGTCTTAGAAGGTGTGGCCATGCTAGAGGAAGTACGTTATTGGGGGCAGGCTTAGTGAGTTTAACAAGCCTTGCAGTCTCCAGTCGCTCTCTCTTGACTTCCTGTGCTCATTTCGAGATGTGACCCTCGGCTTGCTGCTCCAGCCCCAGCCACCATGCCTCCTGACACAATGGACTCTGTTTCCCTGGAACTGTCAATAGTAAGCTCAAATAAACTCTTCATTTTATAAATTCTCTTGGTCATGGTGGTTTATCACAGCAACAGAAAAGTGACTAATACAGCAATCATCCTAAAAAAATGAGTTCTGTTATTTTTCCTACACAACTGTCATGAGTTGAAATTCTAAGTATGTGCCATGTGAAATAAACTTCTCATTAAACACACACAAAAAAAGAAGCAGTTATAAAAGCAAATTTGTGTCACACAATCAATTTAAAAGTAGAACATACAGGGAAACCTTTGCAAAATATTTTTTAACTGCTATTGAAATGCCACACTAAAAAACTGATAAAAATCATGAAAAATTGTTGATGAGTGCTGACTTCCATGGGACATGCTGCTTTTCTGGTTTTCCCACTAGGATGGCCTAATTTTGACTCTTGTAAGTAGAAAGGAATGTGCTTCATTTTGTTGGTCATAGGATCAACACCAAAAGTTTCAGTGACAATGACTGAGTGAAATAAGATCAGTCCTCCACTTATTCCCATGAATAACTTGCAGAAACTTAAAAGGTGGGATTAAGGCTGCATCATATTGCACATGGTGTTCCTGTGCCCTTTTGTTTCTGCTGATGATAAGGAAGGTTTTCATACATACATAGGTACATCCCATCCAGTTTCCCTGGCCAGGTCTTTCATCTGGCACCTGGCACTCGTCTATTGGACCTATGTCTTTCCTGATTCTTACTTATACACTTAATTTGACTTTTGCTAAGTATCAGTTCTTACTAACAGATTTCTCCAGAAGCATTTCCATCTCTTCAAGAGTCTGAAAGATGCTGAGCATGACCACAGGGCCTGCAGCTCTCCATATCTGAGAGAAGATTGTTCTACAGTGTGGGAGGAGGAGGAGGCAGTGCAGAAGAAAACTTGAGCCCCATTTGGTTAGATGATTCACTTCCTGGCAGAAGTGATCCTTGAAAACAAATGTGCTGTTATATGACGTCAAGAGGACATAGGCACTCCATAATACTTTTAGAATATAGTGATTTGTTGAGAATTTAACAGGGCAAATTCATCTAATCATCCATTGAAAATTACCATATTTCTCATTCCTCTAGGCCCTTTAAGAAGGAATAAGGGTTTTTTTTTCCTCTATTCTCTCAAGAAGGCAGCCAGTTATTATAGATAAAGTCCTGATTCTCTTTTGGGGTGAAACTGTCAGAAGAAAATGTAAAAACCCTTTTTTGTGCTTTAAGCCTGAGAAGAAGTTTCAGGTGACCACTGAAATTCTAATGATAATTCTTTATGATTTGGGGGCAATTAATTTTAATTGCCAGAGTGGGGATGGTGGCTGGGTATTTGAACTTGAGGTGAATATGTAAGAAAAAGTATAGTAAGAAAGGGTCTCATGGGATAGAAAAAGTGTACAAAGTGAAAGTTAAGTGAGGGATCCTGGAGTCTGAGAAAGCTTATTTTCACAGTATTTCTTATGAATTAAGACATCAAAAGCCCTCTTTGATCCTACAGCCCAACACACAGCTGTGGAACTGATGGTTCCATGGCCAAACACCCGGTTATTGAGCTGCTGGCCCACCACTGAACCAGCTGAAGAGCCAGCTGTGGTATTCATAGCCCCACAACCAAGCACACATAGAGTTGCAGCCCAGTTGCAAGTCCATAAAAATCACTTATTGTGTGTAACAGGCAGCTTATACATGTTTGGGGCCAGCAGACGCTACATCACATGACATCACCTCCCAGTGGCCAATCCTAAACCTCCACACCATCGTGTGTCATCGCAGCCCGTGTGATGTATTCAGAAGAGGGGTGGGCTGACAAGCAATCTGATGTGTTACTTGTGAGCACATGCCAGCTAAAAACAGAGCGTGCCCTTGATCCTTTGCTCCACCTATAGTGCTAAGCAGATTGATAGCCTGCATGCACTTAAGATACATCTGAATCCAGAATTGCTGTCCAACCCTAAACATTTCTTTCAAGGCTGAATAATATTCCACTGTATGGATGTAGTGTGGATTCTGTACTCACATTTTGGCATTCTATATTTTGACATTCTGGCAGTTCTGACTAATGCTATAGCTAAAGTGGGTGTAGAGATGACCCTTTGCTTTGACACCCATTTCTGAAACAAATGTCATGAACCATTTTCCTGAAGACTTGGAGTAGACTTAGTGTTCCTGGACTAGAGATTAAATACCTTTAGTATTTGTAGCTATGATAGAATAACGTAAGTAAAGACAACTTGGAGAGGAAGGAGTTTATTTAAGTTTAAAAGTTATAATCTGTCTCTGAAGAGAGCCAAAGAAATCAGGGGAGGAGCCTGGAAGCAGGAGCTAAAGCAATGCTGCTTACTTCCTCTGCCCTGTGCTCAGCAGACTTTCTTATGTAGGCCAGAATCATTGGCCCCAATGAGCTAAGCCCTCCTACCCACGTTAATTGAAGAAAATGCCTCACTGAAATGTTCACAGCCCAATGCAAGGAGTAAATTCCTCAACTGAGGTTCCTTCTTCTTTTTTAGGTGTGTCAATTTGACAACTGAAGCTATCCAGCACAGTTGTTTTTTTACAGTTGATTTTTTTTCTTTTTTTTAATTGACATTTTGTATATGTCATACATCATTTTTCATTCCAATTTAGATACCTTCCTCTCTCCCTACTCCCCGCCCCATCCCAGTTTATGCATTCTGCCATACATGTCTTGCATCTTTCTCTCAGTCTTTCCAAGGATATTTTTTCTGCAGAGGCTTGTTGGTTTGGGTAGAATTTAACTGTATCAATCAGTTCTTTGAAACAGTCCTGTGTTGTTGTTCCTTTCCTTTTATATTACACCAAATTTTGCCTATATAAACAATATATATGTATCCAAATTATGACCTCTGGGAATAAACTGTATGTTAATTCCTAAATATGTTTCGGGGTTCACATTATTTCCCTTTAATTTTATATTACTCTAGGATATGAATACATAGCTTCCACTCATATATGGTAATTACACTGTGTGAATATAAGTTGTAGATCAATTCTAGAACCCATTAAGAGATTCACATTATAACAGCACAGTTGCTTTCAGATACAAAGGAATATAATAATAAAGTTTCTCAGTTTGCCTCCCAACTGGGGATTTAGTGTTGATATCCACAAATGAGGGAAAACACATTCACCTTTTTTTTTTTTCTAGGACTGTGTTACTTCACTTAGTATAATGGCTTCAAGTTAAATCCATTTATCTGCAAAGCTCATGATGTCATCTTTCTTTACTGCTACACAGAGCTCCATTGTGTAGATGTACCACATTTTTGTTATCCAGTCATGAGTTGAGGGGCATTTGGGTTGGTTCCAGCTCCTTGCTATTGTGAAGAGAGCTGAAATAAAAATAGCTGTGCATGTATCTTTGCAGTAGGATGATTCTTGTGGGTATATACTCAGGAGTAGTATGGCTGGGTCAGGTGTTAGGCTCATTTTGAATCTTTTAAGGGTTCTCCACACTGCTTTCCATAGTGGTTGTACGAGTTTAAATTCCCACCAGCAGTGGATGAGTGTTCCCCTATCCCCAGTTGGTATCTTTTTTTTTCTTGATATTGGCCAATCTTATTGGAGTGAGATGATACCTTAGAGTGGTTTTAATTTGCATTCCCTTCATTATTAACAATGTTGAAAACTTTATAAGATGTTTCTCAGCCATCTTTACCTCCTCACTGGTAAAGTCTCCGTTCAGCTCTTTACTCCATCTTTTGAGTAAGTCATTTGTTTTCTTACTTCTTTGCTTTTTATGTAGTCTATATATTCTTCATGTCAGATGTATCATTGGTGAAGATTTCCTCCCACTCTCTGGGTTTTCTCTTCACTTCCTTGGTTGTTTTATTAGCTGTACAGAAGTTTTTGAGTTTGAAGAGGTCCCACTTATCACCTGTTGTCCTTATTTCAACGGCAGCTGCTGTTTGATTTAGAAAATATTTTCCTATGCCTATGTCTTGTAGGTTGCTGCCAACTTATACTTCTATCACTTTCAGGGTTTTGGGTTTCATGTTTAGGTCTTTGGTCCACTTAGAGTTGATTTATTTTTTCAGGATGAGATGTAGAGGTTGAAATTTGTTCTTCTACAAATAATGATCAAGATGAGGTAGCTGAAATTACATAAGCTCAATTTTGGATCTTCAATATTGTTCCATTTGGTCAATGGGTCTGTTTCTATGCCAGTACCAGGATGTCTTAATGACTATAACCCTATAATATAGCTTGAAGTCTGGTAAATAATCCTCCTATATTGCACTTTTTGCTCAAGGTTGCTTTACTTATTTGGGATTTTTGGTTTTCCATGTGAATTTAAAGATTTTTTTTTTCTGAGTCTGAGAAAAAGCTTATGGGGATTTTGATTGGGATTGCATTGAATCTGTATATTAATTTGGGTAGAATGGACATTTTTACTATATTAATTTTTCCAGTCCATGAGCATGAGATGTCTTTCCATCTTTTGATGTCATCTTCAATCTCCTTCTTCAGCATTTTAATATTTTGTTGTAGGGGGCTTTGGTGTCTTTGGTTAGGTTTATTCTCAGGTATTTTATTTTTTTTAGACTATTATGATTGGGAAGCTTACCTTATATTCCTTCTTCACTTGCTTATTGTTGGTAAAGGAAGGCTACTGATTTTTCTAGGTTTATTTTTTATTTTTTTTATTTTTTCTGTATGTGTATGAATGTACTGTCTGCATGCAAGTCTGTGCACCCGTGTCATGCAATGCCGCGGAGTTCAGAAGAGGGTCTCAGATTCCCCTGGAACTGGAGTTCTCCTGGAATTGGAGTTTCAGACGGTTCTTGGCTGCCATATGGGTGCTGGGGATCGAACCCAGGTCCTCTGTAAGAGCGGTCGACGCTCTTAACCACTAGGCCATCTCTCCAGCCCTCTAGGTTTATTTTGTATCCCACCACTTTACTGAAACTTTTAATCATTTCTAGGAGTTTTCTGATGGATTTTTTAGCAACCCTTAGGTAAACTATCATATCATCTGCAAAAAGGGATACTTTGACTTCCTCTTTTCCGATTAGTACTCCTTTAATTTTCCTTTCTCACCTTATTGTCCTAGCAAGCATTTCAAGCACCATATTGAAGAGGAGTGGCAATAAGGGGTAGCCTTGCCATGTTCCTGCCTTTAAGGAGAACGTTTCTAACTTTTTTCCATTTAGAATGATGTTGGCTGTGGGTTTCTGGTATATGGCTTTGATTATGTTGAGGAATGTTCCCTCCAGTCCAATTCCCTCTAGGACTTTAAGCATGAAGGGCTGCTAGATTTTATTGAAGGCTTTTTCTGCATCGATTGAGATGATCATGTTTTTTGACTTTCAGTCCATTTATGTGTTTTGATATTTATTGATTTACATATGCTGAACCATCCCTGAATCTCTGGTATGAATCCAAGTTGGTTATGATGGATGATCTTTTTGCTGTAGGTCAGTATGTGATTTTCAAGTATTTTGTTGAGAATTTTTGCATCTGTGTTCATTAATGAGATTGGTTTATAGTTTTGTTTCTTGTTTGTGTCTTTGCCTGGTTTTGGTATTAGAGTTATCCCGGCTTTATAGGAATTTGGGATATTTCCATCTGTGGTATCTTTCTGAAAAGGCTCTTTTAATGTTTTATAGAATTCTGCTGTGAAACTATCTGGGTTTGTGCTTTTGTTAGTTGGGTTTTTTTTTTTATTACATCTTCAATTTCCTCAAGTAATATGGGTCTGTTTAAGCTGTCAGTCTCTTCTTGGTTAAGCTTTGGTGAATCCCAGGATTTCAGATATTCATCTAATTCTCTTAGATTTCAAATTTAGTAGAGTAGGTTTTTGAAATATTCTCTTATGACTGTCTGGATCTTTTCTTTATCTGTTATGATGTTTCCCCTTTCATCCCAAATGTTATTGATCTGGAGTTGCTCTTTCTTTCTTTTTGGTTAACTGGGCTACAGGTCTATTTTGTTTATCTTTTCAAAGAGCCAGCTTTTGGATTCATTGTTTTTTGTATTGTTTTTGTTGTTTCTATTTCATTGATTTCTGCTCTGATTTTTTGTTATTTCTTCCTGTCTATTGGGTTTAGGATTCATTTGTTGTTGTCTCTCAAGTACTTTTAGCTGCAGTGTTAGATCATTTATTTGTTCTCTTTCTCTTTTTTAATGTGGGCACTTAAGCCTGTAAATTTCCCTCTTAGGACTGATTTTAATGTATCCCACAGGTTTTGTTGTGTTGTATTGTCATTTTTGTTTAGTTCCAGGAATGTTTTAATTTCATTCTTTATTTCTTCCATGACCCACTCATTATTCAGGATTGTGTTGTTTAGTCTCCCTGTGTTCTTGTACTTAGTAGGGTTTATCCTGGTTCTTTTTGAAATATTGAGCTTTATTGCACTGTGGTCTTACAGAATGTATGAAATAATTTCAATTCTTTTGTATATGTTGAGATTTCTTTTGTGTTCCAGTATGTGGTCGAATTTGAAGAATGTTCCATGGGGCGCTGAGTAGAAAGTATATTCTCTGGTGCTTGGGTAGAACATTCTGTAGATATCTGTGAGATCCATTTGTTGTATTGTTAAGTCCCGATGTCTCTCTGTTTATTTTTTGTCCAGCTGACCTATCCAAGGGATTCAGTGAGGTATTGAAGTCCCACACTATTAGTGTGCTAGGATTAATCTGTGTCTTGATGTCCTGAAGGATTGTCTTTATAAAGTTTGGTGCACCAGAGTTTGGTGTATGGACCAAATATTTAAGATTGTGAAATCTTCCTGGTTAATTTTTCTGTTGATAAGTATATAATGACCCTTTTTGTCTTTTCTGATTAATTTTACTCTGAGGTCTATTTTGTCTGATATTAGAACAGCCACTCCTGCTTGCTTTTTGGTACCATTTGCTTGGAATATTTTTTCCATCCTTTCACTCTAAGGTGATGTCTGTCCTTGAGGGTGAGATGGGATTCCTGTAGATAGCATATAGATGGATTCTGTTTCCTAATCCATTCTCCCAGTCTATGTCTTTTGATTGGGGAGTTTAGACCATTAATATTTAAGGTTATTATTGAGAGATGTGTGTTGTTTCCTTTCAACTTATTTTTGTTTGTATTCTTGGTCTAGGTATTTATTTACTCTATTGTGAACTTGTTAATTTCTCTCTTGGATTGTTTATGGATAGTTGCTCCTTTCATCTGTTTTTTCAATTGCTTTGAGTATTTTTTGAAGTGTTGGTTTTTTATATGTATTTTTTTCATTTAGTTTATGTCATGAACGGTTTTTCTTTCTCCTTCAACTATAATTGATATTTTTGCTGGGTATAGTAATATGGGTTGGCATTTAAAGTCATTTAACACTGGGAATACTTTGGTTCATGTTCTTCTTGCTTTCATCATTTGCATTGGAAGTCAGTGTAATTCTGATGGGTTTCCTCTTATATGTAACTTGCTGTTTTTCTCTTGTGGCTTTCAGTATTTTGTCTTTGTTTTGAGCATCTAGTGTTTTAACTATGATATGGTATGGGGAATTTCTTTTCTGGTCTTGTCTGTTTGGTGTTCTCTGTGCTTCTTGTATATGTATGGGTTTGTCTTTTTTTCAGTTTGGGGAATTTTTCTTCTGTTATTCTGTTGAAGATCTGATCAATACCATTGTCTTGGGATCTTCTCCTTCCTCTATCCCTATGATGCAGAGGTTTGGTCTTTTCATAGTATCCATGCCACTCTTGTTTATTTTTTTAATTTTTCATAATCTTTACTTGAGGTTTCTAGCTGCACCATGTTATCCCGTAGGTCTGATATTCTTTTATCTGCTTCATCCATTATGCTTCTCAGACTTTTCCTGTCCTTGATTGGATGAATATTCAATTTCCTTTTTCATTTTTTCCTTTGATATCTTCAGTATTTCTACTTCCTTTTGGAGCTTTCATTCTCTTCTTGTATCTCCTTGCTTTGCTGGTCAGTTTCTTTTTTTCCTTTCAGCCTGAGATCTTTTCAGTGCTTCCACTTCCTTCCAGAGTTTGTCATTCTCTCCCTCTAGTTCTTTTCAGAGTTTGTATTTCTCTTCCTCTAGTTCTTTCCAGAGTTTGTATTTCTCTTCTTCTAGTTCTTTTTGGAGTTTGTATTTCTCTTCCTCTAGTTATTGTCAGATAATGTCATTCTCTCCCTCTAATTCTTTCCAGAGTTTCTCGTTATTTCCTTCTAGTTCCTTCATGAGTTTTTCATTCTCTTCCCTTTGTTCTCTGATTTGTTCTTTATATTCTTTAATTTCTTTGAATATGTATACAGTTGTTATTCTAAGGTTGGTGTCTTGGTTTTCTTCCAGGGAGATTTCATTTTGGGGATCTTCTACAGGACTGGTAGAATTTGGTGGGGATTTTTTTATGAGTTTTCCCTTTTTTTTTTTCTGTTGTTTCTTTGGCATGTGGATTTTTTTTATTCTGGTCCTAATCTCAAGTGTTAATATGGAGGAATAGTTGGTCACTCACTTTGCTTCCTGCCAGTTTCTTCCTCATCATTGGCTGTGCAGCCTAGAACCACTGACACTGCTCCTGCTGGATCATCCCAACCACAGCAAACCACAGCACCAGTAGCTTATTGTCTCCACCACAGTACCACAGTACTGGTAGCTTGAGCATGGGAAGGTTACTCCCTTAGCCTGTGCACTGGACCTCACCTGGCCACCAAATCTGCATGCCCCGTCTCTGTTCCTCTATCCATGCACACAACTCTTCTCTAAGGTCCCAGAGCTGTGAGGTGGAGCCCCTGGCTGGGCAGCAAGGCTGCACACCAGCCACCTAGCCCCTGAATATGCATGCTGTTTGTCCCTCTATATGTGCACACAGCTCTTCTCTCTGGTCTCAGAGGTGGGAGGTTGAGCCCCTGGCCATACAGAAGGCTGCACACTGGACCCCACCTGGCCGCAGAATTTTTTAAATATTTTTAAATACTCATTTAAATTTTTAAATATTCATTTGCTTATGAATAGCCCTGTGAATATTGTTCCTGAACCCCAAATGACTATATACCTGTGCGTTCTACATTATGTTCTGTAAAGTATTTTAAAATCAGAAATTGTGACTCTTTGTTGTTTTGGCTTGAAACTGAAATGTCTACTTATATTCTTTGTGGTTGGATATGAATATTAGGATTTTATCTAAAAAGGCAGTTTTTATTTTGATAGGAGTTGTACTGAGTCTAGGAAAACAGCTTATGTTCTGCTATCATTTAAACAATACTAAGCTTTCTAACCCATAAATATCTCTTTCCACTTTTGTTTCCTTAAACTTTTTATCCACCAATATTTTGTGGGTTTGGGAGGGCTACGGGAATGGCTCAGCAATTAAGAACAGCTGTTATTCTTGCAAAGGACCTAGGTTCGGTGCCAAGCAGGAACAGAATGGCTTGTAATAATATGTAAGTCTTTTTCTAAATAATCTGACAGCCTCTTCTGGCCTCTAATAGCATTGCACACATGTGGTGCATTTACACACATGAAAGCAAAACACTCAGAGGCATAAAATAAAAATAATAATTTTAAGGAATATATTTGGAAATATAAGCCAATCTTTTTAGTAAATATTTATTCAGTATTTGGGATTATTTCTAGTTGGAGTCTTTTTCAGAAAGTCCTTAAATATCTCTAGATATTCAAGTCTTTTCCAAATAATTCACTCTACAGTTTTAGATCGCACATTTTTCTCCAATTACTATTCTTGATTTCTTTGTCAGAGATTGGCTGACCCGACCTCCTCAGTTTGTCTCTGGCTCTTGTTAGATTAGATACAAGTCTGGTTTTGTGTGTGCTGTGCTCTCTGTGTTACTGTATCTCTTCAGTGTGGTTTCAGATCTGGTATTATGATGATTCTAACATTGCTGTTTCTGCCTATGATTGGTTTAGTTATTTAGGATTTTTTGTGCTCCAATATGAATTTAGGAATTTTGTTCTTTTTCTGTGCAGAATGCTGTCTTAGTTATTTTTCCAGATACTATTTAAAAAATGTTCTGACCAGGGCTAGAGAGATAGCTCAGCAGATAATAGCATTAGCTATTCTTGAAGAGGAGCCAGATTTGGTTTCTAGCACCCATATGATGGCTCACAGCCATCCATAGTTCCAATCTGAGAGAATCCAAGAACCTCTTCTAGCCTCTGTGGGCATTTCTCACACTGGTTCATTTCACTTACATACTTGCAGGCAAAACAGTCATACACCTAAAAATAAGTAAATAAATAAACAAAATATTTCAAAAATATTTTGACAAATCAATTTAAGGAATGAAAAATTTACTTTGTCTCAGAGTTCAGATTGCAAGGCATCATGTCAGAGGACTCACAACAGCAGGAGCCTGGGGCAAATGCTCACATTGTATCTATGGTCATTACAGAGAATGGCCTCTTCTTTCTTATTACTGAGGAAGTGAGGGCATGGGAGGAGTTGAAGAGGGAAAGGAAGAGGATAAATGATGTAAATACAGTGTGTTTTTAATTCTTAAATTAAAAGCCAAATAAGGAATAAAGTGAAGAAGGAAGCATGGGAGGGAAGGGAAAGGAGGAAGGTCTTCACATTTCAATTAACCTAACCTAGATAATCTCTCACAGAAAACCCAGAAGTTTACCTAATTAGATAATTTCTCCACTGGTGTGTCTGGAGGCTTGTGTCCTAGGTGAATCTAGATCTAACAAGCTGGCAATCAATACTAGCCATGACATCGTCACTGGAACTTTGAGGGGGTTGCATTCAATTTGTAAACCACTTCAATAATATAGTCATTTTGACAGTATTAATGATACCAATCCAGGAACACAAGAGATCTTGCAATCTTGAGATCTTAGAGATTTTTCCTTTTTTGCCTTCAATGTCTTAATGTTTTTATTGTAAAGGTCTTTCACGTCTTTGGTTATCTTTATTCCTGTGTATATTGTCATTACAGAAGCTATTATGAATGAGATTTATTTCTTGATTTCTTGCTCAGCAAATTTGTTACAGATATAGAAAACCTACTGGGTTTTCTATGTTAATTTTTGGTTCTTGCTACTTTGTTGAAAACATTTATCAAGTCTAATAGTTTTCTGATGGAGTCCATATGGTCTTTCAGGTATATGATCATCTTGTCCGGAAGTGGATAATTTGAGTTTATTTTCCTGTTTGCATCCATTCTTTTTTTGTCTCATTGTTATAACTAACACTTTGAGCATTACCCTGAATAAGAGCACATGAGAAAGAAAATATAATGGACTAGAATGTATGTAATTCAATAAAAACCCTTATAAGAGGGGAAAATATAGCTTAAAATGTGTACATACATTAAAAAGTCAGGGATCTCCTCAGAGTCTGAGAAAAACAATGCAAAACTAAAGTCAACAAGTGGAACAAAATAACAAATACTGGGTCAAAAATTAATGAAAAGAAAAAAAAAGATTAATCCAAGAATCAATTAAATGAAGAGTTAATTTTTAAAAGAAAATAAAATTGACAAATGCTTATACAAAACCCAGCTAAAAGACAAAGAGCCCAATATTAATAAAATCAGAGATAAAAAGAAATATATTACTAGAGTTACCAGTAAAATTCAGAGCATCATTGGATCAGTTTGAAAACATGTATTCTGATAAATAGGAAAAGAAAAAAGTTACTGATAAATTTATAGACATATACATATGATCTACAAAATTAAATTAATAGATTATAAGCATTTTTTTTCTTATCACAGTGCTCTACTTTATTCCTTATGTTCCAGATGCTGAGGAAACACAATCAGAGAAACAGTCTATAGGAGGAAAGATTTATTTTGGCTCAAGGCTTTAGAGGGTTTCCATCTATCATGGTGAATCAATTTAGGGCACAGTGGTGGAAGCATGTGGTGGGGACTTTTTTTAATGTTCCCAATATTTTATTTTTATTTATTTTTTATTTTTTATTGTTATTAAACTTTTCCATAGGTCATACATCATTTCTCAATCGAATCTAGAGTCGCTTCCCTTTCCATGCCCCCCCACCCGACTCTGCCATACATGTCCTGCATCTTTTTCTGAGTCTTTCCAGAGGTGTTTTTCAGTTCTTTTGTTGTTGTTCTCTCCAACTTGTATTGCTACAGTATATATACATACATATATATTTATATGTATACATAAATATACACATACATACATATATATAGTTATATGTATACATAAATATACACATACATACATATATATAGTTATATGTATACATAAATATACACATACATACATATACATATCACTTGAATTGGAGGATTTTTTTTCTTAAAATATGTAATGTTTTCCTTAAGGAAGTGCTCAAAAGTTCCTCCTTGGAAATCCCAAACAACCATCAATCCTGAACTTTTGCTCCACATTGGGGTCTTCCCTTCCCATTGTCCTCCAAATGAAGTCCACTAAGCACACATCCTGTCTTGAAATCCCTGTACTGACCTCTGTGATACAGCCCAGGTACTCCAACAATGGAGGCTGACATCCCCTTAGCTGTTTAGACCACAAGCTGGGTATCTCAGTAGTCTCCATCTGGCATGGAAGGTTTGGAGGATTCTTGGAGAGACATGAGTCTTCAGTCCATATTGGAAGGTTAAAAAGCTCTGTCTCATGTCTTTGAGGAGTGCCAAAAGTGGTGGCAGTCACAGAGTTGATGCACTTGCCAGTAAGAATTATGGACATGTCTGCAGTACAGTTTCTCTAGTCTTATTGATTATTTATATCTGGTTATACCTTCCTTTTGGATGCTTAAGGCCACACAGCCCAGATTAACCAAGATTTTTGTTTTCTCAAGGTCAGTTGAGAATCTTGTCCTCAGACATCTCTTCGGGGGGGGGGGGGGGAGAGGGGGAGGAGGGTGAGAGCGTCTTTCTCCTTTCAGCTTTTCATTTACCAGTCCCATCCACTCGAGGACAAAATCAGGTCTTGCTAGACCAGGCTTCCTTTTCTGAAGCATGAGCAGACTTTCCTCTTTATAGACTGGATACTGGCTGAAGTCCCACTAGTGGCTCTCCAAGACCTCCCTGAACAGGAAGACTGGTGACCCACATTTGCAGGACATTTCGAGAGATGTCTCCATGTGTAATCCCCTAAGACTTGGTTGACCTCTGAGGGCAAAGAACAAAGTTATCCCTTAGGTCCCTCAGCCAAATTGGTATGGGCAGTAAGTATGGTCATTAAGCACCCAGAAAGACTAAGTTGCACCCGCCTATTACATTGCACCTATATTTAAAATTGTATCCTTCGGAAACAAACTGTATGTTATTTCCCTATCATATTTCTTGATTCACATCTTTCCATTTTAATCCCATATTACCCTAAAAGATGTCCACATACCATCCATCATCTACCAAAAACCCAATGTCTAAAAATAAATGTTAGGTCAGCTCTAGAACTTGTTTAGGGATTCACAATGCAAGAGCACAGTTGTCTTTAGATCATGAGGAACATAACCTTAATATTGCTCAGTTTGTTTTACAACTAGATACTTGGTACTAGCATCCACAGATGAGGGATATCATTCATCTTTTGTTTTTCTGGGATTGTGATACTTTAGTATAAAATCTTCTAGTTCCATCCATTTATCTGCATATTTCACCATGTCATCTTTCTTTACAGCTGCATAGATCTCCAAATGTAGATGTACCACATTTTCTCTATCCACTCATTGGTTGAGGGGCACTTGGGTTGGTTCCAGCTCTTTGCTATTGTGAAGAGAGCTGCAATAAACATGGCTGTACATGTATCTCTGTGGTAGGAAGAGTCTGATGGATGTATTCCCAGAAGTGGTATGGCTGGGTCAGGAGGTAGGCTCATTTTGAGTCTTTTAAGATTCTCCTTACTGGTTTCCATAGTGGTTGTACAAGTTTGCATTCCCACCAGCAGTGGATGAGTATTCCCCTTTCCCCACAGCCTCTCCAGCATTTAGTATCATTTGTTTTCTTGATGCTTGCCAGACTTATTGGGGTAAGATGATATCTTAAAGTGGTTTTAATTCGCATTTCCTTAATTAGTGATGTCGAACACTTTTTAAGATGTTTCACAGCCATCTCTATTTCCTAGCTTATGAAGTCTCTGTTCAGCTCTTCACTCAATCTTTTGAGTGAGTCATTTGTTTTCTTCTTTGTTTTTTGAGTCGTTTATATATTCTGGAAGTTAATGCTCTGTCAGATGCATCAGCAGTGAAGTTTTTTCTCCCACTCTGGGTTTTCACTTCACTTCCCTGATTGTTTCTTTTTCTGTACAGAAATTTTACAAGACATAGGTGAAGGAAAAGACTCTAAATCAGATAGCAGCTACACAAGGAATAAGACTATAAGCAGTTTAAATAGGTCCATAACAAACAATGAGTTTGAAACAGTTGAAATAATAATAGTACCCCCAAAAGAAAAGCTGTAGATGTATTCTTTGAATTCTAAGTCATCCCAGAAAGCTATTTTTATGTTGATGCCAAAAATGAAAAAGACATTCAAACACAGACACAGACACACAGACACACACACCACCACCAATTATAGATATATATATATATATATATATATGTCAATCTCTTGCATGAATATTGATGAGAAAATTCCTAATAAAATGCTCATTAAAAGAGTTCGACAGCAAACTTAAAAAATCAGTTATCAGGGCTGGAGAGATGGCTCAGTAGTTAAGAGCACTGACTGCTCTTGTGGAGGACCTGGGTTCAATTCCACACCTAGATGGCAGCTAAAAACTATCTTCGGCCAGGCATGGTGGTGCACACCTTTAATCCCAACACTCGGGAGGCAGAGGCAGGCAGATCTCTATGAGTTCAAGGCCTGCCTGGTCTACAGAGTGCACTCCAGGCCAGCTGGGACTAAAGGGAGATCTTCTCTCAAAAAAAAAAATCATTTAGCATGACAGAGTTGGATTTATTGCAGGAGCAGAAGTATGCTTTAATATATAGTAATAAAAATGTAACCCAATACATAAATAGACCTAAGAACAGACATCATGTTATCATCTCAAAAGATGCAGAAAAAGCTTTGGACAAATTTCAATGATATCTTCATGGTATAAGCACTAAAGGCAGCTGAGCAGTTACTCATGAAGTCAGAGCAATGCTGACAGTGTGCACATATCTCATGAGCTTTAACCCAGACAAAATCTATGGAGGTAGGGAAGGCCTCAACCTACTTGAGGAACTATTCCAACTGATGGCTACTGGGACAGGAAAAGTAAGACTCATTTAAGGCTGTCATTCATAGTAGGTTGAACAGTTTCTAGTGACTGGATCTACAGTGAAGAGAGAGAGAGCATGAGAGGGCGTAGATAGATAGACATAGATATATGTACCGATGCAGCAGAAATTGGCCAGTGGCCACTGGGGCATGCAGAAACAGGGAAGGATGTAAACTTGATCAAAATATCATGCATGAAATTTGCAAAAATTCTTTAAAAAATTGAATTTTGAAAGCACTAAAGAATTTAGGAATACAAATAATGTATAATAAAGAATATATATGGCAAACCTATGACTAACTTTATAATGAGTTCATGCATGCAGCATGCAACTGCCCTGGCATGTCTGGAGAACATTTTCATTTAGTTATTTACCTTCCCTAGCATTTACAATCTTGTTATCCTCTCTTCCTCAATGATCCATTAGCCTTGGGGTGAGGGGTGGATTGTTTAGGGCTGAGGACTCTGAAGTACCCTATTCTTGCCATAGTGACCAATTGTGGGTCTCTGTGTTAATCACCATCTACTGCTAAAAAGTGTTTCTCTAATGAGGGCTGACAGAAGAAGTAGTCTATGAGTATAACAGTAAGTCATTAGGAATTGATTTTAGCAGAACAATACTGGTGTGTTCTCCTCTCAGTTTATAACAGTTCTAGCTGCAGGTTCTTGGCTCCAATAATAGTGCCAGCAATGGCTTCTATCCTGTGGAGTGGTTGGTTACCCCAATAACATACATGCCACTATTGCACCAGTCAGCAGATCTTGCCAGGCCAGGAATTAGAAAGAACCCCCTTAATAAAATATGTCTGTATACACACATATATCAAGCATTGATCCCACTGATTTACTTGGCAGTTCAGTTTAGGAACAGCTTTAAATAGTAGCCAATATCTCCCATTTATCAGAATTATTTGAATGAAGGTTCAATGACTATGTGTTGTCTACAGTCATGGCTTTCCACAATATTAATGCAGCTGATGTGATTAATGAGGTCAGTCTCAAAAGCTCTGTTCTATTATTATGTTTTTGTCTGAGAGTAATACTCTGGTAAGGAAGCCTCTGTGAATTACATGTCACACAGCTAGGCACTGGCAAACATTTTCTGAGTCACGTAGGGCTTAAGATACATTGACTCCCCTGCTTGTGCTTAATGAAATAAGAATGCTGGCAGGCAGATGAGTGTACAGCAAGCAGAGCCAGGGACTCTTGTCAGTGAGCTTTTAATTCATGTTTTTTTTTTCTAATCCATTAAATTCTTTTTTTTTCCTTCCTGTAACACTGAGATGTTAATGCTCACTAACGTTTATAGACTTTATTTTAATGCAAAATATTTTGCTATAAAAATATTTAATAACATTTTCTAGTTAAACATTTTATGTTTGGCAGATATGATCTAGCTTTGATCTTTAGTTAAGTATCTTTGAAAACTTGGACTCTGACTAAGAAATAAAGAAGTTAAATAATGTGTTTAAAGTAATATTGTGAAAAAGGGACAATGTTTCAGTGTTAACAGTGACTGGTAGAAATGGCATAGAGCCAGACACAGGAAGCCAGTCCAAGATGTGCTTAATGGACAAAAATCTAGGTTTCTGGAAGGCCGTTTGTCTGCATTATTTCTGGAAGGATCTGCCTTCACATTTCTGGAGACCGCTCACATTCCTTGGCTCCTGGTCCCTCTGTCTTCAGATACCACCTGGTGGGGCCGAGCTTTATCAGGTTGCTACTGATCTATTTTCTTATTTTTTGGTGTCTTTCATGTTCATAATAACACTTTGGTCTAGAATGTCTACCATCTTAGATAATGCAGGTTAAAATCCACATCTGAAATTTAACCTGACTTCTATCTCTTCCCCTTGATCCTTTGCCATATACAGTCCCATGCACGTACACAGAAACATGAAAGCCCCTGAAGGGCATCATTGATGAGCACAAATGTGAGGGAATGCAGGCCCTCAAATAAACAGAAAATGTGTGAAACTATCAAAGTTCTAATTTATTTGGTATATTTGAATGTCAGAAAAATCAAAGCTTTTCTATCTGAAATTACCCTTTATCAAGAATGGAGATAAAAATAATCTTGGCTCATGACTATCAGAAAACATACAATGCACTAAATCATGTAATTATATATGACCAAAAATTGCATCATTCAGGCAGCACACATGCATAGACTTTATGTCTGCTCTGAGTGCAGGAATGGAAGCAGGAGAATTGTGTAGCACATTGTGTGAATCATAGCTTCAAAATGACAGTGTCACCCCACTGAGAAGCTTCCATGTGACACTGAGCTACAGTTTGTGCTCCCTTGGTATTTGCTTACATCTTCTGGGGATGGAGAGTTATCTCAGTGGTTAAGAAGTTGCCCTGCTCTTGCAGAGGACCTAGGTTCTATTACTAACACCCACATCTGCTGGCTAACAAATAGCTATCACTGCAGCTGCAAAAGGATCCTGTTAATGCCTATGGCTTTGGCAAGCACCAGCACACATACACTCATCTCCCCACCCCGCCCGCCACACACATACACACACACACACACACACAATCATAATTAAAAATAATAAAGTTTAAAATATAAATCACCAAAACTAACACTGGGGACAGTTAGCAAAAGTTTTATGGAAATCTACATTATAAGAGTTTCTTAAAGTATATACATATACATTATAAAAAGAGGTAAAAAGGAGTTACCTCGTAACAGTTGGACATTACTCCTACTAGACAATAAACTACCAAAGTCAAAGCCCAATGCCAAGAATGGACTCCATCTTTGAAGCTATTGACCTGGAGTACCTAAAGAATACTCCCCATTGCCCCTGCTTTTGGTTACCCACCAGAATTCATGGTAAGACCCTAGTGCTGAAGAGACAATACAGATGAGTGTAGAATTAAGGAGGCGAGATCAGGCTAGTGCTGACTTCAAAGCTTCATCGCTACTGGCTGGGTTTCAAGTGCTAAAAGGCACTATGCAGGCTAACTGGAGAGAAAAGTAATCATCAGCCTTACCCAGAAGAGAGGCAGAACACCATTGGTCTAGAAAGATATGGCCATTAATCCAATCATAGCATGAATATTATCGGTATAAGCAAGCAACCACCTTCTAACTGAATTTAAGGTCCATTTCATAAAATGAAGGGATTCAACCTGACACTGATTTCTGGTATGGGGACCTGTGGCTATATAGGTCACAGAACATGGAGAAGGGCCCAGTACTATTTTTGAGTGAAATAGATATACTATGAAACCGACTTCTAGTTTTACACATAGGTTAATGCATTTCTCAACTCTCAGCAAAGAGGCTTCCTTAGGCTTCAGATGGTGATTAACATAGAGAAACACTTCCAGCCAAAGTGTGGAAAATAAGAAGCCAGAGTGTTTCCCTAAAGAGGACAGCTACATCATGTGTCTGACTCCCAGGGTACAAGGGTCATTTTGCAAGAGGGGGCAGAAAGATTGCATACACCAGTGGATGACACTAAGGAAACTTCTTCCAGACAGCTGGGCAATTACTCATATGAATCCACAACAATGGTGACAACATGCTTAAATCCCACACAAGCCAGAGAGAACCCCAGCATGGATGTGAGGGGGCTGGGTAAGAAATCGCAACCTACCTGAAGACGAACTGGGAACTGCTGGCTGCTGGGAAGGGGAAAGTCAGTGTCATTTAAAAATCTGATTCTTGGTAGGGGTTTGGAGACCCAAGTTTGACTCTATATTCCTTAATTAATTTAAATATATTATATAATATTATATATATATAAACACATACACACATATATCATCTAAATGTGATCAAAAAAGTATTGTCTGAAATTTAAAAAATTCAATTTAAAAAATATGATGAAAAAATAAAATAATCCTCTGGATTAAAGTTAGAGAAATTTGGCTGAAGACAGAGTAATTTTAAGTGTAAATTTAATTTACATCATGTAGTTGTCAAAAATGTTGATCGAATTATATTTCCAAGGAATTGGATAAGAGAAAACTTTAAAAAATAGTTTCTTTCTCTTATTAATCCTGCTATTCTCCTACACTTCCAGTGTTCTTATTTAAATTTTCATCACTTCACTCCATATGTGAAATGTTCCTACTTTTTTCCTTAATTATTATTGAGCTTATGTGCCTTTCATGCAACATTTCTTAATCAAGTTTAAACCCATTCCCCCATCCATATCTTCTCCTCCCCGAGAATTCATGCATTCTCCCATACATATTAGGTCCTAGGTTGCAACTTTTCCTCAGTCTTGTTTTTTTTTACTTTTTTTGACGCAGAAGTTTACTGTTTTGCTCAGTTTTTTGAACATGTCTTTTTTTTGTTGCTCCCTTCAGTTTTATATTTCTCCAATATATGCACATATACACTACACACATATACCAACATTACAAAGTCTGAAAATAAAAGGGCACGTTTAGGGATTCACATTTTAACAGTAAAGCTGCATGCTGGTAAAAAGAAATATAACTTTACATTCCTAAATTACTTAGCAAGCTGATGTATGTTGTAATGTACTTTTAAGGAAGAGATTTAATCTTTTTCATAAATCTTAGACAGGAAAATAAAGAGATAAACTTCAAGCTACAGTTATAGTAATATCAGTCAATGTGGTATTGTTTTTACTAGCAAGTTATCCATCTTGACTTACAAATAAGGATTTGGTGCTAGGATCCACAGATGAGGGACACATCCGTTGTTTGATTTTCTGAGACTGTGTTACTTCATTTAGCATATCAGCTTCTAGCTCCATCCCTTTACCTGCAAATTCGTGATGCCTGGGGTGGCAGTGCACACCTTTAATCCCAGCACTTGGGAAGCAGAGGCAGGCAGATCTCTCTGAGTTCTGGTCTACAGAGATAGTTCCAGGCCAGCTGGGGCTACAGGGAGCCCCTGTCTCAACCCCCCACCCCAAAATATGCCATCTTTCTTTGCCACTGCATAGAACCCCATTGTGTAAATGTACCATATTTCCATTATCCAATCATCAGTTGAGGGACACGTGAGTTGCTTCTAGCTGTTCACTATTGTGAAAACAGCTGCAATAAACATGATTGGGTACATATCTCTGCTATAGGATGAATCCTTTGGGTACACACCCAGGAGTGGAATGACTGGGTCAAATTATTGGTTCATTTTTCGTCTTTTAAGAGTACTCCACACTGCTTTCCATATGGGTTGCAAGGCTTTGCAATCCCACAAACAGTGAATGAGTGCTCCCCTTTCCCCACAGCTTCTCCAGAATTTGATATCATTTCTTTCCTTGATCATAGCCATTACTGGTATAAGATGAAATCTATTTTCTGTTTTTTTTAGTTTTATATATATATATATATATATATAATATCATTTACAAGATTATGTTATTAATCAAATCTAGACCCCTGCCCCCATCCTACTCCCCACCCCACCAGAGCTCATGCATTCTGCCAAACATGCTTTTCATCTCTTTCTCAGTCTTTCTCAAAATTCTCCATGTGGAAGCTGACTGTTTTGAGCAGAAGTTCACTGTTTCAAACAGTTCTTTGATGCAGTCCTTTCTGTTGTTGTTTCCAATATGCATCACTCCCAACTACTTGGACAAAAGTTCAAGGGGCCATGCACAAGAAACACTTACAACTAGGTAATTGGCACTAGCATCCACATATGGGGGATACCATTTGCCATTTGTTTTTCTGGGACTGTGTTACTTCTCTGACCATGATATCTTCTAGCTCCAGCCATTTACTTGCAAAGCTCATGATGTCATCTTTCTTTACTGCTGCATAGAACTCCATTGTGTAGATGTTCCACATTTTCTCTATCCACTCGTCAGTTGAGAGGCATTTGGGTTGGTTCCAGCTCCTTGCTATTGTGAAAAGAACTGAAATAAACATGGCTGTGCATGTATCTCTGCGGTAGGATGAGTCTTGAGGGTACATGCCCAGGAGTGGTATGGCTGGGTCAGGTGGCAAGTTCATTCCAAGTCTTCCAAGGGTCCTCCACACTGCTTTCTATAGCGGCTGTATGAGTTTACATTCCCATCAGCAGTGGATGAGTGTTCCTCTTTCCCCACAACCTCTCCAGTACTTGTTATCATTTGTTTTCTTGATCTTAGCCAGTGTTATTGGAGTAAAATGATATCTTAGAGTGGATTTGATTTGCATTTCCTTAATGATTAATGATGTTGAACACTTCTTAAGATATTTCTCAGCCATCTCTAATTCCTCACTTATGAAGTCTCTGTTCAGCTCTTTGCTCCATCTATTGAGAAGGTCATTTGTTTTCTTTCTTCGTTGTTTTTGAGTAGTTAATATAATTCTGGAAATCAATGCTTTGTCAGATGCTTCTGTGGTGAAGGTTTCCTCCCACTCTGGGATTCCATTTCACTTCCTTGATTGTTTCTTTTGATGTACAGAAGCTTTTGAGTTTAATGAGGTCCCATTTGTCAATTGTCAACCTTAATTCTTGTGCAGCTGCTGTCTGATTTAGGAAATCTTTTCCTAAGCCTGTGTCTTGTAGTCTGTGGCCAAATTTTTCTTCTATCACTTTTAGAGTTTGGGGTTTCACGTTGAAGTCTTTAATCCATCTGGAGTTGACTTTTGTACAGGGAGATGGGTAGAGGTTTAATTTCATTCTTCTACAAGTGGTGATCCACTTTTACCAACACCACTTACTGAAGATGCTGTCTTTTCTCCATTGTGCCTTCTTGGCCCCCTTGTCAAATATGAGATGGCTCAAATTGTATGTGCTCAGGTTTGGATCTTAAGTTTTGTTCCACTGGTCAACAGGTCTGTTTTTGTGCCAGTACAAGGCTGTTTTTATGACTATAGCCCTGTAGTATAGTTTGAAGTCTGGTATAGAGAGCCCCCTTGTATTGCTCTTTTCACTCAGGGTTGTTTTGGCTATTTGGGGTCTTTTGTTTTTCCAAATGAAATTAAGGACTTTTTTTCCAAGCCTGTGAAGAAAATCTTGAGTTTGGGTAGAATGGACATTTTTACTATGTTAATTTTCCCAATCCATGAGCATGGGAGGTTTTTCCATCTTCTGATGTCTTCTTCAATTTCCTTCTTCAACGGTTTAAAATTTTTGTTGTAGAGATCTTTGGTGTCTTTGGTTAGGTTTGTTCCTAGGTATTTTATTGTTTTTGAGGCTATTGTGAGTGGGAAGGTCTCCTGAATTCCTTCCTCTGTTGCTTGTTGTTGGTGTAAAGAAAGGCTACTGATTTTTTTAGGTTAATTTTGTATCCTGCCACTTTGCTGAAGCTGTTAATCGTTTCTATGAGTTTTTGGGTGGAGTTTTTAGCATCCCTTAAGTAAACAATCATATCATCAGCAAATAGGGATAGCTTGAATTCCTATTTTCCAATTAGTACTCCTTTAATTTCCCTCTCTCGCCTTATTGCCCTAGCAAGTGTTTCAAGCACTATATTGAAGAGGAGTGGTGACAGAGGGCAGCCTTGCTGAGTTCCTACCTTTAAAGGAAATGTTTCTATTGTTTCCACATTTAGAATGATATTGGCTGTGGGTTTCCTGTATATGGCTTTGATTACATTGAGGAATCATGCCTCCAATCCAATTCCCTCTAGGACTTTAGACAAGAAGGGATGCTGGATTTTGTCAAAGGCTTTTTCTGCATCAATTGAGATGATGGTGTGGTTTTTGTCTTTCAGTCCATTTATATGCTTGATGATATTTATTGATTTTCATATGTTGAACCATCCTGCATCTCTGGTATGTATTGAACTTGATCATGATGGATGAACTTCTTGATGTGGGTCTGTATGCGATTTGCCAGTATCCTGTTTAGAATTTTGGCATCTGTGTTCATTAGGGAGATGGGTCTATAGTTCTCCTTTTTGGTTGTATCTTTGCCTGGTTTTGGTAGTAGAGTGATGCTGGCTTCATAGAAGGAATTTGGGAGAATTCCCTCTGTTATCCTTCTAAACAGTTTCAGTAATAATGGTTGTAAGTCTTTTTGAAATGTTTTATAGAATTCTGCTGTGAAACCATCTGGGCCTGGGCTTTTTTTAGTTGGAAGGTTTCTTATTACATCTTCAATTTCTTCTTGTATTATGGGTCTGTTTAAGCTGTCTATCTCTTCTTGGTTGAGCTTTGGTGACTCTTAGGATTCATATATTCATCCATTTATTCTAGGTTTTCAAACTTGGTATGGTACAGGTTTTTGAATTATTCCTGTATGATTTTCTGGATCTTTTCATTGTCCGTTGTGATATTTCCCCTTTCATCACAGATTCTATTGATTTGGGGTTGTTCCTTCTTTCTTTTAGTTAACTGGGCTAGAGGTCTATCTATCTTGTTTATTCTCTCAAAGAACCAACTTTTGGATTCATTGATTTTTTGTATTGTTTTCTTTGTTTCTATTTCATTGATTTCTGCTTTGATTTTTGTTATTTCTTCCTGTCTGTTGCATTTAGGGTTCATCTGTTGTTGCCTCTCAAGTACTTTTAGCTTCAGTGTTAGATCGTTCACTTGTGCTCTTTCTGTTTTTCTAATGTAGGCACCCAGGGCTATAAACTTCCCTATTTGGACTGCTTTTAAGGTATCCCATAGATTTTGTTGTGTTGTACTATCACTGTCATTCAGTTCCAGGAATGCTTTTATTTCTATCTTTATCTCTTCCTTGACCCATTCATCATTCTAGAGTGTGTTTTTTAGTCTCCTTGTGTTCTTGTAGGCAGTAGGGCTTATCCTGGTGTTGATGTTGAGCTTTATTGCACTGTGGCCTGATAGAATGCATGAACTTATTTCAATCTTTTTGCATTTGTGGAGGTTTCTTCTGTGTCCCAGTATGTGGTCGATTTTGGAGAATGTTACATGGAGTGCTGAGTAGAAAGTGTATTGTCTGGTATTAGGGTGGAATATTCGGTAGATGTCTGTGAAGTCCATTTGGTGTATCATATCATTCAGTCCAGATGTCTCTCTGTTTATTCTTTGTCCTGTTGACCTGTCCAAAGGGCTCAGTGGGGTATTGAAGTCCCCTACCACGAGTGTACTGGGGTTAATCTGTGCCTTGTGGTCCTGGAGAATTGTCTTTATAAAGTTTGGTGCACCAGAGTTCGGTGCATATATATTCATGATTGTGAAATCTTCTTGCTGGACTGTTCCTTTGTTAAAAATGTAATGGCCTTCTTTGTCTCTCCTGATTTCTTTTACTTTGAAGTCAATTTTGTGTGATATTAAAATAGCAACACCTGCTTTCTTTTTGGTACCATTTGCTTGGAATATTCTTTTCCATCCTTTCACTTTAAGGTGGTGCCTGTCCTTGAAGGTAAGATGTGTTTTTTGTAGACAGCATATCGAGGTGTTCTGTTTCCTAATACAATCTCCCAGTCTATATCTTTTGATTGGGGAATTTAGTCCATTAATATTTAAGGTTATGACTGATAGGTTTGTGTTACTTCCTTTTGCCTTGTTATCCATTTGCCATTTTGGTTTAGGTTTCTACTTCTGTAGTTATCCTTTTATTGGTTTCTCTTCGTAGGTGCCTGGGGATGGTTGGTCCTTTCTTCTGTCTTTTGAATTGGTTCAAGTATTCTCTGAAGGGTTGGTTTTCTGGACATGTATTCTTTCATCTTGTTTATGTCATGGACAGTTTTTCACTCTCCTTCAACTATAATTAAAATTTTTGCCGGTTATAGTAACCTGGGTTGGCATCTATTGTCCTTTAACACTGGGAATACTTTGCTCCATATTCTTCTTGTTTTCATAGTTTGCAATGAGAAGTCAGTTGTAATTCTGATAGGTTTCCCCTTATAGGTCACTTGTTGTTTTTCTCTTGTGGCTTTGAGGATTTTGTCTTTGTTTTCGGTGTCTGGCATTTTAACTATGATGTGGCGTGGAGAGTTTATTTTCTGATCTTGTCTGTTTGGAGTTCTATGTGCTTCTTGTATTTGTATTGGTTTGTCTTTTTTTAGTTTGGGGAAATTTTCATCTATTATTCTGTTGAAAATCTGATCAATACCATTCTCTTGCGATTATTCTTCTTCCTCTATTCTTATGATATAGAGGTTTGTACTTTTCATAGTATCCCACATTCCCTGGTCATTCCACTTTTGTGTATTTTAAAATTTTTCATAATCTTTACTTGAGGTTTCTAATTGTTCTGTTTTATCTTCCAGGTCTGATATTCTTTGTTCTGCTTCCTCCATTCTGCTTCTGAGGCTTTTTCCATTCCTTTCCTCTTGTTTGGATGAGTGATTGATTTCCTTTTTCATTTCCTCTTCTGATTTCTTTAGTATTTCCACTTGCTTTTGGAGCTCCTCAATCTCTTCCTTTAGCTCTCTTCTTCACTGGTTGTTTTCCTTATCTTTTTCAGCATGGGATCTTTTCAGTGTTTCCATTTCTTTGCAGAGTTTGTTATTCTCTCCCTTTAAGTCCTTCTCGAGTTCTTGATTCTCTTTTCTTAATTCTTTGATTTGCTCTTTATAATCTTCACAATTGTATTTCTGATATCTGTTTCCTGGGCCATCCCCAGTGGGATCCACCTGTAGGAATCTTCCACAGCGTTGGTAGAGCTTTGTGTAAGATTATCCTGGACCTTTCCCATGTTGTCTCTTCTTCGTGTCCCTGGCATATGGGCTTCTCCTTGCCTGTATTCCAATGTGAATCCCAAATGCCTCTTCCCTGTGTTGAAGATGTGTTGTGCATGCTTCCTTCAGATGCCTTCCTTGTTTGTTTGATTGATTTGTTTTTCTCCTTTACTCCTTGCTTATGGAGTGTTGACTTCTCTAAGCTCTTAGCTTTCTATTGGAAGTCCAACTCACTCTTCCCTTTCTGTTCTGAAGGTTGTCCAAAGAATCCACTTGAACACTCCTTCCTTCCCTAATCCCTGCTGGGGGGGCACTCTTTAGCCTGTGCCCTGGTACCTGTGTTTCAGACTTCAGTTGGTCTTGGGAGATCCAGGATCTCAAGACTCACACAAACCACCTTTTATACCAGCTGGGAGGATAACTCCACTGCCACAGCCACAGAAGCCAATTGAGCCAAAGACAATTAAATTAAATCAAACAATCAGTCTTGCTGAAGCACCCACCTCCTACCTGTGCTTCAGGTGGTCTTGGGAAATCCTAGATCTCAAGACTCACACAAACTCACCTTTTATACCAGCTGGGAGGATAACTCTGCCCCCACAGCCACAGAAACCAATTGAGCCAAAGACAAATTAAATCAAACAATCTGCCTTGCTGAAACACCCACCTCCTACCTGTGCTTCAGGTAGTCTTGGGAGATCCCCCATAAGATGAAATCTTAAAGTAGTTTTAAGTTGCATTTCCTTAATTACTAAGGACGCCAAACACATTTAAGTATGTTTCTTAGCCATCTTTATTTCTTCTCTTGAGAAGTCTCTGTTGAGATCTTTAGCCCATCTTTTAATTGGGTCATCTATTTTCTTTATCCTTTGTTTTTTTGAGTAGTTTATATACTTTGCACGTTAAACGTTTGTCAGATGTGTCACTGGTGAAGAGTTCCTCCCACTCTGTCAGTTTTCTCTTAACTTCTTTTTTTTTTTTTTTTGCATTCTGTCATATATGTTTTTTTTTCATCGACTTTTCTCTTTTTATTTTTTATTATTTTTAACATTTTTTTATTGATGCTTTGTGCATTTCATACATCATTTTCCAATTCAGTTCAGGCATATCTCCCCTTCCCTTCACCCCCACCCCTACCCAAACCAACCGAGATCATGCATTCTGCCATGACTGTCCTGCATATCTCTCTCAGTTTTTTTTTCCATTTTTTAGCTATAAGTGATAATCCATGAGTACAAGCATCCTTCATGTAAAACCAATTTGCAGGCTGTTGTGCCCAAACACCCACAGCCCCACCTTCCAGCGGGGGGTGAGGGGTTGTATGTTCAATCAGTTTAATCAAATGAGGGTCCAGACTACATTGCTGTAGTTTCACCCTTCACCCCAATCACAGCCCTTACATTCTACCACGCCCCCTCTTCCGCAGATTATTCCCTGGGCTTAGAAAAGGGGCACAGGTGGATGAGAAGCAGAACAGTCCACTCTCTCTGGAGCTGTTGTCTTGGATTCTGGTCAATTCTGGCTGTTTCCTTTCATGGGCTGACAGTCTGTCCAGGAATAACCTTTCGACCCTACTAATGAAGCACAAGCAATTAGATATATAGGTACTTAAGCAGCATTAATAGTTATGGTAGGTTACTTTGGTATAGACACATATGTTTAAATGAAATGTTGATCCACGAACTACATTTTTCCCTGTTAAATATGACAGGGTCTTACTGTGGCTTATGATATCTCCTAACCTGTAGAGGATGTAAGCTTGTGGCA